>OZ010683.1:8713732-9313732 GCA_963932265.1 Thymelicus lineola | reverse complement strand
CTGAAACAAATAATAAACTTACAGATAATTTAATCAACGTATACCTATAATCATATAGGTTAATATCGTGATGAAAAACTATAATACAATAAGTAATGTTCTTTCGAAGCCATTAATTTATTACCTGACGAGATGTGGCAGTCGGTCTGTTTGCTCAGATGTTCGATTACCCACGACTGGTAAGAACATACGTCATTATACTCGTACCTAATGGGCTAATGAGTAAAACGCTCGCCTCATTTCATCGAGAAATATAATCTACATTGAAACCGCCATAAGATAGTCGTACATAGTTATCTCATTCCACGCATTCGGTTCAATTGAGGTTGATTGTTTACGAGATTAATAATAATTTACTGATGTTCTATAATGATTGTAGAATTATAGTTAAAGTATAGTTGAAGTAGACAGTCATTTATTTTCTTATTCATTACAGTTTTTAATTTGATAATTTGGAGTTTGGACTCCTTTATTATTTTATAAGTATTAAAGTGAGTATTATAATAGATTAAACTTGATCATAACGCAGCGATCATAACCAAAACTAACTATGTAATAATAATGCACGAATTCACAAATATTCGATATAATATTATAAGAAGTAGAACGGGGAACAGGTATCTTGAAAATATCGGATTAACGTGCGTCAAATTAATGCCACAAAATGATAAAAGTAGGGCGGCGTAATACGCACACAAGTTAGTCCTTGACCAATGTTTTATTATGCGGAAAGTCTGAGGTGCCTCAATGCCTGTGATACTAGTTAGTATCAGCGCTACAATCTGTTTCATAAATAAATATAAGTACGGCGAGGGGAATCCGGAACGCGGATATCTTCCGTAGCGATCTCCTCACTAATGCGCTCTGACCAATTGTCCTTGGCCCGTGTTTGCAATACGTAATGCTCTTCGTAGAGGTATCTAGATCTACCGACTAGTTCAAGTTCGTTGGTCAGAAGTCAGAACATTAACTAAGGTTTGATTGGTCTTAATGTTATATTACTAAGTAAATACCTACGTTTATACATATACGGGCATGTAATTAAAATTAACTTTGTGAGATTTTCATAAATATCTCTATAAATAAAAATATTAAAATAAATATAAAGGTTGTTAAGAGACACTGCGTGGATTAAATTAGTACTGAAACTAAAACTACAAAACCTACCTACCAATTTATATACATCTATATACTTATACAGATACTGTATTGAAATATCTCCATCGACTGGAAATTCCTGTGCGGAAAGGCCGGAGAGAGAAGGAATGTCGCGCATGCCACTTACAAATATTTCCAGGAATTTTCATTTGCCATTTTGTTTTCTCATCGAAAAATATTTTAGTTTTTCCTTAGTAACGCCTATTATGAAGCATTAAATTATAAGGGTCTTATATAACAAACGAAAAATAAATAATAGCCAAAAAATGACGTGCATAAGTGTATCAGTGATAAATAATTAAATGATGAATAAATTATTTTGAATTTTGAATTGATATCAAATAAATATCATTAAACAAATACGAAAATATAGTGTTTTTAACTATAATGCCTAGGTCTATTTAATTTACTTGAAAAGCGGACCCTGGACTTAAAAAACTCCGGATATTTTTATGAAATAGTTTGCTCCGATAAAAAAAATCAGCCAAGTGGGACTCAGACTCATCATTACTCAGACAGGACGACGAAGTAATCCTATGAGAGTTCCGTTTTTTTGTGAAACCCTAAAAATTACAATAAAAAGCAAAATATAAACAATTGAATTCAACTCCTAAGGGTGAGAGGAAGTAAGTCTACGTAAGCTTGCAAGAATTGAACCAGACAGAGCTAAATAAAAAAACCGTTTAAAAATTAAATGCGGCGTATAATTACTTGACTGATAATTTTTAACGTAAACCACCCAGATTCTTTTGATAACCTTTTCGGACGACAGGAGTCGTTCAAAACTAGGATTTCGGGAATTTCGGACAGATAGCAGTATGTATGGCACACGTTACCTGTACTACAGGCTACAGCGAGGTAATTAGAATGCTCACTCTCTCCGAGGCTTGGATTTCTCCGCAACAGAAAACATACAAACATAAGTGCATTCTGAATTCCAATAATATTAGGCGTTGTATTCATTCCATTACTCCGCCGCCCTTGAAAAATGTAATTTTAATTTTATGAATTTTATGAATAAATCTCTTGTCTGCTTATATAATTTGTACCAATCTTATAATTATTAACCTTTTTTGGACGGTTGAATATGAATACAGTACAGCATAAAATAAGAAAAATATTTTGAACTATGATAGGATGAGGAATTTGACTGTTAAATCAACAATAGTTCCAAACAAATCTGGTTTATGTAGAGGGGCGGAACCGGTCGGAATGACGCTAATTAGGGAAACCTAAGTTAACTGTACTGTTAAGAAGGATGAAATTGCGTTAAAAACTCGATAACTAGCAAATCAAATTCATAGATGCTTTTAAACAAAATTACTAGGACTGTACCTACCTTTGATGTCCAATGACTTTAACATGCTCTACAATGTTTATTACATTTATATTCATTTGTTATATTCTTGATTCATTCATATTCATTGAGTGAAATAGGTAATAATCATTTCCATATGATAGTATAATAATGCTATATTATCACATTAACTAAACATGTACCTATCACTTAATTTATAAGATACCCAGATCTGTGCCCAGATAAAGTTGTCACAACAAGATCCGATGAAAGTCATTTCGATTCCGAAACACGTGGCAATATGGGCGAGGCGTGTCGAATGACAATCAACAATCGTGAACAGTATAGATTCTGATATCTTTATTAATTCCTGTCCCGCCGCTGTCATTATTTAATACATACAGCACATAAAGGACCCGTTTAACGTTAGTTAGTACGAGTATTTCCCAAGTGGTTGAAGTAGTCAAATTCAACTATGGTCGTTATTTGAGAAAAATGTATAAATTGCATTGTATTAATATTCAACAACATAGTTCTATATTTGAGGTGTGGTCTCATTTTCTATGTACTTACCATGAGTGTAAACGTCGATGAGATTAGGCATTTTTAGGGTTCCGTACGAAAAAAACAAAAAACGGAACTCTTATAAGATCACTCGTGTGTCTGACCACCTTTACAGCCAATTTGCTCCGAAACTACTGGACCAAATGAAATATATTTATATTTTTGTTATAGTTCTACAACGGATTTTAAAATTATTCAAGAAAGAACGAAAATTACCGAATTAGAATATCATAAAGAAAACTAATTCAAATTCAAATTACTTACCTTAGATCTTTTATGAGTGGAATTTTTCATAAAGTTTTATTTAAAGCTAGTTATTACCCACTTTAGTATTCACTAAGAATTACATTTAGAATAAATTTTTAATGTAATGTGTTACATTACATTGTTGAAAATTAAAACAAAACAGTCTTTTACGTATCAAATAGATTGCAAATTGCTTATACCTAAGAAGTGTAGTACTAAATAATGATCAATAACAAAGGAAATAACGTTGACCGTTTCCGCGTTTCTGAACGGGCAAGTGAGTGGACCATGTAGAGCATTACACCGAAAGTATTAGAGTAGCGTTAACTGTATGCGCCTACGCACAGGTCCGATGGCCGCGATCCGATATCTCGCCTTCGACCTATCTCCAGACCACGTGGGATGTTTATTATCTTATCTAACTGATAGCTAGTTAATCCACTGCGCTATTTTTGTAATGTACTTACAACAAAGATTTTGAAACAAACCAAAATTGCTGTTTTTAACGTTATTTCTTACAAATTACCGACCTCAATTGCTCTCGTCGGAACGGCAATTCTTGCTCTTTGAGACGCAAATGGACAAGTTTTCGTCGTTAATTTATTTCGGTGTTGTGAACAAAGAATTTACTATCAAGTCGTTTCAATTTCGTACCAATACCAAGTTATAAAATATTACTTTAAAAGAAATAAAATTATAATAAATAGGTACTTTCGGTTCTTCTCAATTTGAATATTCTAAATATTATTATTAAACATTCACTCGTTTTACAATTTGCGTGAATTTGCAGAATTATTTCATTCATATTAGTACATACGTAACAGTACTTAGTAAATAGTACAGTAAACATATTGAAATTCATTTGTAAGATAAGCCTCAACAAGGCAAAAAGCACTTAAGATAAGCTAATAAAATTAAGATTATTGATAACATCATTATCATCTGTAATGGTTTGCTTTGCTTTACCAATAGACACGCGGGACGCGGGTTAGTAGATATTTCCTTCTTTTACTACCAAGATAGTAAATGCTTGTATTGAAGATAAAATTGGTAGTTAAAACAGGATTATTTTACTGTACCTATTTATGTCAAATGCCATGACCTTGTTTATTTTATTTTATTATAAAACGAAATAAGTATAAAGAAGAGATACGCACAAAAACATTGCTTCGCATGTAGCTAACGGTATCATTATTAAAATTACACAGGTATCATCTATCAGTGTTATCTTCATCATAATATTTACTTTTGACAATTTAAGGAATATTTATATGGTTCAACATCCAAGAAATATTCGCATATTCAACAGATACTAATGTAGATAACTTAATCGGTGTAGAGCTGTTAAATTTGAATTGCAGTTTCTAGAATCATTTCCTATGGAGTAGCGGAGCGGCCCGTGTTATCGATGGGATCATTAGTCAATTTCTCCATACCTATCCAAGTACTATCTCAGTGCATTCACTTAGCTACATAAATTCAAAGTTGACGTTCCTTTAAGGCATAAATATAAGGCATAAGCACTGTAATAAATCTGTTTGTACAATTTTGTATGATACGAAATATCTTTGTAATTATGAATAGGTTCTGTAACAAGTAACTGCAACGTAGTTTCTTAATCCATTCGAGAACGACAAAACCAAAGTTTAGCGAAGTGTGTCTCAAAAAAACTAACGAGATAAGTTAGTTTAGCCTGTAGATTGGATATTTTTCCGCTTAAATCAACCTGTAGAAATTGATTAGAAGTTAAGTGGAATAGACCAAATATTGCATTGTTTGTTTTAGCATCAACACATTAGCCGCTGATTGTAGGTCACTGGTACTGGTTTCTTGTCGTAATAGGGACTAAGAGCATATACTAACACACTGATCCAAAGCCAAAAAAAGAAATAGTGGCGAATCTAAATCTTCAGAATTCAAAAGATTCACAGAGGGGTTACGGTGCCGTGCCGTCAATTTTTTTCCACTATTAGCTATCGCCCATCAAAACTACCGGCGCCAGAAATTTCTTGACTCGGTCAAACATTTATTGACACAAGCTGTTGGAGCTACGTGCACTTTAAAGTTTTAATACGTACAATTAATATTCAAATCGATCGTAGACTTGATAAGTTATGTACGTGACGGTCTGCACGTGAACTGTGATTGCTTTGCTTGGCCGCGATACCTCTAGCGCCATTTAAGATCTCTTATAGCGGCTTGACTGCAGTTAGTAATACAAAGAAGTTCAGCTTAGAAACCTCGGACGTGAGGAGGATATTAAAAATAACTTGAACACGATCGATTCGCGAACGCCATGGACATCTGCGACATTTGAAAGACACGAGTTTCTCTATTCACAGGTATTTTAGAAACAATTGCGTGTCTAAACATCCGCCGTACAATGCAGGCAAGCAAAATACTGTTCATTATCATTTTAACACGGATCTGAAAGCTTTTGTTGGTCGTGAGGCTTTCCGAATAGTCCGTGACAGCGACCAGTCGCTAATAGCGTGACTAATTATACACTCCGCTTTTTATACTAATTCAATTTGCAATGGTTTAACGTCCGTTCTAATAATTTCTTCAAGTTACAAGAAGTGAAAAAGTTGTAATGCAATACTGGACTGGTTCTTTCGCGAAGATAAAATGCGTCTTTCAAAGAAAATTGAAAGTAATGAATATTCTACAGTAAACTCTGCTATCAAAAAGTTTAGTTATTTTTATAAGCTTTTTATTGTGTGCTTTTTATTGTGCTTTTTATTGTGAGATTCTACTACATTCTTTCAATTGATATTCAACATTAAACAAAAATTAATTCTCTCTTAGCCACCAATTTTTAGGCTTTTCTGTTTTTGGAAAGTGGAATGAAACTGCACCAACTGTTGGAAGCTTGCATTATCATGTTGGTCCCTCGATTGGTTGACCATCCTCCATTACTCTTCCCTTACACAATGTTGATAACAATTAGTTTAAAGTGACAGCTTAGCTGACTCTACCTACTCAAGCTAATTTTAAGTTCTCTGAAGATAAATGCATTAGTGCAGCACACTGTCCACCGAATCCTTAACACTGCCCCAATGTCAAATCTCGAAATCGTATTCTGATGTATCATCCAGGTTTCGGGTACCAGAGTATAGATCAGTTTGAATTTAATGCTTCTACTGAACCCTCTATTTCTTCAATTATTTTGATTTCGGCTACAGTTTCAATCGTGGTCCATGGAATGGACATAAATAACACCGAAGCTACATTGAATGCGAACGGGCCAAAAGGAAATCAGGGGATTTGTTATTGTTATTGAATGCCTTTTAATACCAATTATGATTTCAAACTTATAATTTATATTTTCTTCCCCAGGACCGCGCGCGTTTCTCCGACACCAGCTGGCAAATACATCGCACATGGTCTCGTAACGGAGACCCTATTCCGCTGTCGCCACCGTCAGCCCGCGCTCCGCCCGCCCCGCTGCCCGCTGCGCCTGTCACGCCGACCCCTACCTTACGCGACCAAAATGGCATCTACGACACCATCACTGTAAGTAATCAGCACTGGACCTACTTCGTATGACACGATGATAGAATCTCACGTTTCCCTCACGACCACTCTGCTAATGATACGAGTAAATAATGCGTGGGCTGAGTGCATACCTGAAGCTATTTGTCGCATACTTGTGTTTTACGTGTAAAATGACTTTCAATCGAACTTCGTCTATAGAAAATTAAAGTGATATTAACCTTTTTGAGCTTACTAAATAGATGTAGGCCTGTAAAAAAACTTAGCAGATCATATTATTATTTTCTTATTTAGTTTACAGTATTAATGACCATAGATTGAATTTGTAGTGTCTTTGACACACATTCATCTTTAATTATGCAAATGCTAAAAAATGGAAGCGAAACGGCCAATCCACATATTTTTACTAAGGTTTATATTTTGTGGAGTCAGGGCGTATAGAGTTAGAGGCTTGGCTCTACATGAGATCTGATAACTT
This sequence comes from Thymelicus lineola, assembly GCA_963932265.1. Taxonomy (NCBI): domain Eukaryota; kingdom Metazoa; phylum Arthropoda; class Insecta; order Lepidoptera; family Hesperiidae; genus Thymelicus; species Thymelicus lineola. Next base: position 9,306,494 of record OZ010683.1, on the reverse strand, counting down.
TTTCATGTAGAGTCATATGATCTCGTCTTGGCAACATTTTACATGAAAATGTGTTTGATGGGATTAATAATTCTCATTCCTGTAGGATGTATGTAATGTATGTACTTGAATCATGTCACGTCTCAGCGTTGTTTCCTACAATTGAAGCAGGATATAGTCGTATTCGCGGACGGTACAGCCTTGTCATCATGATCCGTCCATTGCAAATCATACTAGCGTTTGGATTATAGCTTTGGCCTTTAATTAACTGTCTTATAATCACTGCATACAATATTATATGTATGTCATAATTATGCTTCAGAGCCGATATCGATTCATAAGTACTCGTAATTGCAGTTTGCTTAGTAATATAATTACCGTAGCAAATTTAACTGAATATTGTTTTGTAACATCACGAATCACGATTGACCTGAACGGTAACTTTTTTAATGAATTTTGAATTATGTTATCGTTCACCTAAGATTATGTAAATTACGAATGCAATGGGTTGCAAAAATTTTTGAAAACATTGCAAAAACTTACTTCATTATTCTTTTTCTGTGGCGATAGCTAGCTTTCTACTCATCTGCTGGTGTTCATTCGCATGCCTAAATAAATAGTTATTTAAATTTTACACCACAAGTAACCGAGGGGCTGGATGGATATCACTGAGGTACGGTACGACTAAGACCCTAATTACATTGTAATAGTTTTATAATTATAAAAACAATAAAATTATACAAACTAACGTAATTACCATACTCTTTGTAATTATTCATTCACGTAATTACTATATAACAATACGCTATCATAATTTAGGAAGGTTATTGCGAGGGTAATTTTATTGTAAGCGAAAACTTTTGTAATATTCCATTTTATCCAACAAATTCTCTAAAGTCCAATGTAGTACGTAGAGTAGACTAGATGGTCTATTTAAATCACTGAATCAGATTGAACTTCGATTGGAGACCACTTGGCAAACTCTCAATAGACATTGTCCTCTTGGGCACTGAACTTGATTGTTACTGAAAGCATTTCGTATAATGAAAGTACGCAGCGACATTGAAAGGTTAATGACGTTCTATATATTATTTTATAGCATTTTTCGCTATAGTAATGAAAGTTAATTGAATGAATGAGTCTTTTAAGTATCGACTAAAATTATTCAAAGATACATGTCATCCTATAAAAATATTCTGTAAAGGGTGCAGCAAACAGTGCCATCGTCAGAGCCACTGGTACACCGGGCAAGAATATTGTGACGCCCACATAAGAAAATCAAAATCGAGCTTTTTTGCTAGAAACAATTTTGCTGAATCAATGTGAACGTTTATTAAGAATTTTATTTTTCCTTTTCTTTTGCCCCCTCCTCCCTAACGCTGGCACTGGTGGCAAACAAAGTTCTCTTGTGATAGGTGCCAATGTGATCAAACGTACATATTTTATCCTACAGTGGAATTAGTAATGTTGTCAGGTAAATCGTATTCTAGAATGATCTTTTCTTTTTTAACAATTTGCAAAATTAACTTTGATCTAACCTTCAGTTAACCTACTGTACACTTCCTAACAGCGATAAAGGAAATTGAATGAAATGGGCGGATAGGTACGTCGCGGTCGGTCGGCTGTTAACCCGCCACGTTGCGCGCGCGCATTTATATGGTTCGACGGCGACATAGAATCGGTTTTCAAACTATAGATTTGCATTAACGGGTCGTAAATCATAATCCGGCGGCTAGGGCCGCAGAGACCCGGCGCGGGCTCGCGCATTCCGCTTGTTCCTCTAATGCACCTTTGTGTTCGCCCGCTCGTAAACTAAGGGTTACTGCCCTGACCACCAAGCCACTTCGACTTGTCACTCCACTCTTACTGTTCATGTTCATGGATATTTGTTTTCTCTTTCAATTTATTTGCACTGATATGCAAATAATGTGGACTCTTTTTTGGTTTATTTATTTAACTTGAAGATTTTGTGTTTGCAACAATATCTACTTATTTTAATAAATTACGATATGGTCCAATAAAAAATGTTTAGTAACTTCAGGTAGTACCTCATTAAGAAAAATAATTTGTTCTAAGTAAAATGCTACTTGTTCGTTAATGACTTGCTGCAACAATGTTAATTAAATTTATACTTAACGAAACTTTATCCAGAACATTTACTTAATTTATATTGGAATCGTTCTGTGTAAATTGTTTTAACAGTGTATTGAAATCCGCAATCTATTCGTTAGGATATTATTTCTGCGAGGACGAGTTCTGTATTCAATGAACATGTTGTACTTTAATGTTGATTATTATGATACAACAAACATACCTAGGTAATAATGGGCACCGTCCTCAACCTAGGCAACCTCCTCGGCTCGTGGGGCACCTTCTGAACCACGGAGGAAGCAGTGGGGAATGGTTGACCAGTCAACAGGGGGGCCTGTTGGACTGGGTTTAAAGTGGGTGGTACTGGGTAGCGTTGGGCTCAGTACCACCCACTTTAAACCCGAAACGGTACTTGAACGTTGGTATGGTACAGTATCTTAACTGGCTATCGAGTTTTCACCCTTCTTCTAAATACTACCGTGGAACATTTGAACATTTGCAGTCGCAGTGTTTGAGAGCCAGTAATAGAAATGCGGGTCACCTCTTCTTCATTTTTCGGTCAGAAATTCGGCGACGGCCACCATCAAGTTGCTCGTCTGCTCAAAAAAATCAAGAAACATCTTAAACAACATAACTTTATAGTTTCGTTTAAAATTACAATAATTTTAACATAAACGTTTTTGTTCTAAATTTTATTATTAAAAATATTTCACACCAGTATTCTTGCAATACTTAGGCATATCCCAATGCCTGTAGATATTGACTGACTGACTTGACTGGATGTTACAGCAACATTTTAGATTTTGATTATATTAACACACAATGGGAATAATTGATATTTGTAAAGGTGCCTAAAGCCTAAAGCTGCCTGTAACAAGTACACTAAGTTTATTTATATGAGAGTATTGCAACACTTAGATACAGTTACTAGCGTGTCACTCGTTGCAAGACAGACATGTCCATTTGTTTAAAGCGGCGCACGGCCGCGGCGCCCACACATCTCCGTAGTGTTTGCAATTTACTATCTAACGTAGCCACTATAACAAAGATTATTTTATGTGAGGAATGCCAGCGTAACCAATACCGCGAGCGTGGCACATACAATGCAACGCTCGTGACTTTTACATCTGGGCGTGGATGTACCGAGGGGGGATTCTTCCCTCCTGTGCATCTGTGCTCCTCTCTCTTCTATTTAGGTCACTAGTTTGCATCAAATATAATTTGCACAGGCTGAATGCATTTAATATGCACCTAATATCTCATTGCTGCGAGAAACAATGGTGCTGCAAAAATATTACACAATTATTTATCTTTAGGAAAGTAATGCCTTGACTCCTCCAAACCAAACTATGTAAAATCTGCGTTATTCTCTTTTTCTGTTACCTACTGACAGATGGTTTCCACTCCACTGTCGAATTTTAAAACTGTGTTGAAAACATCAAGTCTATCCTTCAAAATTTACAGTGGAAATGAAATCGCAGCCAAGTGGTTCAGAAAATTTTGAAGCCACTGCTAAGAACAGAGTTGAAGGCAAGATCCTGAAGAAATAAATGTGGCGAAATTATAGAAGTGAAGAGATATGCATTGCTTTTGCGTTTAGTTCCTTGCGCGATCTTTATATTTTTTGCGTTGTTTGTAATGAATTTTACACCCACAGAAAATTATTACAGCGGCCATAGCTTTCAAAGAATGCACCCACGACAGGCGCTTCGCCTACAACTACTCTCACTACGTGCGTAAAGTTGATACTGGTACAAGTATACTTAGTACAGTTAGCCGACTTGCGCGATTTACTGTCCCCGCATCGCTATTGTATTTAATTGACACTTCAATGCTAGCTCTATAGTATGCTCGCTATGTGACTGCCATTGCAAAATATACTATACATACCTGGGTACCTTAAGTATGTTCGAATTAATCTGTCTGGCACGTATTTAACTTTGAATATCAGCTGAGTAAGTACGGCGTATTTACGCTGGTATTTACATGCAGTAAGACCAGTGACTTGAGCACACTGATGTGTTTTATATAAATAGTCTCGGGACATCGATTAATGATGTCATTTTTAAAACAAGTACCTAATAAATCTATACACACATGCTTACATTTTAAAGAGCATATAATATGCAGATGTGTGTGTGTATGCATAAATGACGTCATTCACTATGCTTTGAATTTTAATGGCGCTACAAGTACGAGTTGCTGTATTATTTTACTAAGACTAAAACCAATGTTTGTATTATTCAAATAAACTTTAAATAATGAAATGGTCGTATAATATTAAGGTCAAGTCAAGTAGTAAATTCTTAGTTCATTATTATTCAATGTTATAACCTTATACCCAGAAACATTGAATAATTTCAAACAATGTTTTTACCCGACTGCGCCAGAAGGAGGGTTATGTCACAGTCTGTGGTTATGTTTTTCGAGTATATGTATGTTTCTATGTATGTACATATATTTCTTTGGCACACTCTGTAGCCTAAACGGCTTGATCGATTTCAGCTTGAGAGGTTAGATTCATCTCAATTGTGAAACTGACACTAGATATATCAAAATTACTTTTACATAATATCAAAATTAATGACTTTGATTTTATGATTTTAATTTAAATCATCGTATATTTTGAACATTTATAGTCATGCAACTGAGTGCAAATATCGTTGAACACAATCAACATATCTTAAGTCATAATAGGCTTTCATAAGTATTTTATTACTACACAATAAAGTTAATGAAGCCCCGCCTAAAAGCTACTCCTACACACCACGCTGTAAGTATACCAATTTCCGAATTGGAAAAGTGTCGGTGATGGTGCCTCGTCCGGCTTAAGAGGGCAAATTGCTATCAGGTATGGATAACTGATGGTTTGCGCTCCTTCCGACAGGCTAATGCGTCTATTAGCCAAGCCATTCATTCTCGTCTATATTTTAGCCGCTATCTGCTACGCGCTTCCGTCTGCATTATACTTTGCTGGGCTGGCTATCGATATAAACCATATTTATTGCTCGACACGTAAAGGAGGAGTAATTTTTAACCGTTATGTAAAGCTCCTGTATAGAAAGTAGAAGCGTAGTGGTTTTTGAAAAGTTTTATATCGGTCATTATACATCATATTAATATAGGTACGAAACGAATAGGTTATAACTCTGTGACCTGTGCTGAATTGACCCTGCCTGCCAATCGAGGGGTCTCGGGTTCTACCCCAGGGCAAACATTTATGTTGCTTTCAAAGTTTTGACTATTCGTTAAGAATATAATAGAATAGAATACTCTTTATTGTACACACCAAATAGGTTAATGCATTAGAACATACTATAAATAACATGTTAAGTTTGTTGGTTAAATCTTTTAGGGTTTCGAAGTAAAATCGGAACCCTTATAATTTCGTCATATCCGTAGTCCGTACACTATCACGTTTTGCTAGCTTATGTAGTTAATGAGTAATGGATAATGTACTATTATTTCTTCTGTGGTAATAGTTGATAAACTTACTACTTCGGAACCCTATATTGTGCGTGGCCTGATACGCACTTGCCCGGTTTTAATTGTCATATAATTACCCCTTGGATCCGCTAGTAAGCTGCTACTTAACTACATGCTAATAAGATGCTTAAAATGTTATAAAAATGTTATAATAATCATAAACAAACAAAATTTCTCCACTATTTACATGCTTTAAGGACCAAAAGATTAGACACAGGAGTAACTCCATGAAAATTTCACTTTCTCCTTTTATGTCCCACTTATAAAAATCTTTATTTAATACAAAACAAGAATTTAACTACCAAACGAATAACAAAATTGCTTTGACATTTAATAAATAAGAGTTTATTCCGCGACTACGAAATTAAATGTCGATGAAAATCACACACGGCGCATGAATAAAAGATGAGTTCGAGGAAAGGGATACACGCACCGTAATTTAGCTTCTGGATTCGTGAATGAATAATTTAACTCCAAAAGATTTTAGAAAAATATACTCCAAGGTGTTCCACGTATTGTTGTTTTCTGAAACGGCAGTTAAATTTTATTTTATTGCAATTTCAATTGTTCTTATGTTACATTTAGGAACGTACCACATTTCCAAGTTTTTGTGTTGTCTTTTATTAAAACTAAGTAAGTATAAGTAATCTAATGTTGAAAAATAATGGAGACAATCAATAATACAATATGTATTATGTTCAATCACGCGTAATGTTAACATTATTTTGCTAGCCTGCTTTGTGGTTAAATTTAAAATTGTTTTTAGACAATATTCGACACCTACAATATATGAATAACATCAATTAGTATTTTTAAATATTTTAACCTCCAGCAATATTGCTACTTCATACAAATTATTTTTTTGTGATATTTAATACTTTTTAAAATAAGTTTGTAAAAAGTATGTAAATAATATAACGTCTGTATGTAATCCACTAAAAGCAAAACAAATAGGTCCAATCCAGTAATGCTTAGACGGTTAAAAGGTTATCAGCTCTCATATAGCCAGGCCCTTACTCTAACTCTACAAGACCCGGCTTTACAAGTTTTGATTCTACGTCTTAATCAACATTGTGGCTTATTGACTAATCTACCGTCTGCCATAAAGGTACTTATTTGTTCAAGATTATGAAATTTTTCGGCAAACATACTACTGGTTAACTACTAATTTTATTTATCTAACCTTGACGTCAGAGTAGTATGGTTAATATTGGCTTCAACCCATTAATGGTCCACTAATGGACACGGGTCTCTCCTCTTGAGGAGGCCTAGAACATACTCCACCACGCTGCTCCAGTGCGAATTGGTGGATGGGTTAGTGGCCAACCCGAGTGTCGGAAGTTTTCAAACCGCCTGAGGGCCTGCGACATGGCTTAACGACTGTTATCTTATGATAACAACAGGGACCGACGGCTTTACGTGCCCTCCGAAGCACGGAAACGCTCAGGAACTTTTTGCCACTAGCGGTCACCCATTCAGCTACCGACCGCGCCCGCTGTTGCTTAACTTTGTCGATCACTTAGGATCGACGCAAGCCGCAGGGTTAATATTACTTTAGCCTTATTATTTTAGCTTTATTATTTTTTTATAGGTGCCTAATGTTTTTGTGGCTTCATGGTTTCAAATGATAATAAAGGCAGATATGCAAAACTGTGAACGTACTTATTACACAATATTAAGTCTGGCTAGTAAATGTTCACCATTACAAAATTACAATACCTATAAGTATGTACTTACAATGAAGCTACGGAAAAGTGGACTCCTTGGTTTTTTTAATATTTAATGAACGACGTTCGCGGCGACTTTATTAACTTCTAATGTAGTTTTTGGATTATCCTATATGGATGAACGGGAGCTCTAGTTCTGGTGATAACGTTTTTTTACCTTAGAATCATGTTGTTTTTGGTGAAGCAGATTAAAATTAGCACATTTTTAATGCTTTCAATTTCAGCTGAATTGTCATATTTTGCTGTGTAAATTATTCAAAGTACTATCAAATATGCAGTGCTTAAATAAATCAAATAGATTCACTATAAATAAACTATGTTTGTCAATAAAATTAATGTTTATTATGAACTGAAAATGTAATATATTATATCCCTAATAGAAGTTGAGATTCAGTGAAGATTCAACCGTGTATAATAAGATTTGCCTCGCTGCGTCGGAATGTTAAAATTTATTTGCTAAGTGATGTCATGTTATGAAATGGCAAACTTTGAGCGGTCTTTGTTCTCCGCACTGGTGTTTGACAAAAAGTCCGCGTCTGTCTGATACAATATTTATGTTTAAATAAACTCCTGTGACTTCGGAAGCTCGGTTAAAGTAAACTATGTTGTAATCGTACCCGTTGTTATTGCATGTTATTGTGTGAAATAATTTATTTCTACTCTACATATACTTAGGTACTTATACGAGGAATCTAATGGGAATTTGTTTTAACAAATAGTGTTTAAACTAGCATGATCGTAAATTTCTTTACATTAAATTTTCTTTACACCAAATATATATATATTTCCCTTATTAGAATGCAAGTCACTCGAGTGGCAATAAATCCCTATTACAGCAAGCCCTTAAGAATAGACATTGCATACTTCACTCATGTCTCATGCGCCAATAAAAACCGCGAAAGATTAAATATCTACCCTTCGCGGTGAGCAATGGCTGTACGTTCGCTGTTAAAAATTACACGGTGTCACCCGTGGTCGCGACATGCGGCCATCCGGCCACCCGATGGCCCGACCACCCGCCGCGGAGATATCCATCGCGGCATCAGGTGTCAGCGTAGCCCATCGCGCCGTTAGCCATCGCCATAAATAAAATTCGACACTTAAACAATGGACCTCGCGCTCCTCTGCTTAGATTAAATCACAGCCCCAACGACTGACGTTGATCAAAACATTTCAAATTAGACCCATTTCCCCAGGCTTGTAACGAGATACGCTTACTACAAATTAATTAAAAGCTCGTCTGCCAAACAGATGTCTATCGAACTGCGATTTCAAATCCTTTTATGTAATCAAATGTGTGTAAAATTGGTATCAAATGGACGCATATGTGATTTTATTCTAACTAGGCAATTCGTTTGACGGCACGGTATTTCGACAAATCGCATAGAATATTCGAAATGGCATCAATAAATTGATTTATCAGAAAAAAGGTTTCCGATTAATTGGAATCGTGATTGATTCACGGTTTATTTCATTTTACAATATGAATCGATAAAGCGTAATTAAAACAAATCACTTCGGGCGTCAAAGAGACCGCGGGGTCGGGGATTAATGTTAGATAACTAGCTGGCCTCTTGGATTGCGAACCTTTCTCACGATAGCCGGTCCGGTCCGCTATCGCTGGGCCATCGCGGCCCCTGAGGTGCGAATTGTGTTCACTTTATAAACACACAAAAATCTAGTTATGTAGTTACCATTCTCTTGTTGATTTTCAGAAAAGGAAACATAGATTAGTTGAAAAGCTCATAGACGGCATGCGTCAGTTGTAGGTAAGAATCCTAAGTAATCGATAAGTTAACATCAGATGCGGTATGCGGTCGATAGTATCCATAGCCACAGTGTGACTAGTTAGTGTGACATCCATAGCGGTCATCCATGACCGCTAGTGGCAAAAAATGCTTTCGTGTTTCGGAGAGCATGTTAAGTAGTTGGACACAATTATCAGCAGATAGCCTTCTTTAAGTCACGTCGTCGCGTCGGGTTTCTGACCGTAGGTATATAAACTTCCAAACAGATTAAGAACTAACTGTCCTTCTACATCAATTCGTGATAATTAGCAATCGATCTGTGTATTACTCTAGGCCTCCGCAATTAGAGTGACTGCCATGCCATGAAGTTGAAGTCATAGATTTTGTAGGTAATTTGCATTTTGCAAATTTAACGGTTATCGGACACATTTGCCCTATAAGTGGTGTCCAGATATTGTCATTTAAACGAAGACTAATAGTTTATAGCCCTTGTTATTGATCTATTGCAAGGTAAAGTATCGTACGATCTAGCACCGACTGAATTCAACGAGTGCGGTTTGATCACGATTTACGAATGCTATCTAATAATATTTGACTGGTTTAAATTAGTCATTCTAATTCTAATACCATAACGAACATTGTTAGAGCGAAGCGGCTGAGGTTTAGTCCTGAAAAAGATAAATGTATTTTTCTTAATTAAATCCGCTTCTTTAATTATGTATTCAGGTTAATTAAGTTCTAACGTGGCTGGGCTTTTTACGATTTTTATTCTTCTTATTGAACTAGCACGATCTATTTAATAAAGGTACATTTACCCACGACCCGCCAACGAACATTTATCTGTATGTTAAATATCTACACCGGCTGGGTATCGAACTCGAGACTAAGTGGACGTCAAAAAATCAGTTTAATTTCAAATTACTTAATGACTGTTCACACCTAGACTTGAAATAAATAAATGTTGAATTAATAATTAAAATTTTACTCAACGTATTTATAATATTATTGCTTACCTTTACTGTAATTTGAATAACTTTAATGCAGAAAAAATATTGAAATACAAATTGCTTTTTGTTGCATAAACTTAGTACCTATGTAGTAATATTGTAAGGTTAGAACAACGCAATCTATGAATCTTATAACAACATTAAATTTTTGAAGAAAAAACCAGGCCGGCCCGGTAACGTTTATTCCACGGATTGTTACGTAAATATTAAGTCTCGTGTAAATATTTGTAAACGAAGGTGTTGCCGGACGTTACGCTTTTTAAATTAATATTTACCTTTCCCTCGATTTTCAAAGGCTTGTAAGCTTTACAGCCCAGCGCGAAGATAAGAAAAATGTCTTTATTCTTAGTTCGTTATTTGCGGTTGCTTTTATGTTGCGTTTCTGTTTAAAATCAAGGGTGGTTTTAATTAATTAATGTATTTCAATTAATGAATAAAGACAATAGGTTTACTATTTGATAATAGTATTAGTATTTATCCCTCACATTGTGAGAGGAGACCTGAGCCCAGCAGTGGGACAATTACAGATTGTTGCTTTGCTTAGTATTTATCAAAGTATTATAGTAAGTAGTTCTGCAAGTGTCTAGAAGCGAAGCTTGGTCGGAAAACTCGTAAATCAATAAATAGGGATCAGCAAGTTGACACATCTGCCGCATAGTGAAAATAAAAACGACGTGTTACGTAATACGGGATATGTTTAATCGGTTTAGCATCGCGACACATCGCGATTAGCCGGCATCGGCGTTCCATATCACGCTGTATGCTGCGATCGTCGTCTGCCAACGATGCACAGGGCTGCCACGTTGAAGAAAATTCCTATTCGAATATATTAACGTGATAGTCTATAAGAGTGAATACGTTTTTACTAAGTTAGTGCGCTCAATATCACCACTTACCAACTAGTGGGGGTGTTGTCAAGCATTAACAAAAATTGATAAAAAAGAAAATCTATACTATAATAAAACTCAAAGTGTCTGTTTGTCTGTCCGGCATCACATAAAAACCCTTGAACGGATTTCGATGAAAATTGGTAAAGTTGTTACTGATACCTTGAGTCATATTTTAGACATTTTTCATCCCGGAAAATTAAAAGGTTTCTCGGGAAAACAGGATAAAAGTTTGAATACGTTAAAACATAATTTCCGTATGCAAAGCTGCGGGCAACAGCTAGTATTATGATAAATTAATAATTAACTACGTTTTCACTTTATCATAGTTATATAAGTTCTACTTACTACTTGTTAAAACTTAACTAACTAATTATAGAAGTTGTTTGATCAGGATTAATTCGTTTGAAAAGTTTAATCTGCTGAAATTGAAGTTTCTTGTTCTTTGTCTGACCTAGCGAACCTTAACTCAATACACCTACCGAATTATAACAAGTCTTAATTAAATATTCTTACTTTTGTATTTTACCTAATTATAAAATTTGTTAATAACTTGACTGGGTTTTATCCCATCAAGCATTAAAACATTTTGTAAGTCTATCCTTAATTAGTGAAATCGTTTAGATGTTACACCATTACTACAATTATGTGCCTAGTGTGTGTCTTATATTATGAAGTATTATGAAGAATATTTAACTTGATTTTGAACCTATATCATTATGTCTATTGTATTGTATACTAAACATTTTAAATTCAATTATAAAATAATAATAACGCTTCACACTCATAGCCCCACACTAGGATTCCCTGTGTCGTGGGTGCCATGGACAACACACAAGACAAGAACACTCACACCCAGACCGAGAACAGAAATTCAAACTCATCATTCAAATTTCTGCCTCGCTGGGAATCGAACCCAGGACCCTTGGCGCGGCGATCCGGCATGGTAACCATTGCGCCACACGGGTCGTCAAAAGGTCGTCGGTCGTCGTTTATGTCACAAGACGTAAGTACCTAAGCCGCATACATATTTAATAAAGATTTAAAAAGCTACGTAATAGTCTTGGGTCTGTGTGTGACAATCCTGCAAGTTACCAGCGAGCGGGTGGCACGCGCGTTTGTTTACGGAAGTAGCGCGCCGTCCGTCCTACCCGCACCCGGCCAGTCTGGGTCTTGTCTTGCTATTAAAACTATTATTATGAATGAACTATCACGTCACTGAATTGTTGTAAGGTCGTAAAGCACTTGTGACGCAATCGTGTTACGTGACTAGGGATAAGAACACTCATATTATGTGTTGGTAAATATTAAACGTATGGAATGGAGTGTTCTGTGTTGTCGGGCCAAAGATCCCAAGACAGGATCTCGGACAGTTGTACGACACAACCGGGCTTGCCTTGTTCTGACGGCTTAGGCAGGTCACTGAGGGATACTAATTAATTTACAGCTCGTCATGCGTTCCATGTTCGACTTTCAGGACAAATGAAAATTGTCAATGTAAGTTCCAAAAGGAACTGCGAATTCGTCTGCTATTAAAAATATGAATACTAAGTATCTTACAAAATAAATAATGGCTTAGAATTTAGAGTTTACAGAGAGGGCTTGCTTAGTTAGAACATCCTAGTCCGGATAGGTGGAAAAGTTAGTGGCTATAACTCAGACGTGGCGTGGGTAGTTTTTTCATGTCCCTCGAAGGCCTAGGATACGAAATGGCTTAAAGACTTATCTGACTATTAATCTTCGTGACAGCTTTACTTTTCTCGAGTTTCACCCATTCATTGGGATCAACACTAGCCGCGGTTAAGTACGCTTATTTAAATAAAAAAAAAACATGAGAGGTGTCAAGGGACACCCGGATGGAACGAGGTTCTTTCGATTTAAGTTTTGTTGTACAGCGCCATCTCTGTACAACTTTCTGAATCACGCTAGCGCCATGGTATACATTATACAGAGCATACAGTACAGCGCCATGAGTTTTACAGAGATGGCGCTGTACTGTAAAACTCTCTGAATCACGCTAGCGTGATTCAGTCGAACCTCCTCGTCTCTCATGATGTCCTAGTACTTCATTAAAAATTTGTGTGAAGTTAAAATTCTTCACAAAAATTTTAATGAAGTTACTAGGACATCACGAGCGACTAGGAGGTTCGACTAAATGCGACTGTGTTCAGTGAATACGTTCAGTCGAACCTCCTAGTCGCTCGTGATGTCCTAGTACTTCATTAAAAATTTGTGTAAAGTTTAAATTCTTCACAAAAAAATAGCGTGATTCAGAAAGTTGTACAGTACAGCGCCATCTCTGTAAAACTAACTGAATCACTGCAAAAAAGTGTCGTCATTCGCAAAATCAAAAAGTGTCGAAATTTTCCGTCTAGCCCTCTTTCACAACGCGCGATAAGGAACTTCGTTCCAAAAATATTTAACACACAAACAAGAAATGGGAAATACATATTATGCATTTAAAAACGTTCATGAATATACAGTAATCAGAATTTAACAAATTAAATTATCGGTTCGGAACTTGGAACGTTTCGCGCGTTTAAATGTGATTTATTGAAATGAATTGAGTTGTCCGGTCGCCAGCCAGGTCACCGGGCACCGGGCAGGACGGGAGGATGCGCAGCAAACCAGTAACGATTGTCCCAATTATTTTGCACCACTTAAATTTCGGTCGTGACTCGTTACGTGACATCATTTTATTTTTTCCAAAATGTCGGTCAGAGTTACGGACGAGGCCATTATTAACCTCTGACGCAGAAACAGAAAGAGGGGTGTACGTAGTAAGTTTATAGTTTAAACGTAGTAAGTGTAGGTATAGTTATGACCAGTCCTTGATTTGTCAATAGGCCGTATAGGCCGCGGCCTAGGGGCGGCAGCGTCCTAGGGGCGGCGGATTTCAGAAGATGATATTATATTATAGGTGATTTTGCTATTAAAAAGTGTCACAAAAATTGTAAGTCTTGTTTTTTTTTAACGCACTTTCTTAGTGACTAATTCAGTGCCTTCCTTACTATGAATGGAAAATTATTATTTTAGAAAGGTACATGGGGCGGCGGAAATAAATTGACCTACACTCATAAAAAATATATCCGGCATTGGTTTTGACGTGTCTGTGTGTCTGTACGTCTCTGTGGCATCGCAGTTCCAAAACTGACGTGATCAAGATGGTTCTTAGCTATGTTTAGTGTAAACAAAACTGACGGGTTTTTAAAATTTTATAGTTATTGTATATCATTGACAACAGTAGATTACCTCCCCAATATCTGCAGTGCAACACCTCTGTTCGGTTGTAACGGATGCCGCAGTTGATTGTCCCAAATTCTCGCGACAGTCGCGACACTTCCGGAATTTTAACAATGGCTGTAAATGTTGTGCTGGCATTTTAACTAATAGGTTTATTCATTTAGCTTTAGCGATACACAATATAAGATACTAGCTGTTGCCCGCAGCTTCGCACGCGGAAATTATGCTTATTATGAAATTATATTTGTACCCCTCACAGAAGAAAATTTAATACGTAACAGGTTAATTTATATTCAATTTAGGAATTTATAAAGTAAAACCTACGATACAATCACAAATCATTCCTCCGGCGGCAGCGGGTTTTGAAAAATAAACAATATTCACATTAATTTCTTTTTTTTTCTTTTTCATGAAAAATTTTGAAAAATTCGAAAACATGTATTCCATCAATTAAAGGAGAAACGTTTGTAGCAAATTGTTGATATTTTAAAAATAATCCATACAAAGTTTCATCTTGTTTCCAGGGAAACCTTTTAATTTTTCTGGATGAAAAGTTTTCTAAATAGACCAAAAGTATAAGAAACAACACATTTTCCGTCAAAATCAGTTTAAGGGTTTTGATGTGATGCCTGGACAGACAAACAGACAGACAGACAAAATTATTCAAAAATTGATTTTAAAAACAAATTTTTGGTGCTCTAACACGTTATTGAAGTGTTATTTATTGGTTAATAATTTCAACATTAATCCCTCTCCCTCTTTCTCTCTCCCTCTTCCACTCCTATCCCTCTCGAGCTTCCTGTCCCTCTCCCACTCCCTCTCCCGCTGCCTGTTCCGTTCCCGGTCCCTCTCCCGCTCTCTTTCCCTCTCCCATTTCCTGTCCCTCTCCCACACCTGGTCTCTCACCCGCTTCCTGTCTCACTCCCTCTCCCGCTCCCTGTCCCTCTCCCTCGCCAGCTCTCTATCCCTCTCTCTCTCCCGCTGCCTGTCCCGTTCCCGGTCCATCTCCCACTCCCTGTCCCTCTCCCTCTCCCGTTTCCAGTCTCTCTCGCTCTCCCGCTCCCGGTCCCTCTCCCTCTCCCGCTCCCGGTCCCTCTCCCGCTTCCTGTTCCTCTCCTCTTCGAGAAAACTGTGATACAGTTATTTTTTGTGTCTAATTATAAACTTACATACAAATTTTCACCTTTCCTACTTCAAAACTGACGAAATTCCCATACTAACTTACGCCACCTTAATTAACCCTTTAAGGGATGATTTTCCAAAAAACGTAACACTTAAAAATTTAGTTTCTAATTTTGAGCTAATATGTAAATTTTCATGTTTTTAACTTCAAAAATGACGAAATTGCCTATTGAGTTCAATCCGCTAAATTAACCCTTTAAGGGATGATTTCCAAAAAAATGTGTTAAAGTTAACTTTTATTCATAACTACAAACTTACATAAAAAAATTCATATTTATGACTTGAAAACTGGCGAAGTTGATTTGTATGTAGTTCACTACCAACCCTTATTTTTAGGGGATGAATTTCGAGAAAACTGTGATACAGTTATTTTTTGTGTCTAATTATAAGCTTACATACAAATTTTCGCCATTCTTACTTCAAAACTGACGAAGTTCCCATACTAACTTACGCCACCTTTATTAACCCTTTAGGGGATGATTTTCCAAAAAAACGTAATACTTAAAAATTTAGTTTCTAATTTTGAGCTAATATGTAAATTTTCATGTTTTTAACTTCAAAAATGACGAAGTTGCCTACTGGGTTCAATCCGCTAAATTAACCCTTTAAGGGATGATTTTCCAAAAAAGTGTGTTAAAGTTAACTTTTATTTATTACTAAAAACTTACATGATAAATTTCATATTTATAACTCTAAAACTGACGAAGTCGGCTAGTATGAAAATGACTTCTAACCCCTATTTTTACCCTTAGGGGATGAATTTCCAAAAATCCGTTCTTAGCTGACGTCTCCTTAGCATAAACTATCTCCCTGCCAAATTTCATCATAATCGGTTCGGTAGTTTCTGAGATTTTTTGTTTAATCAGTGTATCTCTTTTCAATTTTATATATATAGATTAAGAACTTGTCAAAGGGTGGTAATTAAACTGACTTCTATTCAATAGCATTATTTTATAAAGTAATTATTCTACAAGTAAGTCTACAAAGTGTCTTTTATGCATATAAAAGAATGTTGTCGGAAGACTCATTTTAAGTAACAATCTCGTTTTTCAGAAAATGGAATATGTCGCTTTTCTATTTACCCGACTATTTGCATGAACACTATTTACACGACTATTTACATGAATAATTTATAACTAGTCCTATATTCTTTGATTATCAAAACGTACCTAAAATTATATCATCTAATAGTAAATTATGGCAACTAAATATTCAATTATGCAACAAAACTATAATACTTCGTCATAAATGTCGGCGGAACACCGCTTTGCGGGGTTCCTATTTCCGCGTAAAAAATATACGAACCTAAGATCTCATTTTCCCAGTTACCAGTATTATTATTATTTTTCCTAGATTCCAGTTCCTGAAAAAAGTTTTTTAAACATAACTGAAACTGAGTTATGGAAAATAATCCATGATTGCATTAATTTAATTGACGACTAACGAGTCTGCTAATGATTGGGTGCACTAGCTTTGATTACGCAATTTTCACCCCTTTTAATAGTTTGGTGATCTCGCGGATCTTTTGAGATGTATAAAGTTGAGGGAGGATGGTGTGAGCTTATGAGTAAAGACGATACAGAGTACAGTAATGCAACTTCATGAAAACGCTTTGTAGATTTCGTTACTGTATGAAGCATGAGTAGGCAGTATGACGCGTGCTTAGTAGAAGATACGGCGTAGAGGTCCTCATAATCCATCCTAATATGCTTCCATGTAATAATAAAAGTCTTATATTATAATTATAGATTCTATCTACTTTTTCGGATCCTGAAAATTTTTCTGCTACTTAGAAAAACCTTTCGTGCTTCCTACTTTTAGACAAATATAAGTGTGGAACTAAGGTGTGGAAATAATCTGATTGACTAACTCTAGTCTCTACCATACCAAGGCGTAATCTATAACATTTTAGCCCTGAATTGTTCTGAAACATTCCATTATTTTTCAGGATATAAGTGAATCATAATCTTTTTTTATGGAAATATCCGGCAAACAAGCTGACGATCCACCTGATGGTAAGCGGCTATCGCCGCCCATGAACATCAGCAACACCAAAGGCATCACTGATGCGTTGCCGGCCAAGAAAGAAAGAAGAAAAAGAAAGAAACTGGATCTAGACCTTATCCTATGAGGATAGAAAGGTAAAATCATTGGAGTAGGATCTCTGTGAGTTATCTGTATTCGGGCGTTGCGGCGGTGCAGCGGTTGCCTAGCAACGCGGCGTCGTCGCGGCGTCGGTCGCCCGGCGCCGGGACGCTGCGGCGGGCGCCAGTACCGCCAGTAGCTCTCCGGGCGACGTTAGAGGTGCGGTCACGTCTCTAACGTCGACGCAGTTGCGTATACGTATACGCATTTTCGGGTTTACGGATTTTCGCTCATGGCTTGTACTGGCCTTTTTCACGTGTACATTTTATTGAGAAAGTATAGTGATGGAAACCGAATTTTACTTTGCTAAAAATTAGTAATTTTGTATATTTTAGTCATTAATAAAATGGTTTCTAGTTTGATTCTTAACGGGTAGTTATGATAATAAATTGTTATATCCACAGTATCAATACTGTTTATATTCGGGTATGATATTTTCTTCTGTCGTAGGTAATTACTTAATTCTCCGTGTAGATTTTTCTGAATAGCACAATTACCTATGTAATAGAGTACCTACATAATCAATAACCAATAATATGTTAGTGCGCAGATGTAAAATACGTGTCATTATGGGTTGTATACCTGTAATTTACATAACTTCGACTCGAGACCTAAAATACTATTAGATAACTAGGTACGTAATAAATTTTCCAATGCTCAGGTTGTTTGAATTCACCAAGATTGCCTATACAAGATAAAAGGCTGCAATTACAGCAGTACCATTATATTACGCAAGATAAGATATGATATTCTTGATAATTCTGCAAATTACTGATACTTATGCTAATACCACTATATCAACATTAGCAGGCGTCCTTGTCGCAAACTTATCTCGTCTCGTTCACCATAATTAGGAACTCGGTACAGTTATCAAAAACAATTTGTTATTCAAGATATTGCATCTTTCTAGAAACATGTTTAAAATTATTCAACAGTTCTAAAACAAATTAAGATAAACTTTGTTAATCTGTTCAATCTCATACTTTCATCGTTCTAAACACAGCGCCGTTTAATGAGCGTAGCCGTGAAGTAAGCGTAACTTGTGAGTTATCATAGAAATAGCTGAGAAGGGAGTGCGAGCTTTCATACTTGTAGTATTGACAAAAAAACAAAAACAGCTGGATCGGTATGAAAGGACGTCGCGAGTGCAGCCGGTGACCGTTTACACTGACATGTGAACAGTCTTTTATTTAGATGAACTTCACCCCCGAGGTTATTCACCCTCGCGTTAAGGCACGCGCTTATACGAAGGTCAGGGTTATATAACATCCCGTTAAATGTAAAATAATTAATTAATCTAAATTAACATACGGAGAGACGTGCATTCTCAATAAAAATTTGTATGCACAAATACAAATCCCAATACATTACCAGGATATTGCCAATAAAGAAGTCTCAATTAAACTCATAGTAGATTTTCTGGTGCAGAAGAAGATCAAGATATAAATAAACCTTTCTGGCAGTCAGGTAAAAAATACCCAGCATGTTTCGTCAGCGAAAAAATACTTCTAAATCCCCGCTAAAACCTTGACTCTACATTTACAGCTATATTGAACAACAGGTTAAGGTACTTTAACATAAGCTTATCGTGAAACTGAAGAAATACTTCAAGATTAATATATATTATAAGAATATTAAACATAAAAAATATACCTACAGTAGATTAATCAATTGCATAAAGTCAAATAACACAATCTCCAGATTGCTGTGTATTTCACATGAGGTCTCTAACTTGGTAAACAAACGTAACTTTTAAAAAAATGTTCTAGAAAAATAAGAGCCACTAACTAGACACACATGTATTATGTAAAATGTCCGTTTACCCCATGTTATAAGTTATTGCAAGAGTAGTATTTATTATTTGGGTGTCTGTATGTCATGTGCATGTCGCAATGCAGGGGCGCCGCCCACCGACAGGACTAGCGGGATTTTTCGTTGCCTCCTTTGTACCGAACATATTAAAGGACGATCGCTAAGAACCACCTCGCTCGCACATTGACGCCACCGTCAATATTTGTAGGAGTAAGATTAAAAACGAAATGAGGCTCCATCCCATTGCTTTAGTGCACAAAAAATCTTCATATTAGGATACGAAAATATCCCTTCGAACTCCATTTAAAGTACATTGTTATGTTATGGTTTTGTTTGTGAAAGATCATTAATGGTTTTTCTTGAAAGTTGTCCTTTTGACCCAACTGCCAGGAAGGGTTATGTTTTCGCCCGTATCTTGTATGTATGTATGTATATACGTATGTATGTATGTATCTAATACCTTTAAACGAGCAATTCTTGTATAGATATATATAATTGGAATCTCGGAATCGGCTTCAACGATTTTCATGAAATTTAGTATATAGAGGGTTTCGGGGGCGATAAATCGATCTAGCTAGAATTCATTTTTAGAAAATGTCGTTTTATCGGTGTTTTCAGGCTATGATAAACTTCTACAATATACTCTTACTGACATCTATTGGCAAGTAGCAATACTAAAGCTACTTCAGTAAATGGCGTTGTTAAGCAACACTAAACCGAGCAAAGCTCGGTCATCCGGGTACTGTGTATATTATTCTTTATTACCTTGTGTCTTTCAAACCACTGAACGGATTTACATAATTAAGATATCGTTAGATTCGTCGTGATAACCCAAGTCTTCTATGATAAGTGAAATAAACAAAATATGGTGACTGTGAGATGCCATTGTTTCAAGTATCAAAATATAAAAATAAATCGATTAATGCAATATGGAATAATGCAAGAGCACACCATAAGGATTTCAAAAAAATATATCATGATAGGTTTTTTGACAGCAGACGGTTTGTTTTAAATTTTTAATTTATAGCAAGCAATGCTATTAGAAGATGATAAAATTCTTTTCAATTTATCTTATTAACTTTTCAAACTATTTTCAAAATACGCCAAGATCCCTATATATAACACTACATAAGCTCAGTCGCTTGAGATATTTCAAGCGAGCATTAGTCAACTGAGATTATTATAAACAGGAACGAATGTGTGACAGATATCGATCAAGTTTCTTTAGGGTGTTCGTATGCGTGAAATGAACAGTGCGGAAATTATAATAGCTAATGGATATTTTAGAACGGATTGTGTTCAGTGGAATAAGATAATTGTGAAGTGTGACACTATTACACTCGCGAAGCTAACTGATGTTGGATGAAGACGAGAGTAGATATAGCCATCTCAAATGAATTTGAGGAGCCATTTTGAATAACTTCAGGCTTATTCGTCTCGTCTCGAGTGACTTTAGATCATTGTTTTTTGCGTCAAACAAATTGACTGAAACAAAGATACAGGTGGCGTCCTGCGAGGCTCGGTTGCTCTCAAAGTTGAGCGAGCAGTATAGCGACGAACATCGGGTATTTTCTTCGGATTTTCTCCGAGTATACAGTGAACGTATGGGAGTATGAGACAAGAGAAGTAATAGTGATGTAAGGATGCGGCCGAAACCGAGCGCGCGTGATGCCGAAGCGGCGCGTGCGCTGCACCGGCTCGCGTTCGCGCTGTGGCGCGCCGCCTTCCACTTGCAGCGGGGACCCATGCCCCACGCGCGGGCCTGCCGTAAGGTGGGTTCAGGATTAATATAGACAGACAAAATATTCTACTTTTCTTATTTTAAGGTAAACTTCATATAGGTATATCAACATGACGGTATCCGAAACACCAATAGGTCACATATCTACATGCAAGCTACGTAGGTACTTAGTACTTAAAGACACAGAAAATATCATAGCAAATATTATTGCAAGCAAAAACTTTAAAATTCTATGTAATGTGTAAATAATTTTAAAATTCTAAACCAGACTGCCACACGTTGGTTCATTTCACTGTTACATGGATATTCATTATTACAGTTAGTATTATCATTTCATGCATTGAATCGCATACACTGTTTCCTACATTACTATACCACTGAATTTCAATTGAAGAATTATGCAAATATAGTTAATTTTGCGAACACATTTTCTTGGCCGCCTCTGTGCATACACTTGCATGACAGAACGAACAATGATATTAATACACTGTACCGTTAGATTTATATTAAATCCAGATCCTAAGACCTGAAATTGTGTAATAAATTCAATCGTCAATTATAAAAAATACCATATTTTTATGTTCAAGACATATATTATAAAGATAGAATTTGTTTATAGTATACTAGGGATTAGTTGATTACAGTGCCGTCATTCTAATCTTAACTGAAAGAATCATCGTCTCAACAAAATTAACAATTCCTAGTTGTTGGCAAGTTACAACTTTACTTTTGGCTAACAATAAGAATCTGACATCCTGATCTCGTTTTCGCATTAGAACAATTGGGGCTTTAAATTTTTTTCAAGTTTATTCTCTTCACCCACTAACAACTGGGGGTAAAAATTCGTGAAATATTTTTGAGATTATAATCACGTTCAGAAAACAGTTATAATACAGAGAAGATAATGTCATCACAATAAAATGTGGAAATTTTGATTCAAAGAAACATTTTTGCTGACTGCGATAATTCCGTCCTTGCCTTAAATCAGATGGCGGTCATTAGTAAATCGAGTTAAAATAAAAAGTGCAAGTGGTGCGGCAAGGCTGCATTCCGCCGCCTGCTGTCCAGATCACATTTGTGATTAGATTATGCCAACTCCACTGGATTGCTTTGATTTAAACATGTGTCTTTATAAAATGAAGATTAACCGTGTGACAAATAAAGCCGGCGTGCCGGTTGAAGTCAGTTCCAGCTAAAGTTATTTCGTAATAAAAATATGAGCAACATAACGTCCACGTGCCTTTTCAAATCTGAGCTTCACAGGAATTAAATGTATGTAATGTATAACCTACAGAAGTTTTAAACCTTTGATACATATTTTATAACCTCTAAGTACGAAACACGACAGGCCAGTCACTTTAGGCAATTCAATAGTAGCGGAAGTATCAGTTGAAATCTGGCTAAAATCGGCATATAATCAAGACACACGGCAGCGTGTCCAGCCAAAGTTAAAAAAGGGAACTGGTAACGCAGCGCCATGTGTAATATTACTTTACTCGAACCATTTCGAGCTATTGTACTTTTGGCCCCTTCACAACTCAAGACCTATTTTACCTACATACATGAAATTTGGCATATTTATTGAAACGCCTTAGCCTATTTAGAATTCAAAATTTCATAAATGTAGCTTTTAAACAGTTACTGATATATTAACGTTTAAAAACTCGCATTTTGGTGACTGACTCACTGACATATGATCAAAAACCTAACCTACTTTCAGATTACCTAGAAACTTGATATTGGCATCAAGGTAGACTATAAGGTCTATACAAAATAAAAAAATGTATAAAATTGAAAATTGTTGATAATTAGTAGCTGAATTTAGTAAACCCACGGTAATCGAAATTTGTCGGATAGTAGAGTATAATAATTTTATTATCAATAAACACTACCTAATAGTTTCTAGACAAAAAGTAATGATATCTCATCAAAATAATAAATGTGAAATAAGAACCATTTCAATTTTAGTCACCAGAACATGTAATTCAAGCTCTACATTTGTGTTGGCTAGTTTTCATTAGTAGCTACCAACAAACTTAATTTTAGAAAAGTTGCATAGGTATTATATCAACCTAACAGTATAAAAATATAACCTGTAGGCAGTAGGTACGTGAAAACTAGCCAAGTCAAATGTAGAGCTTGAATAACATGTTATTGTGACTACAGTTTTGGATTTTCTACACAGAACTTGGCACCCATCTCAATTCTTTTTTTTATTTCAATTCCTCAATTTTTTATTTTTGATGAGATCTTCTTACATTATTTTTCTTCGGCAAAGTATCCGACCACTTCGGTGATGCAAGTGACGTTAAGTAATGATAATGGGCTGGGCCTAGCATCAATTAGCGGCGCTTAACCTTCTATAGGAGCTGCAGTAATCACTTAAGCCACGCCTAATCGTGCTCGTTTATCAGCCTTACTGAACCCGGTTCGTACATCCGTACAAGAAATTGGCCCTGATTTTAATCGGCTTCTCAATCCCGTACGCGGTTATGACGTACAGCGGAAGTCCGTCATCAAATAACTTATAAGTTATTAATTTTATACGATTTCTTAACATAATGGGCATAGATTGGTTGACGTTTAAGACCAGAGTATTAGCGACGGCATCGGGCAGTTTCTGTATAATGGTGAGGTGAGCTAAACTGGACTGGCAAATCTGTCAGCTCTCGTAACTTATTATACTATTTTATTTTGTCAATTTTATCTTAAAAAAAGTTGAAGATGTATTCACGAATTTCAAGTACGTACCTACAGCTTTTTTGAATGAATTGCTTCAACTCATTAATGGTCTATTATTGAGCACTGGTCTGAGGTCTCTCCTCTTGAGGAGGTCTAGAGCTTACTCCACTACGCTGCTGCAGTGTGAAATGATGGAGGTGAATGTGGCCAATCAATGTGTCGGCTTTAAGTGCACTCCGAATCACGGAAGCGCTCAGTAAATGCCACTAGTGTCACCCATATCTAA
Organism: Thymelicus lineola; assembly: GCA_963932265.1. Lineage (NCBI taxonomy): Eukaryota > Metazoa > Arthropoda > Insecta > Lepidoptera > Hesperiidae > Thymelicus > Thymelicus lineola. Next base: position 9,282,478 of record OZ010683.1, on the reverse strand, counting down.
CTACCGACTGTGCCCACTATTACTTCACTTGGCTGATCACTTAGGATCATCACAAGCCATGGCTAAGTCTATGATGATTACGAACGCATATTTGTTATCTAGATTATATTTCAAGTTGGTATTAAGGCTAAAGACTGCGTTGAAGTAGTCATAACCATGGATGTGACCAATGGTCAGAAATTCAAATGGTTACTTTGGTAATAGATGGTCATTGTGTAAAAGCTTAGAATAGCTATTATTGACTATTAACTTAACTAACCATTGCATTTATTTTTTATATTTTTTTCAATTGCTGACAGATGAAGTAATTTAAGATTTGGAGCAATGAAATTGATATTGAACCTATTGAACAGTGACGATTGCTATCACGAAAAAATATGTTGGATTATCTTGAGTTAACTTTTGATGTCATTGTGTTGGCAGGTACGACCTTGCTTGGAAATCTGTGATTTATTTAGTAATGCGATATCTAATACCCGTAGAGATGTATTGCAACAGTGTGTTTGTGCTGAAACGATATTATATTATTGTTTTAGACGCGAGCAGTCAGCGCGCCGGCCACTCCTGCGGCGCTGTCTTTCGCAAGAGAACACGTGAGTACTTAATACTTACTTTTGTATCGTACTATCCTACTAATATATTATAATAATTATGAGAGTTTGTGAGGATTTACATACATATCATTAACATCTGATATCGATGTTATACAAAGCAACAAATTAAAAACGAAACTTTTTTCCACACGTTATAGTGAATCCTTGTTGTGAACCGTTTTTATCACGGGCCAATTGCCTTGCTTTCTTTACAGTTCATTACAGATAAGCCAAATAATTTGCAACTTTTATAAGTAGCTACTTTATAAGCAACATCTTAATTAAAAACAAGTTGTGATCACTTAATTACGTTCGTCGAGTTTTGCGTCAAATAAATACAGATACGAAAAGGTAACAAGAGGTATGGTGAATGTTTATCTGTAGATATTAATTGCCGTAAAACAAGCATAGCCGTAAAACGTTGGCAGCGATAAGATCATTTTTGATAAGAAGAAATGTGTTGAAAAGAAAGATAATAATTAATGTCATGTATTAAATGTAATTTATAAATCTCTTAATTCTGTAAGTCAGTGTTGGAGTTCGTTGCACGCTTCATCGGTCCCAATATCGAAGGCTGATTACCGGATTGTACTTAACCACTATCACCACCAAACATTCTGACATGCCGTCTATATTGTAAAAGAAGCCACTATACTATACACCGTGTGATACTAATCTAAAAATTCAACCAATTTCTTGCCATCTTACGTTTTTGGTGCAAGGGGTTTTTAAACAACCCTTTCGTTCGACGCGCCGCGCCGTCTACATAATGTCAAACTTGATACGTAACTTTCTCTTACTTCCGGTGTAGTCTTAAAATTATATTTATTTTGTTTCTTTCGAAGTCACTTTGCATCATACTTTGCAATTTCAATTTAATGTCAATTTTAATTTAATTTCATGGAATCATGACAATTTTTATACGTATATATGTAACTATTTAGCTAGATTTAATTCGTTGGTGGGTCGCTTCGTGGTTCGCTAATATCATATTAAAAAATACATTATAAAAAAGGCATAGATAGTATCAGTTTCCTGGTACAAATAATCATAATTTACGCAGAACTTAGTGAAGTGGAACGGTGATTAGACTAATCGGATTAAGAGCATCGGGAGGCAGCGGGCGCCCGGGCGTCCCACCTTTAGTGTTGCGCCTACGCACAATTCATGTCACTTTCACGGAGTATGTCGCGCCTACGACTGTATTTGATCACACTCGACCACACTACAGTTATCTAATCAGAGTATTTTCACTGTTACCGCCTTGCCTTTCCAAAGCACTCGGTGCTAATGCGCGCCGGTGAAATGATGATTTGTCCATTGTTATGCATATCTATTATAGACATAGATGAAAGAATGAGATATTTGTCTCATTCTTTACAAAGAGTCGCCCATGGTTAAAAAGTGATTTATTTCGAGTTATTTATCAGTCAAAGCAGTCACGTTTTTACACTTTCATATATCAAAATTGATTTCTGTGCCTATAAAATTATATTTTCATAAATGTTTTGATTCCATTTGATTTGGCCATTTGTCAATATAGCAACTTATCTATCTACACACTATGTCTTCAAAATTCACATTTTGGATGTAGTTAAAAATATTCATTCATTTTGTAACTTTAACGTCACCAAATATTTTACTTCGGCACAGCGGCTCTTACAAGACTATTAGCAGTGAATATCTAAAACATGCTACGCAGGACTTAGTGAAAATGTTGATATGCGAACAGTGTAACACTTATCTTATTTATTTTCATCTTAGAGCATATATCTAATACAGTAAGATAAATAACATTGACGTCAGTACAAGTCTCTAAGTGCCTCTGCATTACTGCTTTAGGTCTAACTCGTGAAGGCTACAGAGTAGTTGAATTAATAATGACCAAGCATGTATGCTTTAGTCTTTTTTACTCCCCAGATACGGGAATGTAGGTTTACTGTTACTTTATAGATCTCTTAGGAACTCTTTCGGTAGTAAAACTTGGATATGGAGAAGACTTTATCATTAAGATACAAACGTGACACTTTTGTTATTTGTTATTAAGTAGTGTAGTCCGTCTTTTTAATTCGACTTTTAAAGTCTTCGAGACGAAAGAGTTCCTTCATAACCTTTTTTATTTGTGAAATGATAAAATAAACGTAATGCGTTATATTAAAAACTGCATTCAAATCGGTTAAACCGTTTCTAAGATTAGCGGAAACAAACGCACAAACTTTAAAACTAAAAAAGTGATCTATTGAGTTATATAATAGGTACTGGGGTTATCTAATAGTTTTTATTTCTTTCATGTAGAGTAGAGAAGACACATAGAGACATTGATTAAATTTCTTGAAAATTCATATACCTAAGGTATGTGAATAAATTTGAAGACTTTTTTAACATAACCACATCCTGAGCTTCGCAACCGATTTATCTGATATAGTATTGCCCGGTGTAGCCCGGTGGTGGCGTTGCCGGGTAAATTATTTTACACTTTACCTAATAGACATGTTATTTCCAGAGTGGCCCGCGATCGGCTAGCTTCCCGGGGGGCGCAGGTGGCGCGGGGGGCGCGCGGCTGGACCTGTGCTACGTGGCCGAGCGAATGCTGGCGCTGCACCTGCCCGCCAGGGACGCGCACGCGGAGGCCCAGGCCGCGCATATGCTCACCAACAAGCATGGGGAACATTTCATGGTGAGATTTATAGCTTATTATTATGTATAAAAAAAGAGAAAGTAGGAATTATCTACACTATCCGTTATAAACGCACGGCTTCAACTACCTTTTGAACTTATAAAAAATTAAAAAGTCCGAAATGTTTAGTTCGTAGTAGTTCATCGTTCGGTATTCAGTAATATGGCGGCAAAAAAAATTATATAAAATATATAAATTTTATTTATTTAATTTTTTTGGCAAAAATTTATAAAAACCAAAACGATAAACACAACCTACTTACGACAGGCGATTTTTTATTGCGTCTTAATTTTTAATATTGACAAATATAATAGCCATCGTAAAACCAATTGCAGGTGTTCGAGGTGAGCAGCGGGGAGGGTGGTGAGGGCGGTGAGGGGGGCACGGGCGTGTCGGACGCGCGGGCGGCACGCGGCGTGTTCGGGCGCGCGCGGTCGCTGGGCTGGCCGGGGGAGCTCGCGCCGCCGCTGGAGCGCCTGTGTGCCGCCTGCAAACACATCGAGAGCTGGTTGGCTGCACATCCTAAGAACGTCGCTATTCTACTAGCATGGTAAATACTGATCCTACTAGTATTATACATGTGGAAGTTTGTATGGATATTTTTTACTCTTTCAAACAAAAATTTTTGAACGGATGTCCATGAAGTTTAGAACACAGTTAAACCATGACCTGGAATAAAGTATATGGTATGCCGCGGGCAGAGCGCTAGTATTTGTATAAAATGCTTCCAAATACAAGAAGCGCCTCTGGTCGCTAAATAAACCATAGGGTAAACTTTAACAGTAAGTTATTACTCGTATAGCTTTTTTAATAATCTTTAAATCGTTCATCGTGTAAAGATTACACATACAAAATTTGTATTGCCTAAAACTTTTGCAAGGTGATTTCCTACTGTCGCGTTTTCTTTTGTCACCTTACAATGATGATAATTAATCTCAGGAATATTAGCACTTTTCTTTTCTTATTTTGTCATTAGTTTCTACTCCAGGAAGTAGCATTGTTATGTTACAAAAATGTCTACAAGTATGCATGTGTAATAGGTCTCAGTTCTTTACTTACACCTCTGTGATTTGCGAGATATCCCAATCATCCCAACGAGCAACTCACCCCAAGAATGTCGCTTCACAACTACACTTACTTTGTAACAATTACATAAATAATTTAAAGAAATGTGTTCTATTCAATCTGCTCGAAGGACCATCTTAATCTTTGTATTAAGCAACATAGCATAATTTTTTATTTGTTGAATTTGATGTGGCGAAATTAATTCTTGTTGTATTGGAACTACAATAAATACCTTGTTAGTCAAAAACGATTAAATAAAGATTATACCATTTAGGTAATCTTCTTTTTACAACCATTGGTTGAGGCCTCTATTTTCAAGGCTTTCGTGGTTTGGTGTATCAAATTACACCTGAGCTTGATTTGGGTATTGTAAGTTAATTATCGTGCTGGGTGGCCGGACTGGCGGCGGCCTGGGGCGAAATGCAACGAGCTCCATGTTCGCCTTCCTTCAACCTTTTTGCTTTCCTCTTTTTCTTCGTGTTAATAATATTTTGGGTATTTTACATGTATGATATATTAATGCTGTCATTTTTAGGCTTCCAAAGTAAAATCGGAAGCCTTACAGTTTCGTCATTTCCGTCTGTCCGTCTGTCCGAAGCAAAGCGCCAAGACCTTTAGTGCTAGAAAGCTGTTATTTGGTATTGATATACATATTTATTAAAACTCCAGAATCATAGAATAAAATATTGAAAAACATTTTTTTCTGCGTACCTCCCCTACAGGTAACGTGAGGATTAATTTTTTATTCGTCGCGTACCCTATAGTGTGGGATATCGTTAAAAAGGTCATTCAAAAATATTACGGGTCTTCTAAGACTATTTTTGGAATTAGGGGTCCGTTTGCGAAATATTTGGCTTTAAAGTGCTACTTTTGGTTCGAGTCAAGTGCCCCCCCCCCCCTGCCGGCTAAACGGTTGAAGTTGGACAAGTTATATCATGAATTTACAAGAAAAACTATTTACGGCTATTATAGTATGAGTAGTGAATGAGTAATAGTCGATAAACTTACTACTTCGGAACCCTAAATTGCGCGTGGTCTGGCACGCACTTGCTCGGTTTTTTTATTATATTAAGTACTGAATAATGGAATTATATGAATTACTATACATTCGGTAGAATACTACACTCGGGTGCAATGAAATCGCACATTTGATTTTTTTCTGCAAAATACAAATTATTTTTTTTTCTGAAAGATACATATATATTTTTTTAATATGGAATTAAAGCTGGTTTCATTACCTATCCAACGATACCATACAAGCCGTTATTACTTTACCCTACGGCCAAGAATTAATGACAACAAAAAAACCCTAAAATTAACTCCCTTAGGTTACCGTAGTTTGCCAGACTAATGCAGGTATAAAAAGGCATGTTTTGAGTAAAATGTCATCAGTTGCATTTCAACGCTCAAACTGAAAGGACGTCCAGTGACTACAGCTGCAATAATTATCGAAGAAAATGGATACTACGCCAGAAAAAGCCGCTCAAGTCGTTGCTCTAATTGAAGCAGGCCAGAACCAGAGTGCTGTAGCTCGACAGCTGAATATCAGTCGATATTCAGTTCGTCGTGTATACCAGCGCTATCGGGAGACTGGTGGCTATGAACGACGACGAGGATCTGGTCGAGCTAGAGCTACAACTCAGCGCGACAACCGATTTCTCGTAACGACGGCTTTGCGAAATCGTCGCCTGACAACCGTTGATCTTGCACATCATCTCCAAGAGGTGCGTGAAGTGGAAGTCAGTCGGTGGACGGTCAGAAGGAGACTTGCTGAAGGCGGCCTAACAGCGCATAGGCCAGCAAACGGCCCTAAATTGGCGCCAGCTCACCGCCAAGCCCGTCTTCGATTTGCACAGGAACATGTGAACTGGACAGTCGACCAATGGCGAACAGTTCTGTTCTCAGACGAGTCTAGGATGTGTCTCCATGGCAATGATGGACGAGGGCGGGTCTATAGAAGGCCTACAGAGAGATTTGCCCCGTGTTGCATCACGGAACGCGTTGCATATGGCGGTGGTTCGTGTATGTTCTGGGGTGGAATCTCTTTGGAAGCCAAAACTGAGCTTGTCTTCCTCACTGGGGCCAATATAAGGCGTCCAACAAGGGGACTAACTGCTCGGAGGTACGTCGAAGAAGTTCTCCAGGAACATGTCGTACCATTTAGCGGTTTCATTGGAGAGAACTTTCTCTTTATGCATGACAATGCAAGACCCCATACCGCTCAAATTGTAACGCAGTACCTTCAAGAGGTGAATATCAAAACAATGGTGTGGCCAGCTCGGAGTCCGGACCTTAATCCGATCGAACACGTCTGGGACAATTTAAAAAGGAAAATAAGAGACCGAAATATTGCTCCAGCTAATCTCCAGGAGCTGCAAACTGCGCTCAAGGAGGAATGGGACGCTATCCCACAAGACTCTATCAATCACTTGATAGAGTCGATGGGAAACCGGTGTCGAGCGGTAATTCAAGTAAGAGGGGGTAACACTTCGTATTAATAAAGGTATTTTTGTAAGAAAAGGGTGTTTTTTTTTAAGCCTTCATTTCCCACACAGTTTTGTCAAGGAAACTTCTTTTAATAAAGGATGAATTTGTAATTGGTGTTTTTTTTTGGCAGTAGGATAAAGTAATAACGGCTTGTATGGTATCGTTGGATAGGTAATGAAACCAGCTTTAATTCCATATTAAAAAAATATATATGTATCTTTCAGAAAAAAAAATAATTTGTATTTTGCAGAAAAAATCAAATGTGCGATTTCATTGCACCCGAGTGTATTTTAGTTCAAATTCAAAGCAGATAAATTCTAGATAGCTCCTAAAGCGTATCAAACGGGTGCATTTATATAGTTATCTGTCGCATCTGTGAGCAAAAATTTACGTACCGTTTACATTCATCTGATAAAAGGCAGGAAATTACAGTTACATCGTAGAAACGTACCATAATAACGTTGCAAAAACTGATATTCCCTGTAATGTTTGTTATAGGGGCAACCGGGAGCGGCTGGGCGTGTTGGTGGCGGCGTACATGCATTACTCGGCGATCTGCGGCGCGCCGGAGCACGCGCTCGACCGGTACGCCATGAGGCGGTACCTCGATGACAGGGTGCCTGTGTTCCAGCTGCCATCGAATAAGCGGTAATGCATAGAATCGACACACAGTTGTAGCTCATGAGCTAAAAACTCTTCTGATTCATTACCCCCTCCCGGCGCGACCCGGGAGCTAGGATTGTGTAGAATTATTGAAGTTAAACTTCTATATAGACGGGGTATTAGGATTTTTCTGTCACGAAAAAGCGCTACGGCCAATGATTTTTAAATAAAGATACGTAATGCCCTTACAAATCAACCGAAAAATCTGTTCCGATGTCCGCAAGGCACGCTTTATTGCTTTATCGCACGTCTTTATCGCTCTCGCGTCAAAACTACATCGCTATCCCTTTCTTCACTTGAATAAGAGTTCCCAATTGGGAACTTTTTGAGTCACACAACGCGCGCGCTTATGACATATCTGCCTCTTTTTATATATATTATATCATTGGTTACGGCCGTGTGAAGGGGGTAGACGATATATCGCGTGGTGAGAGGCGGCAGCGGCGGAGGGAGAGAAAATATATATGATTTTTTTTCAAATGTTTTTTTGGAATATTTTTTTCTGCTATGTGTCCCAGCACACATTTAGATTTTTTATTATTATAAGTAGTTATATTTTGTACACAGATACATAGACACGTTCGCGGGGCTGCTGGCAGGCCAGATCCGCGTGAACGCCGCGCCGCTGCACCTGACGCACGTGAGCGTGGCCGGCTCGCTCGCCTCGCCCGCCACCCCCACCATCGCCTTCCTCAAGATCTACGAGAACTACACCTGTGTTTACACCTCTGGTATGTTGTACACGTTTATTTTGAACGAAAGAAACTAAGAACGTTGGAACTTAAATAGCAAAGCAACAACCCATAATCGTCCCACTGCTGGGCTCGGGGTCTCCTCTCACAGTGTGAGGGGTACAGGCCATAGTCTACCACGCTGGCCAAGTGCGGATTTGTAGACTTCACACACCTTTGAGAACTTTATGGAGAACTATCCGGTGTGCAGGTTTCCTCACGATGTTTTCCTTCACCGAAGCAAGCAAATTAGAGGTGCGTGCCAGGATTTGAACTCGGGCCCCTGCGTTCGGAAGACTAACGTTCTAACCACTAGGCTATTACTGCTTTTGTAACTTACCTATTGCAATGTAAATATACTGTTTGAATATTGTCACTTTAGCGACAATAAGATGGCGATTTTAACTGAGGTTCAAATAGTCTCCGCAAAAATTTGCCTTGGCGTTGGCACCCTAATTGGCAAATGGCATTAGGGTACTTTCTAGAGGTCTCTGAGCTATACGTAAGTTCAAACTACCTCATGCAAGATGATAGAATCTTACACTAGCTAGCTTCTTTATCCTTGAACCCCAACCGTAAATTTTTTTAAGTTTGTAATGTTTTTTCTCCTTTTTTGGTTGACCTTGACTTTGACCGCCCTGGTACAGCAGATATGTTTACAGCGGAAACTTAAAATCACGTGGTCCATATTTCTTGGTGTTACGCTTAACATCACGTGGTCTATCTTTCTTGGTGTTACGATGAAAATTCTAATAACCATCTTATGTCCAGGGTTGTACATGGTGAACGGCGGCGGCTGGACGGTGGGCGTGGGGCGACTGGCGCTGCGTGGCGACGTTCTGGTGCGCGCGTACCGGCGGCCGGCGCACGGTGTCGCCACACACGCCGCACAGCGACACCTGGTGTTCGCATGTCAGTTCCACACGTGCGCCGTCGCCGACCACACCTTGTCGTTCACTAAGCATCAGCTCGATCACGCTGCGCATGGTAAACACGTCCCTATCTCATCTTTATAACAATGACTTAATTATAATTATTTGCTTTTAACTTTAATATTTAATGGCGCAAATGCAAAACGCAAAATTAAATCCAAAACACCGCCTCGTATCACAATGGTAACAATTGACTGATGATATTTATATTTTATAGTGCATAATGCGCAATATGGTTAAAAACCCTCAGGTAAGACAAACGTGGCATCATCACAATTTGATCACATTTGAACACTTAAGGCACTTTGGCACAATTTTATACTATTCTAAAAGTCAATTAATATTTTTCGAAATTTAAATCACTCATTTATCTAAGTCAGTCACAACAAACCTCCTCTGTATAGTTTTATTCAAATCATAAATATGTATATTAGTATGATATGACTACTTTATCATAACTTTTGTTAAATTGCTCAAAAATCTCACAATATATTGTTTCAATTAGATCCATCGTTCCCATCGGACGGTGCAGTGGAGCTGATATTCGCTCGCGGGGGGAGCTCGGGGGGCGCAGCGCCCGCCCCGACGCCGGCCGCGCCGCTGCGGGCCGCCCCCGACGCGCTCGCCAGGCACGACTCACTAGAACACCTCCGACCCCTGTCCACTCTCACCGATGATGATCCTGGTAAGAGTGTTCTATAACCCCTACTGGACATATCTGTTACTTTTATTGGAACGAAGTTCCTTATCGCGCGTTGTGAAAGGTGGCTAGACGGAAAATTACGAAACTTTTTGATTTTACGAATGACGACACTTTTTTTGAAGTGATTCAGTGAGTTTTACAGAGATGGCGCTGTACAACAAAACAATACTTAAATCGAAAGGAACTTCGTTCCATCCGGGTGTCCCTTGACACCTCTCATGTTTTTCTTCATATTTTACGGTGTACAGCGGGGATCTTGATTTTTGTCGTTTAACATTCTTCGCGTAAGTACCGTGTACGTCACCGTATCCTATCCTTCCATACACTATTCTTCTCGACTCTACTCTACTCTGCTAGCCATATCTATAGCTTTATATGTATATCTGTCAATCTTGATCATACAGCAAAACATGCATGATTTTGAAATGTGTAAGATTTTGATTCTCGAGTGATGTTTCAATTTGTGTATGACTATACCAATCGTGATAGAGTAGTCCAGTAGTAGTAGTATAGCATAGAGTAGATTGTGTGAATGTGTATCGCATGTATCCAGATCGCAGTTACAAGACATTTTTAACCCACAACAAACCGCAATAATAGGTGAGTAATAAGACATTAGTGGTCGTTGGAGGCGGTTTCCTTATAATACCAGTGTCTTCTTTCTTAGTGGCACGTGTTCACATGCGCTCGGTAGCTCCTCGCAAGCTTGACGCGGTTATATAATGATGAGTTTAAATTTCTGTTCTCGGTTTGAGTGTGTGTTCTTGTTTTGTGCGTTGTCTATGACACCCACAACTCAGATAATCCTAGTACTGCGCTATATTTTATTTATTTATGTATAGAATAGATAGTGCCTATATTGGCTATACACTAACAGACGTACCCATTTCGTGTGTAAAATGCTTTACATAAGGCAGATTTGTCATTCTTTTCAATTGCCTCGTCTAATATAATAAAATAGAGAAGCGACTTACCTAGTTTAATTCAAAAGACAAGGTAAGGATGCATACTTGCATAGGCATGTATAAAAACCATTTCATTTGTAAAATGCTTTGTAACAATTTTCCTTGTCTAATAGAGAAACTACCAGACATAGGTACAGATTAAAATAACTATTAGAGAATTGATGATATTGCAATGATTAAGAAAATACTATTACAAAAAATTATCTCCGCCAAACGAATGAAATAGTGAGTGAATCAGTATTAGACCACTCAAACGGAGGATGCGCCACGATGTATCTAATCGGATATTGAATGTGTTAAAGTCATTTCCTGGACTTTAGCCACAGTGAAAATCAAAGGGTAAGTTATTAGCCCAACATCCGTAATTTGCGAGCTATTTCCATCCAGTGTTTGTGGTTCAGCAGCTTGTAGTAACAAACATGCTGTATTACTAAAACTGACGCAGTATCGTTTACAACTGAAGTGGGTGCGATTTTGATATACGCATATAATTGCACAAGTAATAAGACAATGGCTTCTATTAAACAGTGGTGACGATGATTTAAAAATTAAACATTGATTTTAATATTACTTCAGTACTTACTTATAAATTTAGAGACTCTAAAATGCATCATTTTTCTTATTTCTCACTCTAGGCATTCGGATGTTCAGAGAAATTAATTCATTATATTAGTATTCTTTCAGAATTATAATTTTAAGTACCTACTAACAAAGTTAAATGAAACATATTTTTACCAAAGGCAATGTCAATTTGACAAGGGTTTAGTAGTTTTCGTATTAGTTATTCGTAAAATTTTGTTTCAATTGTTATACAATAAAAATAATTTATAAATCATCACAGTGTATCAATAGTGGCGCCTGGCGTTAAATGTGCCAATAGAACAGTTGACAAAGCGTCATTGTGGGTTAGGTGGCGGTTTATCTGCGGCCATGCAGGTGTGAGTCTATTTTGGATACGTGTAGAGAAGTCGCCCGCGCCGCCCGTCGCCCCGGCGCCCCCTGCCGCCCGCCCAGCGCCCAGTCGCACGCCACGCCGCCTCCTGGACTAACCTGCCACTTTACAATATTCTACCTGATCACTTACACCTCACGTATTTTTAATGATCTCAATAAACACTCGTGTGACGTGGGACGTGACCATTTCGTGAATGTGACTTCAAGTTTCATCTTCTGATTGACGTTTTGAATTTTCCGCCAGAAGTTTGTACGGAACTAGTGTGGAACATAAATTGAGGTAAGTAGAACTAGTCAATGACCTGTTTTTGTGTAATTAAAACTAAATAACAGTGTAGGTAACTTTAATATTCTTAGATACGTAAAAGATTTTATGTAATCTGTGTTTACTGGTTATACCTACCTACATTAATATTTCGTAATATATAGTGCATGTAAAAGAATAGAGATAACATGTCATGTTATCTCTATTTAAATAGCTATTGAATAGTATTATTTGTAAGGGTTCGTTCACAGCGCAGCGCCGCTTTCACTTCGACAATAAAGTTGGATATGGTTCATTGTTAAGGTTCATCCAGAGATCAATCAATTTGAAAAGATCGTTCCTTTGAATGAGTTTAACCCACGACGCCTGGTCGAGTAATTGACTGGCGTGGCGAATTGTTGACGAATGTCCTCTCATGTCGTCGAGCCCTGGAGCCGGAGGGCATTCGTCTCGCTCGCCAGTCTGACGGCAAATCGCCGTAGTCATCAGTATAATGGCCTATATAGGAGGCGCTAACTCATATTTTTTTTGCCGTGACTGATATTATTAGGCCGCCCGTGCCGCGACATAGATCGTTAAGGGGACATCGAAATAAAGAAAGAAAATTGTTTGTGCTCTGTGTCGAATTGTAGTGTGACCGAAGAGGTCAAATATTCATCTCGAACGGGTTTCACATGATATACATATTGTAATTTGCCCAAAGTTAGTAGATATTTACAAAGCATTTTTAACTTTGTAAAGCTTTAATAGTCTGACTCGCACTTGGCCAGTTTTTTACCATCGAGGGTATAACTTAATGATATTATTTTGCAAAACAGCGATGCTATAAATAAAATTATTGAGCTCTACCCGTATCGTAACGATTGCTACATTTGAATTTCTCACGCAAGGTATTAGTGACGTCATCCGGAGCCGGGCAACATAAGTTATCAGTCGAGGTGCCGCACTGTGGAACGAAAACAAAAAAAGTGGCCTTAAGGGCCAAATTTAGTAGAATCGGATTCTATTAACTAATACGGTTATTTTATATTCTATTAATTTTTTTTGTATTGTTAATATTTATTGCGTTATGGCATTATGAAAATTTTGTGAAAAAAAAAACATAATTCGACTCTTTTTCTTAAATAACCTTTAACAAGGTAGTAAAAAACATAACTGGATTTGATGGTATTTTGATAGATTGTAAAAAATCATGATTCCATCCACACCACCCTTATGACGTCATTTGTTTTGATCAAAATCCACATGTAAACAATAGAAAGCTTATCAGGTATCCGAATGGCGTCATTTGTTTTGGTAAAAATCAAAAATGATCAAAAGAAATGGGTCAAAACTAATTATACATTAGACTTATTTCGTTCTAAACACGGTGATTGGTTGGATGCCGAGGTTGCGTGGCCATATTTCATAAAGAGAGCATTTGATGCAAGTTCTAATATAATCGAACACGATATACCCAGCACATCAACCCAATTTATACTCGTATCACCATCAAAACACAACGTAGGAACCTCCATTGAGGTCAGTCCAAGAAAATCTTTTTGTGAACTACAGCCTAAACAAATGAAGAGACGCGTATCAAATATTGAAAAAACCATGTCTTTCGATGAAATATCACACGTATTTGCTATGAAATTAAGAGATAATGGTCGTGGAGAACTTGCCAATATAATTACTTAATCACTTAATTAAAAATCCACAAAAAGAGAAAAAAGTAAAAGAATGCATTAGTGATAGTTCAAAAACACCAACATTTACTGCAGACAAGACGTCAGGGTTATTTTTATCGCTAAAATTATCCAAATGGCAATACAATACTCAATAGAAATCGATACAATACTCGATAGAAAAATCGTAGAGGAAAAAAGTGGAAACTTATTTCCTTCTTACTTTAGTGTTCAAAAGGCTAAACAGTTATGTAATCCACCCGTAGAGGACATAACATTAACAGATACCACTGTGAAAATAAAACTACAAGCACTTTTAGATTTGACAACGATTCGGTTATTAAAATCAATTACCGTAGATGGCGACTGTAGAGATATGAAATTAATAAGTAAATGGGGTTTTGATGGTGCTTCCAACCAGGGTACATACAAGGAAAAATTGAATCAGAGACGGATGATAATGATAATGCAGACGATTCTAGCATATTTATGGGGAGTTTAGTACCTATCAAGTTAGAATCTGGAGAAAAAACTATTTGGGAGAACGAGTCCTCAAATACGCCATTATGATGTCGCCCACTATTTTTCAAATTCATCAAAGAAAATTCGGTAACAAAAAAACAGGAAATGACTTCAATGGAATCTGAAATTAGCGCTCTGCAGGACACAAGTAAATGATTTAAAAATATCACACTCATTAATCCATACCATGATAGATGGAAAAATTTCATCTATATTGAGTAACACATCAACACAACGATGTGATATATGTAAAAGGCTTCTCCCAAAGAAATGAATCAATTACATGTTTTATCTCAAAAAACAATCAACACAGACTTATATAAATATGGCCTTTCATTATTACATATGTGGATACGCATGATGTAATGTATTTTACACATAGCATATAGGTTAGATTTTAAAACTTGGACGGTAAAGGGGGATAAAAAATAATTATGGAGAGTAAAAAAAGACTATTCAAGACGCCTTTAGGGTGCAAATGGGTTTACTGGTTGATATAGTTAAACAAGGTCACGGCACAACAAATGATAGTAATACGGCAAGACGATATTACGCAGACTATAAAAAAAACAGCATCTATTACGGGAGTTGATGAAACTTTAATTTGGAGATTCGGAACTATTCTATAAGTTCTGTCTTCGGGGCATAATATAAATGTAGAAAACTTTAGAGTCTTTACCCAAGACACAATGATAATGTATTTTGATTTATATAAATGGTATTACATGCCTTCAAGCGTTTACAAAGTTCTTGCTCATGGAGCAGATATAATAGCCAATTTTGGACTTATTCCGATTGGTAAATTATCTGAAGAAGCATCTGGGGCCAGAAATAAAGATTTTAGACGGTACAGATTAAACCATTCTCGTAAATTCAATCGAAAAGCCACCAACCAAGACATTTTAAATAATTTGTTAATCAGGTCAGACCCATATATTTCAACTAAACGTACAACTAAAGCACAAAATACTTTCAGACGAAGCAAAAACATCGCAACAAGATGCACAACACAAGATACAAGATACTGTCGATGAAGATATGGATGTCGAGAATTTTGATTATGTCAATGTAGACTCACAATCAGATTTTGAGGTTGAACATTCCGTTTCCGAGCCTGAGCCAGAGTAATTTTGGTTTCAAACATTTCTTACTTGGTCACCTTTCCTAAATAACTGTTGACATCTTTCGTAGATCGCAAAAATCTCGAAGCTCGATTACTAGTTGAAATGCCACTAGTAATCGAGCATTCTCGAGATTAATATTTTTCAAATAATGTGGAATAGGTCTACTGGGGACACCACTAAAAAAAAGCGCACCTAGTTCTCTACTTCATGGGTGGTGTGGAATAGAGTTTAAGAAGAGTATGTCGTCTTAGATAAGTTGACGATTTATATTTTTCATTTAAAAAATATAACTGAAACAGCGTAGGTAGGTATGGATTTTTATAGTTTCGCACGTTTACTACATGAAACTAAAAGTAACTCTTTGAGATATGGTGATGTTTTGGCGTAAAACGACGTTTATCACCTTGTCCTCTATACTAAAAATATTAATTTCGTAAAAATCAATTTTCGGGCATTTCCGGGCCGAGAAGGTATATAGTATGTATACAGTTATGGTAGTTCAGCCATAGTACTATACGAATCTATATACGGCACCTTGACGAAATTATACGCCTTGCCGTAAAAGCCATATTTTACTTTTTCTCCACACAAAAAAATCTTCAAGTTGCTATATCTCTGAAAATACTCTGTTAATCGAAAATACTCAAAAGCTATTTTATGTTTGCACTAAAAATTAAAACCCGATTCTGTAATAATATTTCAGAAAAAGTGATTTTCATCTTCATGTGACCCTAAGTCTATGAAGAACAGTTTACGTTCCACCGTGTGCCGGAGCTAGTCCGCCTTGAATAATTATCAATTTGCAATGTGGTGTGTCAAGTATAAGCATGTTAGATACCAGCTGTACCTGTTGGTATCTATTGTAATAATATTACATTAGATGAGACATAAATTTCGACTCATGACCTTTTCGTCTAGACAAAAATGCTAAAGAAAAAAAACAAATGCAAGACTTACCTAAGTCGTACGATTTCTTTCATACAAAACTGAAATTATCTTGCAGATGATCTTGAAGCTGGCTGGATTCTTATCTCTCTTTTCTCCTCTTTTCTCTCCTTTCTTAGCAAGCATGCGTTGCTGTAATACTTTTGATTGCAATTTGCAACGGTGCCCCGCCCACTTACCATCAGGTAGGTGGCTCACCTAATCTTAAAATCATGAAATCTATGCCTCTGATGGGCCTTGACCATCTTTCTCATTTGTTGACCTCAAACAATAGTTGAAATAGGTCGGAGGTTTTCGCGTAGTATAAAGACATCCACCATTTGAGTCGTCTTCTTGATAAGACTTGAGTTATGAAGTTTAATCATTATACGAGTACGTAGATGTACACAAGTTTTACCGCCAGAAGTTACGAATTATGAACCATAGGGCCTGCATTTACTATTTAGTCATTTTGCGAGCAGTCAATATCGCAAGTGCACCGACAGTGCACGTGTGCACATATCGTAATACTTACTAATGTAATACTTGTTGTTCGTATGTCTCTTCTCGATGCGAGCTTCGGAGCAACTTTCACTCTCATGCGACCGGAAATGGAAACGTTATTCATAAATAATAACTACAAAAATAGTTAATCGACCGACAATTGACCAGTGCTTACATAACGTCTGTGTGAACGTAGATTACTTGAAGTTTGGTTGTGTGTTTTCTATGGAATTCTGACTTATGGGTGAATATTCAAACTATACCAAATTTGCAATTTCTAGTGAATAAAAAATTTAAACTTAGTTTGAGACTGCTTTCAATAATTTTATATAATATATACGTATGTACTTTAGTATGCGCATCGTTTATTTGATACAATTTTTGTGTAAATTATGTATATTTTTAAAGAAAATGACATCAAAACTCATTACAGGGACCTATTAAAATGTTAGACCTTACATATTTAACAGAATTTCAGTAAATCTAGCGTAAATAACATACATTTGCCAACTGTGTCCAATAAATTGGTTATCATTTATTACTTCATTATAAACAAAAACGTAATTTAAGGTATAAAATATATATAAATTCGTTTTCAAACTTTTGTCACGCTGCAAAACTCATCACCAGAACCATCAATAAACTTCGATTTTACGCAGCAAATACCCTTGATCATACCGCCACATTAGCCACATAGTAAGTCGCTGCCTCCCCGTACTTCAGTCGACCGAAAAAAGTAGCAGTGGTAATTCTCAGGAAAAATTTCGCGCCAAAAATTTCGATTATTCTGAGTGTTGACCATGTTTGGTCCAGTTTGTGTTTCATTACAAGTCCACTTACAGTTGGGTTCATATTTAAAATTTATATCTTGTTATTACATCAATCCATTTTATTTTGGTTCAATTTAAATTTTAAAAGTGTTCGAAGTATATACTGCTTACAGTAAAATGTATAATAACCCAAATGTATGAATTTGTCATTGCCGTGTACTTCATTACCGTCGTTTACCGTAACCTTTTAGACGTCACGGTAATGAATGAAAAATAACGGTAATGACTTATGTATTAAGAGCCATTTCGCAAAACTCGGTTGATAAACTATAGGTATTTGAAGCGGCTCCGCGGCGTGATATTGCCTCGCGCGGCTCGCGTCGCGCTTGACCTCAGTTCTGTGCGAGTAATCTTCTTGATACTTTCAAACGTAAAAATTTTAAAATTATGAACATATAATTTTAATTATACACTTTGTGACCACATACATGTATCTGGTTTGTGACAATATAAGTTTATATAACAATTAAGAGTACAATGTAGTAGTACCATTATCGGTAACTTATTTACATAATACATTTTAGATACCTACTTAGGTACATCACAATAAAGATGTCCAATAGATGCATATTGCAAAAATCAATATTTTGGCAAATCAACGTGAAAAATTAAAAATCACGTTTTTTCAAGGTGATCTATAAAATGCAATATGCGTCCATTTTGCCTGCGATATTCGCAGCGCGTCGAAATACATAGGTATACCTAAATTCAAATCAATCGGAGGGTATAGAACCGAGAAATCCCGGAACCGAAAATCCCGGGATTTACAAAGGAATACGGTACTTTTCAAAAGAACCAGGAAACAAAATAAAAGAACCGGGAAACAAAATAAAAGAACCGGGATTTTCTGAACTTTTGGGAAATAAAAATATGTCGCGTCGTGATACAAAAGATAACGTAAAAATAAAGGTAAATACAATCCATACACAAAAATGATTACAGCTTTAAAAAGAAGATATTCAGAACACTATTCTTTGAATGTTAAAAACGAATTCTTTATTGTTTTCTGTTGGTTTACAAAACAAAATATTGACAATAGTCTAGTATAATAAATTATGAGAAACGAAATTCGCACTTTCCTCCCAAACCACTTGCTCTACAAGAAAAATGTATGGCACATAAAATGTCAATCTTTTCATGGGCTACAACTTTTACTCGATCCTTTCGGAAATCGTCTAGGACGCACCGTTTAGGAGATATAAGGAGTTTTCGGAAAATTTGGGAGGGGGGGGGGTTAAGGTTGGGCCCAATAAGATTGGGTAATGTTGCAAGTATGAGTTCCACAGGGCGGATGGAAATTCAGTCGGAAATCGTCTAGGACGTACCGTTTAGGAGATATATGGTATTTTAGGAAAATTTGGGGAGGGGGGGGGGGGGTAAAAGTGGGTTCAGTAAGATTTAGCAATAAGGTTTGGGGGCTTACTAAAGGGGGTTGAAATTTCCGTCTAAACTTGTCTAGGACGCACCGTCTCCGAGATATCCGGGATTTCCGGTTTTCCAAAAATCTATATCCCGATATCCTGATCTGCCGATCTGCGCCTACCTGATGAGTGCGGTATTTGCCCGGATGCCTCCCAGATTATCACGACGCAAAATTCCACTTTTGGGTGAAGAACTGAGGGGGGGGGGGGGTATAGGGGGAGGCGAGGGGTTGTGAAGGGAAAAAATGAGAGGGTGATTTGTATTTGTGTTGTGTATTTGAGATACGTGAGTTTTGGGGAGTTGACGGAACTTGGGTGCACGAGAGTTTCCAAACAACGAATGTATTATCTTTGACTAATAATAAGTGACTATAGCTGACTAATGTCGGAGCTTCTATCATTCCAACATTTTGGCTTAGCAATAGGGTCCCGTTGACACCGTTTGGGTACGGAACTCTATAAAGTACAGATTGATCTAAAAGTTGTATAAATAAAGGGTATGTGTATACAAGTTATAATTATTTATTATTTTTTTTCTATGTAAATATGTAATTTACACATATAACAAAAAACCTAAATACTGTAAACAGTAACTAATGTCTAAAAACGGACAATGTTTTATTTCAAATTACAGCAGTGACTTCCAACCCAATAGGGGTTGAATTTCCAAAAATCCGATAGCCTAAAGCCTTCTTCGATAAATGAACTATCCAATACAAAAAGAATTTTTCAATTCAAACCAGTAGTTCCTGAGATTAGCGCGTTCAACCAAACAAACAAACAAACTTTTCAGCTTTATAATATTACAATAGTAATAGTATAGATTAGTATAGATATAGTTATATTTTGTACATATGTATGTTCGTGATTTTCTCCGTTACTACTTACACTACATAAATTGGAAAGAAATAGTTACTTAATTTCTATTGTTTTCTTCAAACCAAAGATGTTTAAAGCAGAATATTACGCAAACGGACCCCTGAATTGAAAAATGGTCTTTTGAAACCTATAATATTTTTGAAAGACCTTTTCAACGATACCCCACATTAAGGGGTAGACGAAGAAAAAATCATACGGAACGGACAGACGGACGGACGGAAGGACGGACGGCCGGACGGGCTAGCCGGCCGGTTGAAATAACGAACGGACTAGACATGATTCCGATTTGACTACAAAACCCTGAAAATTATAGAAAACTAAAAATAATACAATTGACTGTAACTAAAAATTCTCACGTGATCAAGACTGTTCAATGGCAATATAATTACGTTACTTTTACGAAATCTATTCCTTAGATGGCTAAAGCAAAAATTGACATAGGTCCGACGTCCAAGAGTGCTGCCGCACGACTGATTTGATTTCGCGCCAGTGCGTATCTTTATATGGTAAAGTAAATTCGTTTTAATAAATTATTTTTTGCAGTAAGATAAAAAAAAATTACGTGTCATATTCGACAAAGACCATATTTTATTACTACATAAATTTTTGATGGGAAATACGCTTTATTGAATACAAAAATCGATGGTAAAGTCATGGCATAAACCATGAAAATTGGTAATGTTATTGAATTAATTTTGAAACGAATATTATAGTAATCGTATATCCCTTGTAATAAATGCAAAATATAATATATGAGTGTTCTCTAGACATTTTTTTTTACTCAATTTAATAAAACTTAATAAAGAAAATCAGTGTATGAAATTGACTCTGTCGTCCTTTTGCTGAAAAATAGTTATGCTAGATTGACAGTTACGCAGAAACAAATTAATATTTTCAAAATTCCGGTAAATGAAGATCCAAGATGAAGGATTGATCTATTTTATGAGTTCATTTGCCAGCATTAATATCTTTCTTATGATACTAATTTTTGACATCAAATTCTTCATTCCGCGCGTCTAACCGCGAAATGGCTCTTAACTATTTAATACTATTTAAAACTAATTGTTTTTATGTCGGTCAGGAAATTACAGTTAACATCGTGCTAATAAATGCTTTATATTTCAAATAAAATGGCACGCCCTAAAAAGACAAAAGAGGAAATTTTAGCTAGAAGAAGAATAGAAAACGTAAACGCTATGCTGCTTTAAAAGAAAATGAAGACTTGTAATAAAGAACTTAAAAAGGTTGCAGTGAACATTGAAAAAATCCAAGATGAGCCAAGATAAGATAGTAGAAGATAGTATGCTCTTGGATCAGTTTCGTTAAATTTTGCTGTAAAAGGAACTGGTACTGATTGTACCAGTACCAGTTTTGTAACGAAAACGAAACATAACATTTTCAAACTAAGGTCAAAAATAAGACATTTACGATATCAAGAAGTAAAAAGACCGAAAAATGAACTTAGCAGTTTAAAAAAAGAATGCAAGAAGTTAAAGATACCTTTACTTATAAGATACTTTTAAACACATATAAAATCAAAATAACAGATACTAAAATTAACACTGGGAAGGAACTTTTGATAAGACACAGGAAAAAGAAACACAGGAAAAATTATGGCCAAGAAACAATTTAACACAAAAAAGGAAAAGAAATGGTATAAATATTCGGTGACGCGAGCAGAGAGGTCACCTGATGGTAAGTGATCACCGCCACCCATAGATATTATTAATACCGGGGGCGTCATCAATGCGTTGCCGGCTCGAAGAAAACAATAGACCCTCTTCTTGAAAGACCCCATGTTATAGTTTGGAGGGAACACCGATCAGGAAGTTCATTCCAGAGTTTACACTGCGGGGTAGAAAACTATGCGAGAATGGAAGGTGGTATTGATAGAACCTGGTACACCGTGATGCATGGTGACGAAAATTAACCGCAGGGATTAAATCAAACAGTTTTTCAGAACAGTCCCCATTGTACAGACGATAGACTACGCAAAGAGAGCTTACATCTCTCCACAACTCAAGCGACTCTAGTCCGTCTGTAAGCTTGGAATCGTCGATAACGACGAATGGCTCGCAGTTGAATTCGGTTGAACGGATCCACTTGGCCAGCTAGGGCTCTGGCCCAAAGGTTCCTTTCCGTTCCTTCCGTTCCGGACCTTTGGTGTAGGCAGTAGGTGGGTGCTCTATGTGCAGCCTTTGCGCCTTACAGAACATTAGCCTGTGCTTAGGCGTGAAGTACTGCTTAGCTCTGTTGAGCACTCCCAATTTTCTTGCAGCTAGTTTGGCCTTACTAACCAAGTGGTCCCGAAACTGAACTTTTTTCGAAATGTCGACACCAAGGATCCCAATACTTTTAGAGAAGTTAAGAAGAATGTTCTGGAACTGTTGTGCTATGATGAATGGGGCTTTTTTAGCGGTTAATGCGAAAACTTGTGTCTTCTCGGTGTTGAAATGGACTAAATTTAGTCTACTCCATTTCGAGACCCGCTCCAGAGATGTCTTGAACTCTCGACTTCAGACACAAGTTTTATCATCTTCTCCTCAATCTGCACCCGAGAAAGATTTGCTCGGCCTGTATAACGAGCATCACCCACACTGTCATCATTATAGTAATGGATATCCCCGATGTCAAGTATATCATTGATATTGATTTTGAATTGTAAATTGGAAGGCAGGATGTGTCATAAAAATTATTTAATTAAGGTAGAATAATTTCTTATTAATTAACTTCTTTTTAATTTAACTATATAAAATAGCATTATTTACAATATCTTTATTTTTTTTTAATTAATACATTTTTTATATCATTACCATATCTTAATATTTCATCACCGTACACTCAAAGATTCATTACCAAGTATAGGGTTCCAGTGTTGCCAATTTAGCCCTTTCGGGGCTAGATCTAGCCCTTTTAACGGGTTTTCAGCCCCTCAAATAATTTTTTAGCATCTAGCCCAATTTCTAGCCCCAAAATCATTTTCCGCCATGTTGAAAAAAAAGGGATAAATTCAGGTTTTCCACGAGGTTTTTGATGCAATCGATCGAAAAAACGATAAAATGTAGTGAAAGATGTCGAAAAAAAATACCATTATCATAGTTGTAGAGCGTCTGCCGACCTTTTTTTTTTTTTTTCGCCGACTGATGTCTGACGACGGGTGACGGCGGCCGTCACCTCTGGTAATTAAGCAATATAGCCCCTATTTTCAATGTATTGGACGAATCTAGCCCTTTTTTAAACTGTGTTTAGCCCCAAAACCTGATACCGAGTTGGCAACACTGTAGGGTTCATTACCGTAGCTCGTCACATATTTTAATTAGCAATAACTCTTTGAATGTTTTGAGTACAAACGTGCCATTTGGTAATCTACTAAATAAAGTTACGCCAAAAACCATAACGCGATCAAATTCAAATAAAAATGAAATTTATCGTTTATCGAAAAAAATGCGTAAATATTGTCTAAACTGAAGAATCACCCTTATGTATGTGGATTTTCTGTCCGCTGTAAAAGCCGATAGGGACAACAACAAACTGTGTCCGTTAGAAAAAAACGATGGTGGCGTTCAAAACTATAACATGTAACTATAATTATTATCTTAACCGATATGCTTAAGTTTTATATGTTAGCTATATATAGTTCATTAAATTATTTTCAACCAAATAATTTTTATCTCAATTCTTATACCTTAAGAAGCTAACTCGAGGATATTTTTGTCCGAGGCCGGCTGTAACAATTATTACTTAGATGTTGCCAAAAAAGGTAAAAGACCCAAACTGGTCGCGATTTTGAGCTAAAGTCGTTAGTGCAAGAACATAAAGATAGCGAGGCGGATAACATGGAATAATAATATGGGCTTAGAGATTCGTAGAAGACCAAGGTGGAACGGTGGAGCGGCCGATGACATCACTGGGTTCCGGCGAACACGCGCTCACCTTCGGTCGAGCCGAAACGAGCCTCCAGTGGTTTTAATGATACTACGTGAATTATTTCATACCTACTTTTCGAGTTCAATATGTAGGAATCGATTTTGTACTTGTAATGTTGATGGTCGTACGTGCTGGGAAATTCGTTGGAAGTAAATCTTTGTTTCCCAGGTGAAGATTTAAGCGTCCCGTCGACGGACAAAGTTGTAAACTGTAATAACTGATAATTTTGCGATACTTAGTCGTAGCTGGCGACACATCCCTAGCCCGACCAAGGTCACGCATATTTTCATTACTTAACGAACGGAACTACGCGACTTGTTTGGAAATTTACAGGAAATTGATGTAGCGTTAATTCGGCTAAGTGGTTCGCGCGAAAATCTAACATCAGTAAATGTGTTAAAACTGTTTCTGTTAACTAGTTTGTAAATACTTAACACTCTAAGTTAAAATCTATTACTAACAAAAAAAATCAAAAACCAAAACAGAATTTCATGCCAAGAGTTTCCCTTAAAATTTGCAAACGTAAAAGTACGTCCTTTGTTTTGTTATTGTTTTAAAGGCAGTAAACATTAAATCCAAAACAATGATGAGTATGCACAATGCTACGTAAAATGAAACGTTTGTGATGATAATTCACTACAGGAAATTAGTTGTAAACAAATAGAATACGATGTGCAGTGGGACGCGTATAATGTGAATAATGTGAATGACAACATTCTACGTAAATGGTGGTATTATCCCATTAAATAAAATTATTGTTATTATGCATGAATCGAAGCGTGCATGCGTTACATGGTAATGGTTTAATAAACTGCCCATTCATTGGATTGAATTAATTCATATAAGTTGATTAGCAAGATTCAGTGCGTAGCGAAGTACAGCCACACGTAGGGTAGAGACTAGGGTATCGAGAATCGGTCCGGTTTTAAAGAACCGGGATTTTCCCGGTTCCCGGCCCGCGTGAAAATAGGTAATATCGCGTATCCTATTTTATCTCTCAGGAGCATTAAATAGGGATAAAAAGTATTTTACGTAATAATCCATGTAAGAACCTATCTGTTATCTAAATTTCACCCAAATCCGTGTAACCGTTTTGCCGTGACTGAATAACCATCAAACTACCTCACATGCAAACATAAGTTTCGCATTCATTGTAAGAAAGGATGATAAAGTAGGATACTTATTATAGCTTTTGTAAATAAAACACATTTATAATACAGTAGAGACTAGAGAGAATTAAGGTACTCATAAATAGATCACAATATTTGGATAAATTTCGAATTACTGTTTCGTACTTTGTAGTTCCCACCAGTTGTAAAAATTTAAAAATTTAGAATTTTTTTTTTAATAAAATGGTCAAAAACTTAAAAGTCATTACTTGCTGAGTTTACACATCACGACACCGATACGAGCGAAGGTAAAGGTGCGTTTAAGATCAAATTAATATTAATTTGTCAACCGATACAAAAAAATCTACACCTCGAGATTTATACTTTGACGAAAGACCGGTCATTATACGATATGTCGTGAGAACACGTGAGAACGATGAATCCCGACCATCTGGCAACAGTGCAGCGGCAAGCGGCAACCCTAGTCCCTACTGGTAGGGCGCCCGCCGCACATCCTGTTCCTGCGCTCGCGGCTGCACGGGCGCCGCATGTTTCGTAACGCTGGCCCTCGCCTGACCGACGCGTTATTTTCGTTGACAACACAGAAATAACTCCGTCTTCCTTTACACCGGCCAGACGGTCACCACGTGCTGACGTTGATAACTTCCACTAATTGCGCTATTGACAACCGAATTCAGCGAAACATTACAAAACACGCTCGTCCCGTCGAGCCATGGTGCCAGCCGACTGAACTAGAAAACTACATTCGTAATCATTGAAGTATTATTACTAGCGTATAGAACTGACACCACGAACACGATGTATGTCCCAATCAATAGGGATGTTGACACTATTTATAAATTAATATAAATTTATGTCTAAAATATTAGCGGTAACATTTAAATGCCTAAAATATGATTCTTTTATTGAAATCAATCACAATAAATTAAATATCATTAATTTAAAATGTTAAAAATTGTACTCACTGTCACGTGACCTCAAACGCCATTTTGAGACGAATGACGTCATTGGAACAATTTTATATGGAAATTCAACAAACTTAGCAGACAGATAGTATTGAATATCGTTTAGTGACGTCACGTGACGTTTTTGGTGGGAAATTTGATAGTGATTTTTATTTATCAATTTTTGTTTTTAAATTGAAGATTATTATTTTTATAATATTTTTTTCGTGAATATTAAGGTTCTATCTATAAAATAAAATTGAATCCTAAAATTAGTCAACATCCCTATTGGCGCCAATGGACTTCAATGTTCAATGGATTCGTTCGATTTTGTAACGAGAAAGGGGGCTCAATTTTGAAAATAGAACCTCCCGGCGGGACACACTTTTTATTGGAGATGTCTGTTCTATGACATTATAGTTCAGTGTTCGTAATCGTAAATCTGTTAAAAAATCCACACGAGATTATTCACATCAACTCACGTTTAGCTGAGTAGCTCCTAAGGCATGTTTTATTATGCAAATAACCCTTGTATGGTAGAGTCACTCTTCTTTATTTGCATTACAGTATTTACTCGTGTGTCAGCTTTAAACGTCTTTAAGGCATGCTCCTCTGAAATATACGTGTACACACTACACATAAACGTTTGGAAAAGGACATAAGTTAAAAAGTTGAAACTTATTTAAATAAAACTCCAATGACAGAATTGCAGTTAAGTGCGGATTTAAGAGCTACAATAATAAGTTTTCAATAGTTTTATTCATTATGGAAATGAAGTACCTACTCATTTCAATCTCATCAATCATTGTCATTGGTCATTGTTATTCACGTACCAGTTATGTACTGACTGTTTTAAAATGGTTCGACAAAAGACCGTAGGCGCAGTGTTCTGAGTTCTGATGTAGATGTCGAGGTCACTTCCTTGTTGGGTGTCACACCTTGAACTACAGACCTGTATCTTTAATTTTAAGCTTTATATAATGAAATTACGTGTTATTATAGATACTTAAGGCGCTTACTGATAAACTCGTATAAGAAGTAATATTCTTGTAAATTTCTATGAATTCTATAGAAGATTACGTATTTTAATTCATAAGGTTGACTAATAACTTTCTGACGACAAACTTTAGAAATGGGTAATCATGTGATAGAACTCCCCCTTCCCGAGAGACACCGATAACAGTCGGGATGCGAGTAACGGAGATCTTAGTCCTTTTAAGGATGTGGTCAGGACGGCAATCAGAACGAACGTAACTGCAGTTAGCGAGGGCTACTGTGAATAAACAGTTACCGCGTGTATCTTGTGTGATCTTGACAAGTGTTAAATATTATGTGGGAAAATCAGGAATAAAGTTAAAATTGTTAAATAGGTATGTAGAAGAAAACGACTGAAGAATCACTTCAGTATTTTGCCATGATGAGGTTAACTTGGAGAAGTTTTTGAAGTACGCGTTTGTTATATCCCCAATTATTACAATTGCTCATAACTGGTAATCTAACATTATATCAAATATTGACGAGTTATAATATTTGTATTAAATTATTAATTTTCTCTGGACACAGGTGAAAACAACGGGAGTGCAGAAGGTTCCGGGTCGGGTGCGGAGGCCGGGGAGGGGGGCGAGGCGGCGCACACGTTCGGGCCGCTGGACGGCTCCATCTACGCCACTGTGGTGCGCGCGGGCGGCGGGCCCGCCTCGCCGCTCAGCGCCTCCATGGACTCGGGCATCTCGTCCGCGGGCCGGCGCGCCGCCCCCAGCCCGCCCGACGAGCTGGACGCGCTGCTGGGCGACATGCTGCGCACCGTCAGCGCACTACCCGACCCGCCGCCGCAGTCGCACGCCGACCGCGCCCCCGACATACCGTATCACGCGCGCGCCGACTCCGCGCCCTTCACCTACGGCGCGCCCGGCCTCCGCCCCGGCATGCTGCGCGCCTCCAACCGTCTCGCCAGCCCCGAGCTGGTGCGGCGCGCGCTCGGCTCCGATCGCCCCTACCGCCCCATCGAGGACGACGACGACGAGCGCACCGTCACCCCCGAGCCCTCCCCGCGCACCCCGCTCTCCCCCCGCACCCTTCGCAAGCTGACGCACGAGGATGTCACCATCACCACCTCGCCGGTGCCGCCACCGGCCTCCCCGTCGCCTTTGAGAAATGGAAGGTATGAATTTATTTAAATTATTTCATTTAAATGTTTCTGACAAGGATTATGGTCATTAAAACATTTTCGTTATTTTTTCCAAAATAATGCTAAAGTAACGTTTTATATAAAAATTACAACGCCACATCAACGACTCCAATATATCGATCTAAGTAGATGTAGTGAACGACGCTGAGATTTGTGATTTCTACATTACTTCTGCGCTACATACACTAACTACCACTTGGTGCTTCGAGGGAGTTCCCGGATAATCTGTTCCACTTGAATCCCCTGACAGTCATTAATTATAGTCATAATATTAAGTACCTATACAAAAATAAATTATCAATTCCATCTACGTAATGCATGTTCTAACTGAGTCTAACATGTAAGTATAAGCCTCTAATAAAATAAAAAATAAAAAATTTGTATCTATCTTATTGTGATAACCAACATCATGTTCGTGGAAAGCCGAAAAAATACTCTGTAACTTGTTAAATCGTTTGTCATGCCCAATGGATAACTTCAGCTTATTTTGTAGCTTTGTTTGACACCATTATTTTGTGTAATAAAACGTGGGTCTGTAATTAAAAAGGGTATTTGGTAGTTGGTTTAAACATGTGTTCCTGTGTCGTAGGCGTGGAGGCCGTCGCCCACACCGCTGCTCTGCAATGTTTACGCTCACAGCCCACTATTTACATCATATTTTTTACAAAATAACTAACATACCAATGTAGCAGTTCTGATATTTTCCAGATTTGTTGAAAATTAAGACTGAAGTGTCTTATAAAAATAGGAAATGTTTAGCTAACAGAGAATTCAATTTATATGAAACAATTTTGCAACAGCTTTTTACTTTTTAACTAGAACTTTTCCGTGACTACTCAAGCAAATTCATCGCAAACTTCGTCCAGAACAGTTGTTGCAATAGTCAATGTAGTAGTAATAAATAATGATGCATTACAATTTACAACGTAGTAATTGAGCTGTAATTAAGATTATGTCAAAATTGGTTCTGCAGATTTTGGGTAATCCTTGGACTAAACACACAAAAAAAGAAAAACAGTCTTAGGAGACATCTCTACATCACACCTCAAATATTAAGCACGGTTACATATTACAATGTATTTATTGTCAACAATAAATTACATGTGTACAAAGGAAATAATTTACAACAAACAACACTTCGCTCTTCCTAGGAACCTATATGTTTTAATTCTCATGGGAATGTTTTGCAATTACGCAGTATGAGCTAGCACAAGCACCAGTGACACCAATATACATGGTACACATGATACGACACTGTGGACGTTCGGTTAATTTGTTCACTCGCGTTCCACTCGACCCACTTCAGCGGCAACGAAGAAGGGTAATAAAATATACCATAACCAATCCCGGCCGTTACGCCGCGAACCAATTTTATTATCTTTATGGGTTCGTAATTGTGATTTTGGGTATTACTCCACTTTAATTCCAAGAGTACTTAGATGGGTGTTGGAATAGTAATATATAATATGTATATGTAGTATAGGATAATATCGTAAATGACTCTTCGACTCGGCCACTTGACGAGTTCCAGATTGTCGAAGGAGTATAATTGTATGCACCAGGCCAGTTTTATATTAGCTTTTAACGTTAAATTATAGTTCATCTATGTTGTTAATTGCTCTTGGCCATCAACATAATCTAGATAATTCTATTTTATGTATTCGTCTAGACTCTAGACTAGTTAGTCAATATTTTCGTAATAACATGAACCTTTATTGTACATAAATTATACGTAGTAAATAATAAAGTGCATTTAGTTTAAAAAGTATTTTATTAAACGAGAAAGAGATTAAGATAAGAAAACGATTTAATAATAAAGTAGTTTTCTGAAGAAACAAGCGATATAGGTACCTAAGTAATATGTAGTTACATAGGTATTAAAACGTATTTACAACCTTGTCACAAGACACTTGGCGGTACAATGGTATGGTAGTGAATCTTTTCAGTCATCAATAGTTATTACCCGTAAGTAGTAGTTAGTTACTCGTAAATGCTTATAGTATTTATCGATATCTGTGAACCCACTAGTAAATTATACGAATACGTGTTCATTTCATGTTTCTATCCTTTGCTTACCGTCATACATAGTAATATGTTCATTTATATACATTGCTTCGTCGTAATACTATACACACTTCTTAGGGTTCCTTAGTCAAAACGGATCACACAGTTTCGTCATGTCCGTCCGTTCGTTCGTTCGCACCATATCACGGACGGAGGTCTTATTACTAGAAAGCCGTAATTTACCATGGACAAACATAATTATTATTTATCACACCCAAAAAGGGCTAAGTAGAATAAAATCTTGAAATATTTTTATAAGGGTACGATAAGTGTCATCTACCAGCTACATTGCTAGAAACATGGGATGGAAAATATTCATGGTATTACCTTATAATTATGATGAACTTCAAAGGAAAACTATCGTGGCTAAGTTAGCTTAAGTAGATACTTAATGAGTAACGAATAGTCGATTAACTTAAAACTACGGAACCCTATATTGCCCGTGGCCTGACACGCACTTGGCTCTCATTTTTT
Source organism: Thymelicus lineola (assembly GCA_963932265.1). NCBI lineage: Eukaryota > Metazoa > Arthropoda > Insecta > Lepidoptera > Hesperiidae > Thymelicus > Thymelicus lineola. Next base: position 9,251,845 of record OZ010683.1, on the reverse strand, counting down.
CAGACCTAGAGTAATGTAAGATTAAAATCACGTTCTTATTCGTGCGTTGTGTACTAACACAGATTCGGCAAACTTTGAAGGTACTTTGGATTAGGAATACTCCATAAAATAATTATTAATTATGCATTAAAGTTGTTATTATTATAATATTTATTACCAAGATAAAATCCTAAGGTTACCTGTCACCTGTCAGCATAAAATATGTAGAGGCAGGAGATTCCATTGCATATAATTATAATACTAAATTTATACTATCAAATCCCAAGAATTTAGGTACTTGCTCAGGGTTTCCCACTAAATGAGAACCTATGCCGAAAAACAAATAACCATGGAATGTGTATGTGTAGTTTTTGCATGATGCTTTTATACCGATCGTATGGGATTGACATAAACCATTAGGATTACAACCATTTTGTGTCTGATTAATATCGATATCGAACTTAGATATAATAACTTAAAATTCAGAGTCATTATTATGTAGTCTTGTGTATTTTAATATCAATTTTTTTTTTATTCGACTACGAAACCCGAAATGAATGTAAGATATTCATTGCTGACCGTACTAATTAACAGTGGACCCCTTCACTCACTGTCACTGTCTGCATTCGACAATCTCAAAATGTCTTATCGCATGTCTATACTAGCCATGATACAGGAAGCATTTAAGTGCTATCATGTAGTTTTGGCTTCGAAGATCCTAAACATAGGTCTAGAACAATTGGTCAGTTTTTGTCGGTAATACCTACGATATTATGTATGTAGTTGATCGCCACCACGACAAATTGTTTAGCGCGTGGGCTCGCCGCCACCCCGTGGGCGTTAATTGAATAACAACGATTGATAAGAACAAAGAAACTTCGTTCCTTGTATGGTTGCTATGTTTCCAAATTAAAACTATTTTTTATTATACTTTTAAATGTTAGCACATACCTAAATAACAACCAAAATAACATGCAACAAGTGCTTACGTAGCTTACGCTTCCTAATTTAATACAGGTAAATATTTTAAGTATGAATAATTTTGAATGCAAAACATAAAGAATAAAGTTCAATGCGTTTATAAATTCATAAACATTCGTACCAATAATAACAGCAAAAAATATGCGACAATATTTCCTGCGGCCCGAAAAGGAACAGAGACACGAAATTACGTAATTCGAATCAATTTAACTTTATTGGTGAAGGGCAGCATAAATACGATATATAATAAACATGATTGGCAATAATAGCATGTCATCGGAAACAAGCAACAAATTGCTGTAATTATTCAAAAGAGATCTTGTGTGGCCACTGGCCTGGCATGAAAGGGCCTTTGTAATTGTGTACCATCTCCGAGGAAGACAAAATGTGCCTATTTCGTAGACATGATGTGGGAGTATTGAAATTAGATAAATAAATATTTAAATTAATTAAATAAATTTAAGTTTTAAGTGTGGGTTGAGTTTTCTACTCTAATTAAGATTTAAGGTTATTTTAGTTTTATAAAATTTTCTTTTGGGGTCCCTAAGATACATTTCTTTTTTTGCCTTATTATGGTCGTGTTTGAATAGAAATCAGGTTGGTATGTTAATAATAACAAGTGCGTTAATGAATCGAGCCAAATTCGATAAGATAAAATGTTACGATAGTGCCTTTGTATCTCACCCGTCAATCATGCCAGTCATTGAAGTACTGTGCGATGGCATCACTGTCGATTGCGAAATGTCTCTCAATAAGTAGTCATACATCTATAATACTTAAGCGTAACAAATGCCAACTTATTGTAATTAAAGGCAATCATTGTCACTCTCGTCTAGTGCTAGTAGTGTGACACACAATCCATACACCTCGTGGAGAGGTTGGTATTTAAATGTAGTAGCTAAGTGTATGTAAATGGGCACTCCTGGCATTTGTGATGCCACATTATGCAAAGTTGCGCTCTGCCGTTCTAGTTTAGCTATAACCCTTATATAGCATTAACACTTATTCAGATAGGAACGCACGCTAATTACAAAATACGCAAACGTTCCTCTTAATTTGTCTCCACTTAGTACATTTATGATTAAGCAATTGTAGGTTCCCTAAGAAAAAATCGCACCTACTCTAAAAACAAAAATATTAAATCAATCACTAAACCTAAGCTTAAATGTGCTTACAAGACAAAGTAGTTTGTAAAACAGTTCGCAAGTAAACGGAAGCTATAATTGAGTGGAATAGTAGGCGTGGGCCGGGGCCGGGAGCAAGCTGGTCGTTCCGCGACATTAGCCACCGCACATGGTGTCCCAGTCTTGTCGATTGCGAATTACATGGCGCCAAATACTTGTTGGGTCTCCAATTTACCTTTTAAGTCAAGAAAAATAATCTAATGGGTGCACTTACTTCGAACCAAAAGGTAGATTTAAGGACAAGATGCAATATTTATCAAACATCCGCTTTTTAACGATTCCGCTGCAACCGATCAAAAACGAGATTGCTAATAATTCGATTGCTCACCGACAGATACGTTCAATTAAGTCTTTCGTTACTACTGTGAAGCTTGTTAGGGTTAATTGTTAACTAACTAACTTGGCAAATGGAGCATGCGTTAGATGATAATGTGGTCAGGTAATTCGAGTTAGCTTGGATTTGAACGATGGCATGTGATTGCGTTACGTCTGACCCAAACGAGTTGCTATTTCGAGATAAACGCCGCCATAAACGGGTGACAGCGACCGGACCGGCGACGGTGTGCTCCACGTAAATATACGTTGTCACATCTACTTTCTAATAAATGCTGCTTTGTTTGGTACGGATATCCATATGCATTCTGGCATGATAAGCTTACGTAGATCGATTCAATTGATAGACTGCAATCAAGGCGCAGTGGCTGGTCCATAGTTCGTAGAGTGGTTTGACCGCAATGAATGTACTTAATAATTCTTTTGTGATTCAATGGTATGTTAGATAGATCAAGTTGGATGTAAGTGGGACATTTTAGAAACATGATACGAAAGTTTCGCGAGTTTGTGCTACACAAAACCCATACGTAGAGTTCCCTAACACAGGAAAGATACAGTTAAAATTGTTGTTCATAGGGGAGAGCGGGGCTGAAAGTGCCGATTTTGACAAATCCCTCTATCAATCGGATATAATAAGTACAATGTCTAGAAGTTGCGATTGATTTTATGTCAAATTTAGTCTGTAATAAGAATTTATATACGGGTTTTGAAAATTTTTAATAGTCTTTAACAAGAATTGATTTTTTTGAACAGCGGCGGAAAGGCACTACCAGCCCCACTCTGGGGCAAGTTGTGCCGTAGCCGGGGTCAGTTGTGCCGTTAATGATGTTAGGTTTATTACATAAATAAAAATTAAATTTCGATTAAAAAGACATAAATTTTATAGTAATGTATTTATTTATTATACTTTTTTCTACAAATCAACAGTTTTTAAACTTAAGTTGTCTCAGTAAATAACAAAAAAAAACAAAATACTTTTACTTATCCAATCACAAAGAATATTGTTTATTAATAATTTATGCTTATTTCTAATTCGAATGAGATCAATTATTAAAAATATCAGCCACTAAAGACTATAATACGAAAAATAATAAAGTTTTTTTTAATTATTAAGTAGAAGAGATATAGATGATAGAGGTATAGACCTTGTAGATCGTAGAGATGTATGATTGTATCATTATTAAAATATTAATCAGTCTCACGAAAATCTTTTTTTGGAATCAATAAAACATTAAAACTAGCTTATTCTCCAGATGACTGATCAGAGTAACAATTTGGACATACAAATGATAAGCTTTCTTCGTTTTCAATACATTGCAAATGGGCCCAATTCTTACATTCTCTGCATTCAATCCATTTTTCTCCAGGAACAGAGTTAGAGTAGGCATCACAACATATGATACAGTACCATTCTTGTCCATCATCTTCTTCGGAACTGTCATCATCTTGCAACACCCTTCTCTTAGTGCGGTTCTTAGCCTGTTTCTTTTTTTGTTTAATTTTTCCCTTTCCTTTTCTTTGAACTTTAATTTTAATGTCACTATCTTTCTTCTTCTTACTTTTAGCCTGTTCTTCCGCTAAAGCATTTTTCTCTGGAGTGTCTGTAAGAACAGCTGTCTTTCTCTTACGTCCTTTATTAAAGCGAATTAATCGAGGAGGTGCTTTAGGCAATGGTCTTATAAGCTCCGGTGAGAAAACAGCTGTATTTTGACCTGATGGTAGAGACTCATTTCCACATTCTACGTTAATTACATGATGAATACCCGAAGGACCTGGTTCACTTATGCACTCAACACTGTATTCACTATTCTGAGGAACATGCTGAATTATTGATGGGCTAGTCTCAACATTGCTGTCAGGATTTTCAGGAGTCCTTTCTCGATTAATAGAAGGGCCGGGCAAATTGTCTTGTAAGGGTTGATTTTCTGGCATCGGACGATCAGTGACAAAAGACGGCGCAAAGTCTTCGTCTTTAAAAACGTTTGAATCAAAAGGCCAAATACCAGTCTTTTTAAAAGCATTGCATATATTGGTAGGTGTTGCTGCCAGTGGGAAAGCGTATTTCACTATACCTGGTATTTCATAAATACTCATAGTCTTCCCCGGATTAGTCCTTAGCCAGTTGTTTTGGGCCTTAGAGCAATATGTTTTAAAAGGGCCATTGACACCCACATCCAGGGGTTGGAGACGGTGGGTGCAATGTGGTGGGAACGATAATAATATAACTGAATTTTTTTTGGCCTTTTCAATCACATCAATATCAATGTGGGAAGAATGATTGTCTAGGAGTAATAGCACTGGTTGTTCAGGGCTAGGCTTAGTGTATTTTATAAAATGATCCATAAACACTAAGAACTCCGTGTTTGTCATCCAACTGGAGCGATTACCAGCCCCAATACACTCAGGAGGACCGTCGCGGATAAACAGATCTTTATATTTCAAACGTGGAAATACGAACATCGGTGGAATCGTGTTTCCCAAGGCACTTACCGCTAGCTCAACAGTGACTAAAGTTCCACGCTCTGCTGAAACAATTGATCCTACTTGCTTTGTTCCTTTTTCAGCCAAAATTTTCTTCGGTTTCAGCACAGTTTGGATACCAGTCTCGTCCAAATTCCAGATACGTGAAGGAGTAAAATTATGCTTTGTAATCAAGTCGCCAAGTTTATCGAAAAATTGATTCACGTTATGTCGGTTGAACGAAGTCGCACGTCCTGCACTTGTAGCTTCGGGTGTTCTAATAGAAAGTGTAGAGTTCCGCTTCAAAAAGTTTGTCAACCAGTCTTTGCCAGCTTCACTATTTTTATGCCAAGATGGTGGGATGTTTTTGACATTAAATTTTACGGCACACTGATATGCAAGTTGTCGTACTTCTTCTGGTAGAAGACCGAAGTAAATGGAAGCGCTTTTTAGGATATAAGAGGACAGTATTGCCTCTTGTTCCTCATTAAACACTAGTCTTGGTTTGTATCCAACTGCAGGAGTAAGTCCACTTTTAATTTTTTTAACATAACGTTGTAGCGTTGTGTGACATATTTCTAATTCACGAGCAACAGTTTTTAATTTGCGCCCATCCTTGATGATCGCATCAGCAGCCCTTTGTAAAAGATCTTGAGATGTAGTTCCCCTTTGAGTTTTTCGTTTGTATGTCCTCATTCTGTAAAATATTATAAATACGGTATAAAGAATAATGTCAAAAAATATTTTGTTTCATTCTTAAGTGCTCGCGTAAATACAAAACAATACTGAAACAATAAAGGTTGCTTGGGGGCTGGTTGTGCCGCGGCACATGCAGCCCCACACGAAAGGCACAATTTACCCCGCTTATAAGACTACGATATTTTGTGTCACATTTGAAAACCACTCTGCGCAAACCATAATAATTACATTGCATAACAATCTAAGATAAATAACAATCATTTTACTAAAACTCCTATATTAAAAGCACGATGAATGTTAGGTTGAGACCAAAAAGTATTAACATAAAAATTATTACTTACGTGACTCTGGAGGCGCCTTCAACATACTGCCGCTCAGTCCGTGCCGCTGGCGCAACTGAAATGGCGGACGCGTGTGCCGGACTGCTAAGCATTACGCAACGCAATATAATCGAACATCTATCTCTTTCTGTTTTTATGGTATTCGCGTCGGCACAACTTACCCCCGGCACTTTCAACCCCGCTCTCCCCTACTTTTGTTAATAGTTTAAATTAAGGTAAGCAAGACGAATATTATTATTTTATAATAATTAAAACTTCCAGATGGACGAACGGAGACGCGGAATGGATAGATCGACCCCCAAGCAGTGCTCGGAAGACCCCCGAAAATGGTACCTGGAGATCGAACAGCACTTTGGGATGGCAAGAGACGTCAAGGAGTCGGGAACCTAGAAGATCAGAGAGTAGTGCAGAAAGCAGTTCTGGTTTGACGTGGCTGCAGAGGCAACAACAGAAGCTAAGAGAGAGGAAGGAGGCGAGGGAGAGGGTTGCGAGGCTACCTTTGGAGTGGGATGCACCTTCCCGACACGTGCGCAGATCTGCTAGTCATCGGTGAGCTCTTGCTATTTTTTGTTTCACTTCAAAAGTTTAGCCAGTATTTTCAAGTCCTTCTTTTGTCGATTTTGTTTTTAACCCAATAATAGTTACAGCTACCATTGAATACTAAAGTGTAAGTTACAGTACCTTCATTAAATTTTAAATTCCATTAGTTATACAGTTTCAAACTCTGGCAAAAGACATTTTGACATAATTCTTAGAAGGGGATGCACCTGGTCGATTCTCAGATTTCCGTGCATCTCCAAATATACCTACTTTGCTTTGAAGTTATGTTTGAAGTTGGGTGATACCCTTTGTGTGTTAAATTGAATTCCTTCTTGATTGCAGTGTGGACGGATACACGAGCGATACGACGGCTTTCGCAGATGACGACGACGACTTCAGCGTTCCTCTTCACGTGAACACCGCTCGCACGCCACTGAGAAACGACAGCATCAGCCCACAGGCTCCAGACAGGTAAAAAATTATAAAGAAAAACAATAAATCAGTAAATTAATAATCGGAATTATAGGACGTAACGTAGGACGTCGGTAGTAATCGGAATTATATCACGTAATTCTTTCCAAGATTTCAGTTATTTTCGTTCAGATCTTAGTATTACCTATAATCACCTATAATGATCAAAATGATGCAGGTATGTCTATGTAAGATATAATGCGTGACACAAAAACGTTCCGTATTGTTTTTGTCGTTACGGTGATATGAGGAAACCTGCAATTCCGTATTGTTTAATATTACAGAATGTTTGTGTTACTATCAATGTTAAACGCTACTTTAAAACATAAACATTATACATAGGTTATGCTTACGGAACGTTTTTGTATCATGATGCCCAGCATACCTAATACTTTGGCTGTACATTGTAAGTGTATAGTTCCCAGTTCTCCTTGAGTGACTGTGGCTTGTGTGGCTGTGATGTTTTTGTTATGATTTTGTAGAACAAAGTAGATAAGGTACTTATTAATTTATCTGTATATTTTGCATTTTTAGAACCTCATCTAAAAAATTCATGTATGAAAAGATGACGATGCGCGAGTGGAGTACCAACACGACTCCCGCAAGTACTCCCGCGCCCGGTCTACTGTCGCTGGCCGAGCCCCTCGCTAACGATAACATTGTAAGTTACTGATTACTGTGCTGTACTTTGTCTACGTAGCTAGTTGTTTCTATTACTAAGAATTGAAGAAACTGTTTTGTTCTCTGTGAAGTTGAAGTATCTTTGTGTATGAATATATTTAAAAAAAATTTGAACTTAGCAATTTTTTTTAAATAATCGTTTTAGATTTAAGCGTTCATAGACCGCTGGTTGAAAATTTCTTGAACATTTCCGTGTTACGAAAGGTACAGCGGTCGATCCCGGTTAGTATTAGACATCAGTCCTTAATCCAAGTTGGAGGCCTCCGAGTTTCACAAACTTCCGACTGTAGTGACACTTAGGTTGACCACTAACCCTTCTTTCTACCAATCTGCATTGGAGTAGTATGGTGGAGTATATTTTAGACCCTCTCAGCTATGACAAGAGATCTGAGGTGCCATGTGGCTGGCAATGAATTTAAGCCTAGACAAGTTCAAGAACTGAAATTATAATCCGTATCATGCAGGAATCCATTGTCATATAGGAATCTGTTTCCGTAGATCCGATCAGAGAGCTGGTCGCGCACGGAGTCCCGGGCGGAGTCCCGCGCGGGCACGCCGGCGTTCCCCACGCACCCCCGGACGCCCTACCCGCCTACCCCCACCCCCTCGCTCTCCGCGCGCCCGCCGCGCTCGCCGCCAGTTACCAGGTAATGGGATGATGATGGGATGATCAGGTGATGGGATACATTCAAATTATTAATATAAGATGAACTCAAGTGTCAGTGGGCTTTTATTATGTTAGCGCTTATAGCGTTTATCTTGACAGGCGCTAGCATTAATTATAATATGAAAAAAATCTAGCTCTTACTTTTTTCAATTGGCAATGACTTTGTAAGCTATACACTTATGGTGTTACTCCATGTTATATGTACATACTTCAAATGAACTTCAACTCAGGTGTCGGCTGTCGCGTCTGTTTTATTAAAGGAATCATTACACATTGTTTAGGAAAGAGCGCGAAGGCAGCCCCGAGTCGGAGTACCGCATATACAACGGCAGCGGGGGTGGCGGCTCGCGGCGCTCCAGCGTGAGCGGCGGGGAGCCGCAGCACGTGGCGCCAGACCGCGTGCGCTTCGCCCGCGACACCAGCCACTACTGGTACAAGCCCAACATCTCCAGGGACGATGGTACGAACACACACACACACACACGTTTTGTGGTCTTTAAAATATGTACACAAAGCCCGTATCGACTATCAAGTTAACTTGTTCCATCAACCAACCTGGAAAAGGTATTTGCGACCGAACCGAACGTTTGTAAATATTTAAACTTTACGTCAATGTAAAGAAATGGGAATTGGAATGGTTAAGAAACGCTTAGGTATCATTCCTCGCTCATATTGTTACAACGTGACGTCAATTTCCAGCTGTTTTTTTTGACGTGATAACGTCTATTAAAACGGAACGCCGGGTGCACGCACGAAAAATCATGACTCATCTGTCGCGTTCCGCAAGCGAGCGAACAATGGAGAAAGCGCCATCTATGAACAAAAATATATACCTACACAATTAAGTCAGAAAGGAACTTGCCGAAAAAATAGTTTACTTCAGGAGTTCTAGATGGCGTTGTAGTATAAAGATAAAAGTTTCTAATTATAAGATAATTTCCAGAGATAATATTATATTCGAGCACTACTTCATCAATGTTTTGTCATGACGTTGTCACGTTAAACTACCATCCGTAAACCGACTTTACAGACAACCATTTTTTTCACTTATACTAAGACCGCTTATTTATTATTCCGCTTCGTATCATATATCTATATACTATTAAAAATTTACTCAGTAATACAATACGGTCTATTTACGTCTATTTCCGTTCAGCTGTAGCAGCGCTGCAGCCGCTAGAGGAGGGTTCGTTCATAGTGCGCGACTCGAACTCGTTCCCGGGCGCGTTCGGGCTGGCGGTGCGCGCGGGAGGCGCGGGGGGCGCGGGCAGCGTGCGGCACTTCCTGGTGGAGCCGGCGGCGCGCGGCGTGCGGCTGCGGGGCTGCCCCGACGAGCCCGTCTTCAGCTCGCTGTCGGCCCTCGTCTACCAGCATACCGTCACTCCGCTTGCGTTGCCCGTGGCGTTGAGGCTGCCTGATAGGTCAGATAACTTTACTATTATTTGTCATTCATTTTAATTGACTTTACTATGTTAGGATTTCTTTTCAGACCTATTTAAATCGACTGTGATTACAACTGACTATACCTACTGTGACTACCTACTGTGACTGACTTAAGCAATGTATATATGTAAACCTATATAACTTTTACACTGTGTTTTATGAGGTTTCTTTATCAAGAAAAAAATACACTATAGTGACATACGGTTTAAAAAAGGAAAAACATTATTCTTTTTTTCTTTTGCTGTTTCCTTTTGAAGAAACTACAAAGAATACCAAGATCAATTATTAGAAAACTAACCATGTTGCACTAAACGTTAATACTCTATAATTGAAAATTAAAAAAAAACCGCACTTTGTTAATAAGGAAATCATTCCTCCAGGGACCCGTGGACGGGCGGCGGTACGAACGCGGCGGCGCGCGCGCTGCTGGCGACGGGCGCCGCGTGCCACGTGCTGCTGCTCGGCTCGGAGAACACGGAGGCGCTCACCGGGCCCGCCGCCGTCAAACGTGCTGTTGCTAATGTTCTTAACGCAAAGGTCTGCACGTAAACTGTATACACGAACAGTACAACTATCCCTTAGTGGTCAGTTGCATCATATGCGCTAGATAGATGCGTGATTAGGAGGTTTTAGTTTGGAAATTACATACAATCAGCAACTGTTTATAAAGACCATTTTCCAAAACCACTATCTACCTACTCAAGAGGATTAAACACTAAAACTAATAATAATTATGTAAATTTGAAAACAGTTGAAACACAATAAATACATAGTAGGTACCTACAGAAATGTGTTAAGCGATAATGCGAACTTGTGAACCCTCAACACGACAGCAAGAATGAAGTTGCGACGTAAAATTGCAACAATGTCGAGCCTTTGTTTGGGCACAAAGGTTGGGCAACTTAGCTCTAGGGGAACTACATGAATAGGAAGTATATGTATAAGGGGAACTATATTATATATTTATTCGGACATACGACACATAAACACTTGTTCTTTTTTTCTGGTGATGACTTTATTTAATTTGATGTGACCAGGCACCGGCCCACGTGGTCCATTTCAAAGTATTCGGCGGCGGCATCACGCTGACCGACGCGGCGAGGAAGCTGTTCTTCCGGCGCCACTACCCCGCCGCCGGCGTGTCCTACGCTGGTATCGACCCCGATGAACGACGATATGTTCACGTAGATAATGGTACCCAGTCTGAAAAGTAAGTATCGACTATCGAGATGTGACCATTTACCTACCGACAGCAGTATATTAGTTCATTGACCGACTATAACATTCGTTTATGACAATAACATTCGAATAGTACCTAATGACTATGAAAAACTCCAAAAAAAATATTATTTATGTAAGAGATTTACTTATGAACATGAATTTTCAAATGATTTAATTTTGTACCTGGATCAGAAACTTAATTAAGGGTAGTTAGATTTGAAAGTAAATAAAATAACAATCTACTTGTTAACTGTACTGTTCGTTTGTTTTGTAGCATACCATATGTATGTATGTTATAAAACATATTATGTTAGATTACATAATGTATGCTACAAAACAAACCTACAAAAACAGCCTATCAAAAAACAGGTACATAAGTTAACAAAATGTATGTTGTGTTTGCAGACGCATCTTCGCGTTCGTAGCGCGCTCGTCGTCGGGCGCCGACAACCAGTGCCACGTGTTCGCCGAGCTGGAGCCCGAGCAGCCCGCCACAGCTATTGTTAACTTCGTCAATAAGGTACCTAGTTTTAATTATTATCTTAGTATCTGCCTAATTTAAATCAACACAAAATATTAGTCTCTATTGTACCTACGTAAATAGTAGTAATTAGGTAACAAACGCCTCAACTCAGAGTCACTAATACAAATTCTGTACTAAGGAGTAATTTAAGTAACCATTTGTGACTCTGAGTTGGGGCGTGGTACCTACTTAAACTTGTAGGTACCTTTAATGCGTGGTTGTACTTGCACTTAGCAGTTTTTAAAGTTAACATTTTCTCATCTGCTTGTGGTACCCATTTTAACATCTTGTTTGTTTCTTTCAGGCTCTTCTTGGAAACTCCCAAAAGAGGGACATCATTTGAAGAAATCATTTACACGAATCACATTGGTTTAAATATTTTAAATACTCACTATTACAATCGGTGTATAACACAGATGGAGAAAAATATTTAACGGTTTTGTTGGGTACTAAAATTCTATCTATTTATATGTATTCATGTAAGTCACTTTTCTGATTAGTTATACGATTTATTCCAGTAATGTCTTATGAACTATTTTCATTTCAATTGAACTTGGTTATTATGAACTAATTAAAATTTATAAATTAAATACGTTTATATTCAAAGATTGAATACGCTTCATACTTACCAAGTACAATTTATTTTTAAAGCTAGTATTGTAAGTAAGCATGCAACAATATGCTATTAATACTTTAGTATAGAAAGAAACTAACTAGTCTCATTTAATTTAATGTAGAGTAGTGACATCGTGCGTGCCTAATAATATAAAATAAACAACATTTCCAGTGAATAGATATACCATTATAAAATAAACAATAAGGGTAAGAGAGTAATAGGTAGGTATTAAATATTACAATTGATGTTAATCATTGCAATTTATTTTATGTAATTCAAATAATGATTTCGACAACGAAATGAAAGCAGTTAAGTACAATAACTTTTAACTTACACTGTGTTTGATAGTACAATTTTGTTTACATTGTAAATACTGTTACAATAAAATCAAACATGAAATCTATCGAATGCTTTTGCAAATGTACAAACCGTCTACTTAACAACGACTGTAATTACAAATATTAGGTAAAATATTTGTTTTATTTATATGGAGAAAATCGTATATAATGAAGTTTACAGGAAGACAGGTTTACAGTGATCTATACATGCATTAGGATATAATACTATTGGTTAATAATATAATACCTGAGTTTTCTGAACTGTGCTGAAATGTAATATTTATAACCAATTAAAGCTATTAATTTAACACATTATTATAATAATAAATAACTGTTGTATAATGTATTTATTGGTTATGAATAAAGCTATTATTATGGAGATAGGTGTTTATTATTTACATTTTAAGATAATCAAAATTATCTGTTACAAGTGGGTGTCTACCTATGGTGTCTACAAATGAATAAGGTACATCAGTTAATTTTCTTGCCTGCATTATATCACCGTTAACATTATTTTACTTTATTGAATTTTAATATTATTTTACAAGTTTACAAATACACAGTATGGTTGAATTATTTCTAAAATATCTAGCAGGCTTGGACTCCACTCTTTTGGCCTATATAATATAGGACTATAGCATTAAATTTATATTTTTTCATTACTATCCAGTAACTACTAGGTAGTAGGTACTACACATTAAAACTTACATTTCGATTATTCGTTACAAGGGTAGCCATTATTTTTAACTTTCTATGGATGATGGTCCATGATCATCACACATGATCACGAAATATCTTTTAATAAATAAATCAGTAAATTTCCATGGTGTATTTAAAGCAAAGAAAATTATATAGGTTGATATATCTATATAAATTTTATATTCTTATAGCACACTGATAAAAGGCTTACAAAAGCATTTTAAGCGCACTAGACATGAATCTGGTAAGTTGATAATGTTAAAAAAATGTGTACCAATATGCATCTTTATTTTTGTCAGGACACTATTATTATTTTATAATACCTACGATTAATGTTTTTAAACAACACCAACAAAAAAGTAAAATGAATTTGGAAACTGAAGTTTGAAGTTGAAGGTAAAAGAAAACATAACAGTTTTAATTTGTTTGATTTACTTAATATGAAAAAGAATGATATTTCGTAAAGGAAACTTCTTTACCTGATTTAAAACGTCCATTTTTTTTTCTTTTTTTTCCTTTGTGACAATATTCTTTAATACATTTGTATACTGTTACACAAGTTACGCAGTGTATACGTGACAATGTGACTGTTATATTTAGATTAGATAGATTTATATAAGCACAACAGAACCTTTTTAAAGATATGTCTTATTAATGATCTTACATGAAATACCTTATTGTTTAAAATGCTGTACCTAGAATGAAAGACATCGCCCCAGCCTGCGACGTCCCTTTATTCGTAATAATTTACTACACAACTTAAAGATTCTTTAATTGATAACTTCGATTGACTAAATATGCTCAGTAGTTTCTATGATTTGATGCATCGTGTCGTGTGATGTCAGCAGGGTCAATCTCCCGACCGGCCGAATCTCAAGTGTCCGTAGTCGTCGAAGGCATCGTAGGCGCGGGCTGGACGATTCCTTATAAGGCCATAATCTCGATAGACAGGACGCAGCTCTTCGTCGTCTTCTAACAAACGTTGGTTGCGAACGTTGGCCCCATCACAGAACCGCATCGTTATAAACACGAGGGCTACTGTAAGCGCCAGAGCTATCAGTGTTGCAGTCCGCATGATGTCTCATTCTGGAAAATACAAGAGCCCAGTTTTATCTACAATTACCATTATTTTTATTTTGAAATATTTAAAAGAAGGTAAATGGAACAGGCAAATGGTTGGTCAACACAAATTGGGTTACCCGTGATAGTAAATAGTAGTGATAGTAAATTCATCATATTATAACCTATTTTTGAGAATTTTGACTCTAACCAAAATTAGCACTTTAAGGCTAAATATTTCGCAAGCGGACCCCTAATTCCAAAAATGGTCTTAAAAGCCATAATATTTTTGGAAGACCTTTTCTACGATACCCCAGACTATAGGGTACGCGACGAATAAAAAATTCATCCTCAAGTTACCTGTAGGGGAGGTACCTACCCTGAAACAATGTTTAAATAATATTATAATATAATAATCTTTTTAATATATAATATCATTGCCCTGAAAAAAATGTTTTTCAATATTAAAAAATAATTATGTATATCCATGCCAAATTATGGCATTCTAGCGCTTAAGGGTCTCGGCACTTTGCTTCGGACAGACGGACAGACGGACGGACGGACATGTCGAAACTATAAGGGTTCCGATTTTACTTCGGAACCCTAACAAAAGTTAAAAATTTAAATAATATCATAAAAAAATCAATGACACTGTTTTCGGATAAAATTATAGTATGATATGAGGGTAAGCTAAGTAAAAATTGCAGAAGTGCTACTCACCAAGGGACGTCGAGAAATGGCTTCAGAAAACTGATAACAGGCATTTATATACACAGAAATTCGCCCTATCGCAAATAACACTCCCCCTGCTTTAATATTCCCCTCGTAGCATCTTTCTTCCCACAGGGACTATGAAAATTGACACATTTCAATTATTTTAAGCAGAATAAATTGATCTTATTAGCGGCTTGAAAAAAATTACTACACAAATTTTCTTTGAAAATATTGCAAAATGCCAATAGCAATTTTCCGAGTTATTTTTATCAGAATTATATTATTATCTATACACGCCTATTTTATCTGTGTACTAACTACTTCGTACATTTTTGCCGCCATTTTGTCGTTTCGGATTTTTGGAATTGGATTCTCATTTCTCGTTTATGTGAAAAACTCGTTCATTTATGTTCATTTAACTGTTATTAAATTCAACTGAAACTGTAGGTAAATTATTGAAAATGGGAACGATTTCAGATTTTGAAACATTTGAGAAAGAATTTATTAAACTTATAAGTGAATTTCAGTCACTTAGCGTAAGTCCATATTTATAAAATAATCTAATATGTAAAATACTTTCTAATACATAATTAAGCGCTAGATTACCTATAACTCGTATGATTGACGATAATCCAAATATTGTAATAGCCTAGCTAGGTGATTATAAAAATTATGCAACCTCCGAAACTTAAAAACCAAACTTTTTTCGATGTTTAGGAAATTGGTCAAAGATGAAGTAATAATAAGTACTTCAATGCGGTGCATTTTTCAAGTTTGCGTGGATGGCCAAATTCTCAACTATGAGGAATAGCGAAAAGTGGTCAAAGGATTTTTGAAAAATTTATATTCCTGGCCAGGAATCGAACCGGTTGATTTTGTAAAAAAAACCACATCTTGTATTATTACACCATTCAATAGTCTTGCTAACAAGAATTAAATTCTAGTAACTAATGACATACGGCAAACATAAGGAAAATATTGAATTTTAAGAAATTTTATTATTTTTTCTTAAAAATGAGCTCTTTCCTTAAGTTTGCTGTATGTAGTAACACTATCGGATGGTGTAAAAATATAGGGTGAAATAAATCCTATTATTTTTTCAAAATCAACGGGTTCCATTCCTGGCCTGAAATTTTGATTTTTCATAAGTTATTACTTCACGGAATTCTTGTTAGTGACACTATCGAATGGTGTGCGTTTTCGAGGTGCGTTTTCTTTTCAATATCAATGGGTTGGATTCCTGGCCTGAAATTTTAATTTTTCGATGTCATTGCTTCTCAGAATTCGATCCTTGTTAGCGACACTATCGAATGGTATAATAATACAGATGTGTTTTTTTCCAAAATATAACTGGTTCGATTCCTGGCTAGAAATATTGATTTTTCAAAAAGGTTTTGATGCAGTTTTAGTTTTCATCAAAATCGGCCCGAGACTCTTTTGAGCATTTTTCGCTTCGTAGTTTCGGATTTGGCCCTCCACGCACACTTGGAAAATTCACCTGTATAGACGGGGTATTAAAATTTTTCTGTTACGAAAAAGCGTTACGGCCGCGTGGAGGGGGTAGACGATACATCGCGTAGAAATATTTAAAATATATATTTTTTTTAATTTTTTTAATCAATTCCACTTGTTCGTTGAACTTTTACTTCCACTTTGTGTCCCAGCACACATCTCGTTTTTAATTTTATTTTTTTATAATATTTTCACGTAGAAGCTGTGTACCTACTTCTTGTACAGTACAAGTGACATCTGTTGTTAATTAACCCTCTCCTCACTGATAGCCGTATATTTAAGTATCAAGGTTGGTAGCGTATTGTTGTTTAGCAAAGGTAGTACTTCAATATATTTTATGCAAAGGCCCCCCATGATAGACAGGTGGAAGTTCGAATCCATTTCATCTAAAATAGCCTTTTACTAGTTTCAATAATTAACTGTTAGAGTTCTGAGTGTCGTTTGCGCGACCTGCTGCGTACGGAGTCAAGCCGCGCGGACGCGAGCGAGGCGGCGCGGGCGGCGGCGGAGCGCGCGGCGGCGGACGCCCGCGCCGGCGCAACGGCTGCCACCGCGGCCGCCACGCACGCTGCCCAAGCGCTGGCGCAGGCGCAAGATGAGAACGTTACGCTTAAGATGAAGCTGGAGTTAACGGTAGCTGTACCTACTGATTTAACTGGTTTCGTTTACTTGGTCCGTGGTATGACACCGCCTTCTACTCTGAAATATATAAGAGAAAAATATGTATCCATCCAAGGCTAATATAGCCTATTGAGGGCCCACTGCTGGAAATAGGCCTCCCCTAAAATTGGCCACTGTGACGTGCCACAAGCGCTGAAGCTAAACAAAAAAAAATGTTACTGAATACAGTTGTCTTAAAACATTTATTACGTATGTACCTACTGAGCATAATATTTATCTTTAGGAGAGTCAACATCGTCTCCTAGAAGAAAAAAATGCAGAATTAGTAACTCGAATAGCCGAACTAAACAAAGAACTAGAACAGTTGCGGCCGATGCAATCAGCGCACTGTTCTCTGAAGAGTCAGTATATTGAATTGTTAGATCGAATAAATTCTGCTACTGAAGACGCACGTAGGTACGGATTTTGTAAAGAAAATCTATTTATTTACTCTGAAAGTAGTTAGATTCAGAAAAGTTGTGAGGTACATATTATTATCCCAAGTATAAATAAAAAATGATGAGACAAATCGAAGAGATAAAGTGATGAAGTACCTAAGCCAAATAAGTATTTTACAAAGAAGTTATACTTATTACGAAAATCATTAAACTATCACTCATCTTTAAGCTTTTTGGAGGCCCCAAAATCAGTATTAACTAGATTTATTTGATTTCATAGTTTAGAATGATTGGTTAGGGTGTCATAAAACTAGACAATGAAAAAATATGATTCCGGGCTAGAATTTATTTTTTACGCACTTTTGAAGCGGCCTATCCCTACTTTTCAAGAAATCATAAAAATGAATATGTAGTACGTGACATATACGTGTACGTGACATATGTAGACATGATGTAGCCAATAATTAAAGTGCAGTAATTTACCAAAATTATACAGTGAATCTACCCACCTTGGCAATGAACTGAGAAGAGTAGAAAAATGCGCAAGCGCAGGTACAGAGCTACGCGAGCGGGCTCGCCTGGCCGCGGCTGCGCACGCCCGCGAGCGCCGTCTCGCGGCAGCAGAACTACAGCATACCTCGAAAGAATTACATGCTGCTAATGGTAAAAAAAAATCTTATTGTTTTGTATTTTAGAACCTACTTTTCTCGTTTGGAAACAGAAATCACTTGTTAATAAACCATTTCAAATTTCAGTGGAAATATCACGTCTTGTTTCTCTAGTATCGGAGTTGCAATATCGCATAGCAGAGCTGAGCGATGGGAAATTAAGAGCAAACAGCGATAAGGATCTAGATAAGGAATCGTTGGTAGAAGTTCGTGCTGCCCTTGAGGCTGAACGAGCTGGTACGGCGAGGCTAGAGCGCTCCCTGGCGGCTGCCTTGACGGACAACGCAGCCCTAGCTTCCAAACTACATTGCATGGATAACCCTTCTGCAGAATTGCAAACTACCCCACTACTTGAATCAAGCCACTCTACCAATGTCTGCCCTATTGATTCTTTCCTTGAAGATTAATATTATTAAGTATTTGAATTTTTAATATGCTATCTTGATGGTCAAATATCTTGACATGTTTTTGAAATAAATGAACGAATATGTTATTTTTATTTTGTTGTACATTTTTAAACGCTTTTATTTACTTTCACTTCGGAGCATCAAATCTTGTAACGTTAATTTGAATGACTTCCCTTTAATGAAAATTGATGAAATTTGGCAGACATGTGTATTTCCGATGACAATACACGAAAATCATATTTTAAACTAATTTTCATTGTTTATTTGTTGTTAAATTAAAAAAAACGATTTTCAGACTTTAGACGCATAATTCTCTATGTTCTATTTTACGTAGAGACTTGAAATTTTCACAACTTGTAGCTAATTTTATAAACTAAACATTATTGAAATAAAAGCGTTTAAAAAAAAAAATTTTTTTTCATTTCACTTATTTACGTCTCCAACTATGTTTACATTTCATTCTTCTGTAGATTGTCTGGATTGTGTGTAAGTGAGGAGGACGATATCTCATGTGCTTATTACTGAGGTGACCATCTGAGCCCTGTCACTCAGACTTAGACAGAGTTCCGAAGCATCGCTGTAGCCGAAATCGACTCTGAGGTATCATCATCATTCTGATTTTTCTTTTGATGGCTCATGAACGTTGTGTGAAGTGTGGTGTGAAAACAAAAATGTATGTAATATTATTCTTTCATTCATCCAGCTTTCCATAATTATTATTTATTTCTTTTAAAGATTCACTGATCCCTTAATTATCTGATATTAAGTAGTGGTTGGATATATCAATGACTTAACCAGCCAGACCGAGGATATTTTATATCTTCCATTAGAGGATAGTGTGTTTCTTTTATTATCGGGAACCTGTTTCCTCAAGATAAGTGGTATAATTAAATACGGAAATTTTGTTTACAAGTTTATGTGTCATTTCTTGTTACTATTTTTTACTATTTGTACTATTTGTTACTATTTTTGTATCATTTCTTTTATTAATCACAGTTTTCACTACTCAGAAAAGACCCAATTCTGAAGTCCATACAGACGAAGTCACGGGTAGAAGCTAGTTTTATTATTATAATTAATTATAATAAGATTCATCAGTATATTATTATATAATTTTTTAACGTTCACAACTTCACACACCCAAACCCTCCCATCATAATAATTGCCTGTGTAGCCGTGATGTAGCATGGACGTTTTAATTGAGACATCACAAACATTCAATAGGAACTAAACCTGGAACCCCTGTTAATATAAATCGGACACAGCGTGATTGTATTTTAGACAGTCAGTTAATTTAATTGAACCCTTTCAATTACTTAAATTTGAAATCCTACAAGTTCACGGGGATCCCCTTGGCCGCCTTTAGGATCAAAACAGGTGGCCGAGAACCTAAAATTATGTATAATTTACATTATATTAAAAAACTATTTGCTTAGCTTCAAAGGTATTTTACTCTCTCTAAACTTTAGAGCACAAAATTTTAGAGTCTAAAGCAATGGTGTACTTCAGAAAGATTTTCAAGAAATTACTTGTGAAAAGAACATTTATAAACTACAAATTACAGGACTATGCTCACGAGCGTGTTGATCGGAGCTTTTTAGCTGAGCTATTTGAGACGTTTCATCAACAAACCGAATACAAAGTCACGAACCAACTATAGAATACGTTATGTGGGAGAACCTGTCGTAGCTTTGTATTCGGAACAGGTTTTCCAAATCGCGACTTGCATGTTTTGCCTCACACCTTGTAAAGGTCAGTCGGACTTTTGTTTTATTTAAAACTGTACATTTTCTCTATTAAATTAAAATCAAACATAACATATTATTCCAGAGCATAAATAAAAAATGACTACAGATTGTTACACAAAAAAATTAAGGAGAAAATACAAACATTGGAAGAGGAAAAAGAGACCATCTGTGGAAGTACTGATGATGATGATGATGATAATTTATAAAACAGACTTTTTGATTGTCATTATATCTACAGCAAAATATAAATATCATAATTATTTAAATAAACTAAGGAAGCATTTTATCGCTATCGTGTCCAAGTCATAGAGATCGTTTTCATATTCAGGATCATATTTGGATACAATTTGGATATGATAAGTTTATAGATGTCAAAAAAGGAAACTTAATTAAAAACCGATAAAGTTACGTGCCAACAACTATTTCAATATCACATACAATTTATATGCACAGTAATAAACAAAGGAAATTCCGGCACTTATAATAATTAATCAGCTTATGATCGCTATACTGAACAATTTACAAGGAACTTTGTGCATAATAATTGTTTATTCTGTGATAATACTACGAAATACGCATGTGCTTTACCTACTCACATTACGTCGTAAGCTTAACGCAAGCTTAACGTAAACAAGTTTTTACGCCCTTCATTCATAGTAAAAATCATGAATAGAACTTCAATTAGTATACAATAGAGAAGAGTCCCGTAAATCGCTGTAGTAAGTGTTACATTCAACTACCCGATGTTAAAGATGTTGAAAGGAGCGAGACAGGTTCATTATTAAAAAGCAATGATGTAAAAGTCATCAAATATTTTCACAAGCGTGTAACGTCACCATTAGCGACGGTGGGTTTTCGCAAGGCTTCGCGGCGCCCCACCGGCGTAGAGCCTCCGCGCCGCACACGCAGCCAGTGGCGACGCCGAAGCCGCGCCGCCGCGCCAGTGACACTGCACCTCGCAGTTGCCCCGCGTGTCTATACACTCTTGCACAAACTATGTGCATTCGACAGAAACGATCTGTGATATAGTGTTAAGTAACGTGTTACTAGTTATTTTAGTTTTTAAATCCAACGAGGGTTACGGTTACTGATCGTAACTCTGAACACCTAATAAACGCTGTTTGTAAGTATTTTTGTTTTGGATTTCTAAGACCTCTGTAATGTCGAAAATATATTGAAACAATCTCTACCAATAAGGAGTGATTTGTATGTAGATTATTACTATACTTAGTGTGATAGTAGTATTTAGTAGCTAAAATATACAAGCACTGTTTTGTTTCGATAAAGTACTTAGTACCTACTTATTAACAATCTCCTTCTTGTTAACATTGTAGTCATTTGCAAATATTTCACACGGAGAAAGTTCACACAAGTACAGCTTTTGTGCTTAGCTCTCAATTTGAACTAGACTTATGAAATGACAACGAACTAATGCAATTAAAACTACTGATACAATACTTAATGACATTCCATTTATAATAGTTATATTGTAACTGAACCACTATGATCAAGCGCGTTTAAAATAAAATATTACCCAATACAAAATTTGTGTAGAAATTTAAATACACGATTGTGTATGCCAAGGCTTACATAAGTTTGCTCTACCAAATAGGGCGAAAAGGCTGTTCCGCCAACGCAAATACGTATGTGTATAATATTTATATAGTGAGTCAGAGAAGCTGGGCTGTGACACAAGGACGGTGAGCTAACGAGTAAACAAGAAAAAATTATACATAGGACAATAATGTTCCTTACAATAACGCTATGCATTGAATACTAATGATTGTATTGGCTTCAACCCATTAATGGCCCACTACTGGGCACGGGTCTCTCCTCTTGAGGAGGCCTAGAGCATACTCCACCACGCTGCTCCAGTGCGGATTGGTGGAGTGAATGATTGTATACTGCCAGATAAATAGTTTCTTAATTAAGTTGTTTTATGAACTCGTTATAATATGCCTCAATGGAATTATCAATATTTTTTGCAATGATGACTTTCTTATCTCTAAGCTCTATTACTTGAGTGATCCACGCCAAATTATTATTTTTCAGATAGATTTCAATATCTCTATCTTCTTTGCATAATTGAAAAAATTCTTAATTAGATTCCTCGGAATTTTTCTTATTTTCTTTTAATACCTACCTTATTTGTGCTGCTATTTTACTGATCTTCGTGCCTTTCTCATACAGAAAATTACTTTTCTCTTCTCTTCCCTTCACACTTTTCTACTTACGAGAAAGGTATCGTAGGTATCTCGCTAGTTGGTGATTGGTGAGGCATCATGCATCGAATTGTGAAAATAAACTTTACGTTTATGTTTAAAAAACAATGGGGGACTGGTGGTAGGGAAGTGTGTAGTAACTACTTCTAAATCTTAGTAACATCTGCTACTTCTGAATCTTATTATTTCTCGGTTCTGTTCTATCATAAGATATTTCGTAACAAAAATAAGCTGTCCCATGCAAATTATATGTATTTTAGTATTACATTATTGTATTTGCACGTATTTCCATCATCACTACATGTAATATATTTATTTGAATTATCAAAGAGACCGCTGAATATAAGTACAAACTTACAACTAATAAATACAGTCATCCTCAGCGATGATTACCTAACAATTTGTATGATAAATTTTACTAGTTTTGTTTCTGTTTGAGCGTATTTTTATTCTCATTGACGTTCAACGCAAAACCGTGACGGATAAGAAGGTTGCAACCATTGCCTGTGCGGATACCACACCGCCACTTCGTATTAAATAAATCGTTTTGAAATTATAATTAACCCGAAAGTAAATTTTAGAGACCCGTAAGTTTATAACTAGAACCCTTAGAGTCTCTATGGTATGACTCTACTTCAATTAACTAATCTCTACCTATTATAGTTATTATTTAATATGTACCCCACATTTGTTTAACTTTTTTAAGTTACTTTTTTGCAACTGTATTACATACAAATGGTAATATGTTTAATAAAATATTCCAAATACAAATCTGCCATCTTCATAGCATGTCAAGTGAAATTGTACCAACAAATTATGCGTAATGAATTTCGCATTTTTGTCCCAAACCACTGGCTCTACAAGATA
Source organism: Thymelicus lineola (assembly GCA_963932265.1). Classification (NCBI taxonomy): domain Eukaryota; kingdom Metazoa; phylum Arthropoda; class Insecta; order Lepidoptera; family Hesperiidae; genus Thymelicus; species Thymelicus lineola. The sequence goes on along the minus strand of OZ010683.1, from coordinate 9,228,414 downwards.
AATGTATATGACATGAAATGACAATCTTTTGATGGGCTACAACTTTTTTTTTCTGTAAAATCATTACTATCTCAAATAAACGTGAAAAACAAAAAAATCATGTTGTTTTAAGAAGACCTTGAAATTTAAATATTTGTATTAAATATTTTGCATATGATATTCGTTATCAGCGCGTCGAAATACATAGATGTACCAAAATTCAGATCAAAGGGGGGGTATGGGCTAACTAAAAGGAAGGTTATCCCAAATGTGTACAAAACACGTAAGATTTCAGTACCTATTTAATATAAATTTTTAAATTGTAGGTAGGTACTTTTTCGTGACTCACAGCTCAAAAATATTCGCTCATTTGGCCTCACCCTACGTTTCGATTTCAGTGTTTCGGTTTTGGTTTCGGCTGAAAAACCAGTTTCGATCTCGTCGTTCAAATGAATAATCCTTAACTTCTTTTTGCAATGTTGGGATCAAAAAAATTTGATATCTGCCTTGAGTCATAAGGTGGTCATGCTTTTACAATACCTGATCATTTTGCGAAAAGTGCGATTCTTTCAAAATCAAATAATTGATAACGCGCTGTCGATGTACGAATACTTCTAACTAAGCGTCTATAAAAGATTATATGTAGAGCCATTTTATCAAGTTTTTCAATGAACATAATGTATATATTGATATGATTATTTAAGTAATAATTTCTTGTCTATTTCTTGCAGATCCATAATGGGAAAAGTTTCACTATATGTTCTTGCGATACTGTCAGCGTCTGGTGTAATACAATGGTGAGTTCAGTATTTTTATTCATGATTTACTCATGCATATCATTACGACGTCGCGACGTATCATGTTAGTAAACTCATCTCTTTCTGCTATCATATAAAGCTATCATGATATATTTAGCACTGTTTAGTATCGTAACTGATGATTTATGAAGGGTACAAAGCTTAGATAAATTACGAACTCTAACCATCCGGAATCCGCGCTAAACCACCGGTACCTTAGCGGGGTCTACTCAAAGTATGAGATTAAGGCACAAGAAGACACTTGTTCTTGTTTGTTGATCTACTCTGCATCTACGAGTACTATGCAACTATCCATCATTGACAACAATAAATTGTGTAAAGTTCTCAATCTAAATGACTAACTAATTTTAACGTTTAAAACTCCCTAATTTTTTTGATCAGTAACTTGTTAGATGCCTTGTTGTCACGGAGGTTTGTTTATTTCCTTACATAAAGATAAAGATCAGTATTTTTGTGGTGCATAATTTTATGTATTATTAAAAGCTATCCGTGTAGCAAATTTTATCCATATCCGTACAGCCGTTTTTGCTTGATTGATGATAGAAATTTTCGGAAACAAGAGGCTTATCTGACATATATTTAACAAGTGACCACAAACCATACATTGCATACTTAGTCAGATTGTTCAATTGCCGTCAATTTTGATATACCTACGCCTAATGTCAATTTTCTGTTTGCAAGATACCATATTAGCCTCCTGCAATCAATAAAATTGATGTGCTGGACTCCTATCATATTACCATTTACTGCACGCTTTGCCTCAAGCGGTTCTTGTCGTGACTGAAAGTCGATGTTTCTCACGAATACTATTGCTTATTGAAGTAACTACATAATATATTAACGACCCATTCATTTGAACGTCATAACGCGAATAAAATTAGGAATTAGTGATATTTACAAAGATGTTCACAACTCATAAACTTAATGGCTTCATGTATGGAATTAATGAATATTGCTGTTATGCACTATTGTTTAACAACTACGACTTAAAACGAAAAAAGTACAGATGTAATTGTACATAGTCCCGCAATACTATAGTACGGAAAAGAATAGAATTCTAATTTCGTTAGTTACGGGTGCTAAAGAAATACATGAATAAGGCATTACAAATACGCAGGATTAGTAGGCAAGTGGCAGTATTGGGGCGGTCTAGAATAATGACCCTGATTCCACGCCGGCAGACCATTCTGTGAGCAAGCTTAGCAACACAGAGTCTTCTTTTGGTTGTGCTGATTTGCTCGTTTCTCGACAATTTCATAAAAAAATCACAAATTTCTGCCTTGTAAGAACCCTAAGTAAGAACCCCTTTGTTAGTTACAACACAGTACAGTCTGAGCTCACAATCAGAGAAAGAACTCGGCATTGTCTAACTGTATAACTGTAACTTACGTTATTACTGTTTTAATGACAATTTGCAACCTGCTGCAAACCTGTCCAATTATAATACTTTGCTTCGAATCTTATTTTTTCTAACTTTTTTTCAGCATATCAGTAGTTGGTCCTCGAGTATTACGGCCTTTTGGATCTTACCGGGTCTCCATAGCGGGAGGATCGAGAGCCCATAATTTGTATGTAGCTGTCGAGGGAAAGAAGTCAAATGGAGAACAATTTACACAAGGCCGAGAAGTGCAGGTCCAGGCTGGAACTTCATCGCTAATAGGACTTGAAGTAAGGACCTCAGTGCAACAATGCACAAATAATTTATTTATTTGTTTATGTACACACAACGGAATATACAATTAAGACAAAACATAAAGGGAATTATGTACAAAGGCACTGCTTATTTCTTAAGAAATTTCTACCAGCAGACCTGCGACTGGAGAAATAATTTCGAGAGGTAGGTTCAGCGTGCACACAAATAGAAATAGCAAAATAGTTACATATTAATATTTTTTTACTTCACTACATCATCCTACCCCGCCGCGTAAAAATAAAAGACAAAAACTGACAAGTAAATAGGAAAAGGAACAAGTCATCACTCGATCAGGTTTAAGTGATAACGTGATATCCTACAGGAATGCTAAAATAAAAAAAAACACCGGAAAGTCACTGGATTCAAAGGAATTGGTTGGGATAGTGTCAAAACGATGTCGAGTTACTATTATAGTTATTCTAAAAATGGTATGTTACTATTCTTAGTACTCACTTAATGTCTTTTTACAGTATAAAGTAACCGCAAACGTTGTTGCATTAAACAAATCCAGGTCAAAGCGGTTCTTCATTTAAATCATAAGAATGTGTCTCTACAATGTAGAGCTAATTTTCTGGAAATATATTTTCTGTGCCACTCACACACATTACACTTAATGATAACATTGGCCAATCTTCCTCATTTCCGCTAATCTATCTACCTACTAGCCTTGCAGGGGAAATCCAATTTGGACTCAAGTTTGTTACATACTTCGGTCATAGTGTCGAGGAGCCAGAAATAATACGGATTCCTCCTTTTTTTTAGCCGATATTACCTAATGATAGTGATCGGTAGTGCCTTTGATGTTATTTTTTCGAATGGATAGTTGCTGTTGGCCCTAGTGGCCTTTACAACTTCACGCGGACAGGTTTTGATGTTATCTACTGATATAATATCTATAGATGGGCAAAGGGTCACCACCATAGAACATCTAATAATTAGTGTCACCACTTACCACGAAAAATGGAGTTCCTTACTGTAAATGTTTCTAAGAGTATTTCACCCTTTGCTGAGAAAAGTCTTAGGATTTTTTTAAACTCTAGCCAAGGACAGACAGACAGTCGTGACTGGTGTTATTGGGTTCTGTTTTGTACCTACTTAATGTGCAAAATATAAAAACAAGTTTTTTGCAATGTGTCATTCTTATGTGTCATCATTTTGCAGGCTCTATCCTCCATGAGGAGTAACTATTATAACTATGTATTCTTTGAAGTAAAATACACTTTCATTATACTGAACATAATACCTAATACTAATCTACCTACAGTAAATAATGTAATACAAATGAGACCAAGAATACAAGGTGTATCTACACGTAAACAATGGCTGTTTCACATGATGAAACATATGTAGTGCGAACAAATAGATATAATATGAGTCATGAGGTTAGATCATCCTATTCCATGTGACAAGTTCGTTATAACACCTACAGTGGAAACTCGATTATCTGGCCCTCGGTTAAACGGATTCGTGATTATCCGAACTATAAACCTCGATCAAATAAGTCACGTCAAGTGGCAATTACCAAATAGTTAAGCCCTTTATAAGGTTGCAGTAGTTTTGATAATCGTCCCATTTTTAAATATTTTTTTAATAAACATTGATTTTTGATAAAAATTTTCATTTATTTTTGTTGTTTTTAATAATTACCTAACATTATGTATTGTGCTATAATCTGTCGTGTACAAAAACCGCATGCATTCGATTATCCGGATTTTCGATTAACCGAATGCCTAATGTAACAATTAGTCTGGTTAATAATTAATAGAGTCTCTACTGTAATTGGTATCGGAGAATCTAATACCTTTTTACATATTATATTTATTCGCTTGAATTGAATAATTTGTACTTACGTGCTGTGCCGGATTTATATTTTTATGAGTGTAGGCCAATTTATTTCCGCCACCCCATGTACCTTTCTAAAATAATAATTTTCCATTCATAGTAAGGAAGGCACTGATAAAGAGTGTGCGTAAAAAACAAGAATTACACGTTTTTTGGGACTTTTTAATAGCAATCATCTATAATATCATCTTCTGAAATCTGCCGCCCTATACGGTACTAGAAGACGTCAGTTCGAGAGGGGATCTTGTTTCTTCAACATGGTAGCTTTTAGGTCTGCATTGATGATCTACATCAGTGAGAATACCTGACCAACGTGTAGCTATGCTCTCATATAAGTATATAGAATTACACGTAGTTTGCTTACCATCCTGACCTAGGAGCTCTTCGCCGTCTGCTGGCAGAGAGCTATCCTTTACCTGGTGTTGTTTTATTGACGAGGTACCTGTTCTTCCGTAGTAGTCTGCCCCCCCCCCCTCTCTTTCTGTCTGACTGCATCTTTGTCAGGCAGAGTCGATGATCGGCTGTGGATATTAGAATTGGAGGAAAGGAGCGGCGCCTGCTTCTATGATTTCTCGAGCATCGGCTTGATCGACTCCGATCATTAGGTGAACGGCTTCTAGTTGTGTGACTTGAGTCTGTTCCATCCTCGTCTTTCGTAAAAGCTCCATGAATCCCTTCTCGCTGCATAACATGCGGCACCACTAGCTAACCTCTCGTGAAAGCATATGCGTGGTGTGGTACCTAATTTATAGGTGGTCACAATATCCTGTCGCGTTACATGCGGGACCACTAGCTAACCTCTCGTGAAAGCATGTGCGTGGTACCTACTTGTAATAGGTGGTCACAATATCTTATCGCGGAACACGCGGCACCACTAGCTAACCTCTCGTGAAAGCATATGCGTGGTGTGGTACCTATTTTTATAGGTTGTTACAATATCCTGTCGCGTTACATGCGGGACCACTAGCTAACCTCTCGTGAAAGCATGTGCGTGGTACCTACTTGTAATAGGTGGTCACAATATCTTATTGCGGAACACGCGGCACCACTAGCTAACCTCTCGTGAAAGCATGTGCGTGGTGTGGTACCTATTTTTATAGGTGGTTATAATATCCTGTCGCGTTACATGCGGGACCACTAGCTAACCTCTCGTGAAAGCATTTGCGTGGTACCTATTTGTTATAGGTGGTAACAATATCTTGGTGCGTAAAATGCGGCACCATTAGCTAACCCCTCGTGAAAGCCGAAACATGGTAGTTACCTATTTGTTATAGGTAGACACAACATCGTTCTCATGGTTAACCTCTCGTGAAAACTCCAGAGACTAGTGTGTGTAATAAAATTTGTCGAAGTAACATCAGGGGCAAAAATCTGCGTTTACTTAAGCTAATAGAAGTTATCAAAACATACCGCTGTTTCTAAGACGGGACCTATTCATGCGTTTTTCCAACTATAGAATCCGTTGACTCAATTATTTTCATTTTCCCTTTTCATATTTTCCCATATTTAATTCAAATTGGGCGTACTATAATAACTGAAAAAGTACTGTAAAAGGACTGTAAAAACGATTATAAAATTCGAAAATAAAATGAAAATAAAATTTCGTGACAGCACGTTTTGCACAAAAAAGCACAATGACATTGCCAGTGGTGGACAGATGGAGCTAGGGACGCACCACAGAGAATGAAGAACGCGCTTATCTTTAAACATTGTGACGGCAAGTAGCACAGAGCACGTACTACATCACGGAACACAGAGACAAGAGGTGGAAATGGTATAAGTGTTGATTAGTATGGGAACCGTTCTAGCCAAAAAAACACAAGTAAATGGATAATCGTATTACTTACAACTATGAAACTTAAATTTTGATTGGTTGTTAGTTGTCAACTACGAATAGTCTGAGAAACCTGCTATTTATGTTTGAAAATTCACTTTAATATTTGATGTTAATTCTTATTTTTCAATGTCATATTCAGTGAACTTAGTACCTTTATCAATTAAGATCATAATACTTTTCAAGTTCTGCTATACCACAGCTATACACCGCTAGATGGCAATATTCTACGTAATAAATAATTCTATACTTAACATATAGTAATAAGGTTGACATTGAATTGCAGTTGGTTGTATTACAATGTCAATCTTATTGGAAAATGATTAAATAATTCCGTCTTCTGAACGCCAGATGTCGTGACTGGAATCTAATATCAACCTTAAATGTATAGCGGTAAGTTATATTTTTGGTTAATTAGGCCTAGGGATGTGCGTGGTGCTTTTACCGCGTTATCGACAATTATCGATATTTATCGAAACTGGTATACTACAAGGTAATGTTGGTACTTGTTTTTGTACAACTTGTGTGTGTCTATGTGAAAACGTGCTCAAAATTTTGAAAGCTTATATCTATTACAAGGCGTAGACGTGGCCGTAGCTTTTTTATTAACGTTAGCTAACTAAACAGTATGTCGATAAGTGAAATTTCAATGTAGCTTAGCAACGTAGCTTAGCTATAAAAACAATGATGTGAATTAGGATGAATTTCAACCTTAACGTTATACAAAAAAGGTAAAAAAGAATGCCCATAGCCAGTACTCTCAAAAAAATTATTGTGTCACAATGATTTTTGGACGAAAAATTAAATTAAAATATTTCAAGTATATACCGTATTTCCTAAAAAAATCCTCTTTGAGAATAATTTTCTGAAATTAATAAGTAACTTTACTTCCGTTTTACAAAAGAAAACCATTGGGCCATTTATGTTTGGATAAGGGCCAATCAGAAATATTTTAAGATCCTTCGGGCCAATAGGTTGCATTGATTCCATTATGATTATGATACAACAAACTAGATGACTTAAGGGGACTGTTAAATGAATTAGAAAATTATTATAATCAGCCAGGAGTAATAGTGTTTATTTATTTATTTATTTAACTTTTTGCACCATACATATTATGTACAATAGCAAAGGCGGACTTAATGCTAAAAGCATTCTCTCCCAGTCAACCTTCGGATAGTATGAACACAACGATATGGCGGTACATCTAGGCTGTAAAAAAAAAGAAATACTTAGGAACCAAAAAGAAATAATAATACACACACATACACATAGGCATACATAAATAAATACATAACTTCATACATAAATACATAAATATAGTATACATAAATACCTACACTCATTAATAAGAAAAAAAAGAAAAAAGAAAAAAAAAAATTGGTGATGTGATTATGAATGGTGGTGCCCTACATATTTACAGTAATGTCCGTGAAGTCTTTTCTTGAACGAAAATTTACATACTAGCCGGCTTTCTGAGAATCACAGGCAAATCATTCCAAAGTCGAGCGGCTTGAACCGCAAAAGAATAAGACAAGAAACCTGAATGGTGAAGAGGAATGGAGAGAAGCAAGCTCTCAGTAGAACGCAGAGGCCGATCATGAAAGTCCCGTAAAAACTTGACCTTATTATTTGTTCTGTGATTATAATACATTATAAACTACATGGCGTTTTGGGACTGTACGCAATCGACTTTAATACGCCGGCATAGGCTCCATATTACTGTGAGTTTACTATAACCTAAATTCAAACAAATTTTGTTGAAAATCTCATATTTCCTACTATTAACATTGACTAAAGTTAGTATGTATAATTTATTAAGATAACATAATCAAATAAAGGTATTTTTATCAAGACACAAAAAGTCAGTACAGTCATTTCTCCATACTAAATGGGCATTCTCCTTTTGTTCGACCTACAACATTTAGTAGTAGAACCAATTGCGCCATCTAGTGTCGCCAAGGAATAGCTTAAACACCTTTATTTTCGTAGAATTATATTTCCTAGCTTTGAAGCTCTCATAGCCCGGCGGATTGCGTCGATCCTAAGCGATCGAAGAAGTTAAGCAACAGCGGGCGCGGTCGGTAGTTGGATGGGTGACCGCTAGTCCAAAAATTTCTTGAGCGCCTTTGCAACATCCAAACTTAGAGCCTTTTTGCTTCTGCCCAGCAATGAGTAAGATATACTAATAGATCACCAGCTGATCTGCCGTGGCGGAAACCGTATTGACGGTCACTGAAACTATGAATTCTTCTTGTAAAAAATGCTCTGAGCATGGTACTAGATTTTACTGGGAACCAATTGATCCGCCCAGTAGTTTTATCCCAGTCTTCTTTTCTCTATGCGTCTTTAGGAAATCTAAGAAGTATAGAAACCAAAATAAGTATAATATTCAAATAATGATTATAATTATTCATATTGATATTATAATATTGACCAAGTTGACTGTTAGAGATTGCCAAACTGGCACTAACTATTTATATGTATTAACTATAGGTTTTATACGAAGATATTTTCTCTATAAATAGCCATTTAAACCCTAATCAGTCGGGTCTTGGTCGTATAATATTACATCGTAAATAAAATTACAACACACCGATATCGATAAATTCATCCCATCCCTTCCCGAGTAGCAAAGAATGTTTTCAAAGAATGTTCTGGAAAACAATAGTCGAGTAGCAATACCATTTAAAACATAAAAATAACCTTATTGCCGTGTAAATAGAGTAGCTTTTTGATCATAAAAATATATTATTTCCTATAATTTTATGTTTTGAATTTCAATTGATACAAAATAAATATAAAACTAGGCTTAGCTGTGGGTGGCTGTGGTATGAAACACTGCCATTAAATAAATTCTTAGCTCTGCTATCATTTTTGCACCCAAAATTGCACAATAAGGCATATTATTATAATTTAAGTCAAATTTTAATTTATGTAATGCACAACCGACGCAGCTCAGTGACAGATATGTTATGCGGGCAAGTAAGCGGAGCTACGCTTACTGTTAGTCGCTGTGCCCCGCCTACTTCGCACTTCCACTCTTGTCTCTGTGTTCCGTGTACTACATAGTACAAAATATGAGGACGAGATTACGGAACATAATTAATAGAGTCTCTACTGTAATTGGTATCGGAGAATCTAATACCTTTTTACATATTATATTTATTCGCTTGAATTGAATAATTTGTACTTACGTGCTGTGCCGGATTTATATTTTTATGAGTGTAGGCCAATTTATTTCCGCCACCCCATGTACCTTTCTAAAATAATAATTTTCCATTCATAGTAAGGAAGGCACTGATAAAGAGTGTGCGTAAAAAACAAGAATTACACGTTTTTTGGGACTTTTTAATAGCAATCATCTATAATATCATCTTCTGAAATCTGCCGCCCTATACGGCCTATTGACAAATCCAGGACTGCATACGAGGAGTAAGCTGTTCATAATGGGGGATTTTGTATTTTGGTTCATCACTTTCCCACTATCCTTTCGACAAAGCTTGAGGAGTGACAAAAAATTACGTGCATAAGTGCATCAGTTATACCTATATGAATAAAATATTTTGACTTTGACTTTGACTTTGGAGGCGTTAGATGTAGGTATTATTTATTTATTGTCAGATTAACCACATCCTCAAACGGAGCTTTTAACATATAACTGCATTTTTTGCGCATATTTATCTTGTTATCAACTCAAAGATGACAAAGGTTTATTAATCAACCAATTGATGTTTAATTCATGAAAGAGTATATGAGTTACAAGTTTTTGCATTGTAATTTGTACTGTCTTCAGTAAGTATGATGTTATAGGAAATAGTGTATTTACTATCATAATTATTTTCATCGTCCACATTCAACATACATACCTAAGTACATAGGTAGTCCCAAAAAATACATTTGTGACTCCAAATGAGACACAGATCTAGTTGTAGTCAATATAAAGGCTTGTTTATTGTTTGATTCTTGTATTAAATAAAAAAAAAAGTATGTGCGTATTAGTTTACACACGTAGTAAACTTCTTTACGACTACCGGAATATTTTTTTAATTAAGCTTATTTTTAATCGCTTTAAATTCTCTGACTTGGACTTCGAATTTTACTCTACTCTACTCTGTTCGACTCTACTTTGATGTTGCTGTGATATCAGGCAGCCATGACGATGAAACGTTACAAGAAAGCGTTGCATTTTTTGTGACGTCGATATGGAAATTTATCTTCAAAATGTGTGTATGATTTAGATAGGCGATCCGGGGCCGGGGCAGTATTCCCTGGTGGCTCGCTCCACATCGGGACCGCAGTTCTCGTCGTCCGCGCCCCTGGTGTACCAACCACGAAGTTTCTGTACATTTGTACAGACGGACAAACGAGTCTACCAACCAGGAGACACCATCAACTTCAGGGTTATCGCACTAGACAAGTAAGATTTTGTTAATAAATTATATTGAGTTATAATACTATATATTCAAGTTGGGCACATTTTCTTCAACCCGGTTTTATGTATGTAAACAGAAACACAAAGATGAACATATGCATAATACTACATAACGTTAGCATTAACATTTTTGACTACGGTTTAAAGTTAAAATCATGGGACTAAGGTTTTATTTGACTTAGATTTGTTACAAACGTCTATAGCATACAGTAAAAATAAAATTGTTCAACAAGGAAAAAGTGTGACAGATGTGCAACGCTACATTGACCTCGAAAGTATCAATGTACCTAGGTACTCCTCAAGAATGGCCGACTTATTCGTCTCTAAGTGGGTCATACAACAATACTTTTGACGATTAGCACCACAGTTAAACTGTTTTAAACCCATAAAGTTTATGTCCATATTAGCCACGTCTATTTAAAAACTTTGTTATTGCACTACATTGTGCTTCTTGTGAAAGCAGCGTAACAGTAAAGCCACTTTCAATTTTGTTACCGAGGCTGGTACGTCGTTCGCACGCGTAAGATTACGTACGATTACGTCGCGGTCGTTAACCCTGCAGGTATCTGTTGCCGGTGACGAGTACGATAGATGTGAGCGTGCTGGACACTGGTGGCTCGCCGGTGCGCCAGTGGGCCGGAGTGGCGCTAGACCGGGGAGTGTTCGCTGAAGAAATTATACTCGCGGATGAGCCCGCGCTTGGAGGATGGACTATCCAAGTAAGTTGGAACTTTGTGAAGTATATAACTGACCTATGACCTATGACCAGCTGACCTATGACCAGCTGCTTTGTCTTTGTGTTTGTACATACTGCGAGAAAGTAAGGCTACTCAATTTATTTTATGTTAGCTATCTTCCTACTACTCTGACTTTATTTTTCTTTTTTTTAGTTTAGTGTTCGCGTTGGTAAAGGGTTAACATCATATTCTTCAGTACATAATTTACTAATAAAATATGATTCATATATTATATTATTTTATAACAGGTAGAAATTCGAGGTCAAACGTACTCAAAACAAATACTGGTTGCCGATTATGTACTACCCAAATTCAACATGGATATTCAGATGCCAAAAGAGATTCTTTTCACCGATGGCCGATTTAACATCAACGTTACTGCAAAGTAAGTTGTGTTTCCTTTCTACGTTTATTCTTTATTTTAAGCTACTATCTACTATCTACTTATATCATTTGTGTTGGCTACAATCTTCAATAATGATGCTGGCCAGAATGTGAAGGCACGCGTGGACAACCAATGGCATCATCCACGAGCTGTTGTCCAAAAGAAATAGGGACCTGCATTATTTGTGGCTCTCCAATACTATCACCAAATCACGTGAAAAATCATGTCGCGGTCGATTTAGAATGAGGATAAAAACCTACCAGCATGCAAGAGTACCGTCGGGATATAAAACTGGGTATCGAGACCTCTGACACCTCCAACAGGAGGGACAAGTCGATTTAACCTCAGTACAATAAAAATAATATGAACTGTACGTATGTAATAATATGTACTTACCTACCTAGTACATATCAATTTATGTTCATTATATCTTCAACATTGTTTTCTATGCCTACTGCTAGATTAGGGTTGGTATTACACGTGAAATTTCAGTTAATTCATATTGTTAGATACGGTTGAAAATAAAATGGTGTATTCGAGAAAGTTATGAGAATAACTTTCATCACATCGTAACTATTAAGCTGAACTGATATAGTCAACAGTCACGCCATAAACAACATAAAAAGCAACCAAAGAATGGTGTTCAGCAATAACCATTGTTTTTATAGTCTTTTATTATTGTGAGGTTATGTTTATATTTTCATTTTTCCTACAAAGAAATTATGTGTAGGAGCAAACCATTTGTATGTTTCAAAGAGAGAAAATTAGCTTATATAATCGTATTGAAGAAAATTACTGGAATTGAATAGACTTTTCAAATGTAATCACAAAATAATGAATAATAAGGTTTGACCGTGGAAACATTGAGGATAAAAGCAAAATGTTGTAGCGAAGCTTAAATTAGTTATTGTAAGAAGAAAATCTAAATATTTTGAGTAATGAAATAAACTTAATTTATTCATCTTTGAATAAAAATTACGATTGCCTAGTAGTCAAACGTAACGTTTATAAAATGGATTGAAGATCCGGGGTTCGATTCTTGCATGTGTTGCAATGCAAGTTTTGTGTACCTCTAATAGGTATGTCACACTACACACGTGCACGCCGTTATACACAAATGTATTTTTCTTAGAACTTCTCTTGAGGCTTTCTGCAACATAATGAAATCTAAAACAAGAAGTTCCATTCCAAAAAGGGTTTACCTATCTACCTCCAAAAAAATATTAATGTACGTACCAATATTTGGTAATAAATTTTATACTTATACAGCCACTTCAACGGCCTACCAGTGAAAGGTGAGTTGACAATCTCGGCATACGCGGTATTCTTCTCCGGGGTGCTCCAACCAGTGTTTTCAACCCCGGCCCGTAAGGTGGTGGCTTTCGACGGCAGCGCGACCGTCGTATACGACCTGAAGACTGACCTCGACCTGGCCGAGGACGCGGCCAGGCCCCTCGTCGTCGAGGCGGTCCTGGAGGAGTCGGATACCTTGATACGACAGAATGTCTCCTCCAGGATACTGCTTCTGCGCGCGCCCTATCGGCTTAAAGTTACCGCGCCTAGCTTCTTTAAACCTGAACTGCCGTATAACGTCCAGGTAAGCATGATACATTATTCTACTTTTTTACTTAGCTACATAGGCCAATTTGTTTAGAAGTGTAAAGGACATAAGGATATAAGAAAAATTACAACATAGCCATTTTTATGTACCTAAGTGTTTCTGGTTGATTTACATCTGATTTTATTTTATTTTTGTTTTTTTTTGGCTCTCCTGAATAGTTGTCTTTTGCTCTTTACGCCTTTTGAGCTACCAAAGACATCACGAGTATCACATCACATTTTCTAATCGAAATCTGCCAGTCCACTTCAAATTATCTCGTGCTATCTTACCGCTCGCGCTGCCACTCTCACGCTGAGTGGAGACCAGCCCGAGCCCAGTCATCAGCGAGACAGATATACCTATAGATAAATAACATTATTTAATATTTCACTATAGATCGAGCTGGTGAACTCCACGGGCCACGCGTTGCACACGGACGGCGAGATGACGGTGGAGCGGCTGTGGGACGACGGCGCGCCGGCCAACACCACCACACTGACCCTCAAGCACGGCTTGGCCACCTATAGCCTCACGCCTGATAGAGCGCACACCAACTCCATACTTAACTTATTGGTAAGCTACTACGATGGATGGATGGATGGATGGATGTATCGATGGATGGTAGCTGATTATCTTAGTAGAACGTAGAAAATTCTTTCTCATTCTCTCGTTCTTAATAATTGTAATATTCTAGGAGTCATGAATATTTTGCTATCAGTTGACATCCAAAGTTCTGAATCTTTGTCAACTGATGTTGGACTCTAGAGAGCCAGTCTTGACTAAACGTATACGTTTATTTATAGGTATTATGATCAAAAATAAAATAACAAAAATACTTTTTTAAATAGTTTTATCCATCTATCTGAACACAGTACTAAATTACATAAAAAAAAATTTTGGTGTATTATGGGATTCCTTTAATCCTTAAGCCTTATTATTTACTCTTTCTGGGGCAATCGGCAATAATAGTTGTTTACTTTTTGGTTTAGCGACCACCGACATAAAACTATAAATTCTCTGTATATTTTATGTCCTTCATCATGAAAGACTAACTATCGTTTGATTATTATTTTTAACATTTGCGATGATTATCCAACAGATAAAATACAAGGAGGTCACGGAACGGGTGGTGAACGTCCAGAAGGCCGAGCCGTCGGACGGACAGTTCCTGAGCATCGAGCTGTTGACCCGCGACACGGCCGTGGGCGACGAAATGCGCGCGCGCATCACCGCCACCGAGCCCATGGACCTGCTGCACTACATTGTCATCGGACGCGGCGATATCTTGGAGGCCAAAACTATTGAGGTATTAAGGGCTGTTGGCCCTATACTGAACTATAGATCAATTCTATAGTTCCGCTACTCATGCCTTCGAACCATTAATGCATTAACGGGGAACGGATCTCCTCGTTATTATGAAGTGACGTGTACTTATAAGTGTATCAGTGATATCTATATGAATAAAATATTTTGACTTTGACTTTGAAGGCATACTTTTATAGCATACAACGCTGCTTCAGCGCTTGCTGGAGGGGTGGCAAACCCAAATGTCGAATGTTTATGCCACCCTAAATTGTTAATCTACTTTATTATGCCCTTCCAAATACGAAAGAGTTCAAGAAATATTGCCACTAGCGTTCAACCAGCCAGCAACTGACTGCGATCGATAATTTTTGAAATAGCTACTGGCTGTAACCGCTTCGCTTTCAAGTAGGTATAGCAAAATCTGTGACGGATAAACGATAAACAGTTACGCCAAATATTTTGTGTTGAAATAGCTTAGGTACATGGCCAATACGATGGAAAGATTATTTTCCTAATATTTCATCACTAAATGACTCCTCGGAAGGACGACCTTTAGATTTCACTAAAAGCGTGCTTGTGTAATGTGTTCCTCAGTTGAGTCCGGCGCGACGCAGCGTGGACGTGAAGGTGTCGGTGACTGCGGGCATGGCGCCGGGCTGCGTGCTGCTGGCCTGGTACCCGCGCCCGTCCGCCGCCTCGCGCCCCGTGCCCGCCGCGGTGTACGCGCCACACGCCCGCATGCTGCAGCATCAGGTATGGACATCTGGTACAGAGCTGGTGTCACATCACCGCTTAGTTCTGATGCGTTAGTCTATCTACTGGTGGATTAGTGATAGGTAACCCGGAAAGTTTCTCTGGATAAGACCATATAATAATAATATTCCCCATTCTGGCAATTTTGGCTCGACATCCAGTTCTTTCTTTTTCTTCTCTATTTCTTAGCCGGCAACGTATCAGTGATGCCATTGTTGTTGCTGATGTCTATGGGCGACGATATCCACGTCACCCCACTTCACTTCACACCATCAGGTGGGCTGTCCTGTCAGCTCAATAATGGCCGACTTTTTCCATAAAAAAACTTTGCCAACTGTCGTTTAGTACTTCGGTGAAAATGTCGCAATATTTTTTTGTTTGAACGCAAAAATATTTTCTTTTTTCTTGAAAACTATTTTCTTATTTGGGAAACAAGTTAACCAATAGTGTTCTCCACTAATTTCATGATTGTTGTCTCCAGGTGTCAGTGCAGCCAGTGTCGCCGACGCTATCGTATCGGCCTAACGGCCTCGTGGAGTTCCGCGTGTCGGGCGAGCCGGGCGCCTTCGCGGGGCTGCTGGGCGCTGACTCCGCCGCCATCACCACCGGGCTGGTCGGCGACGAGGGACTCGGCAGTGGCTTGAACACGCATATGGTAAGGCTTCAACTATCACGATTTACCTACTTTGCTTCTTAATGACCCACTACTTTTGAGTAGGTACATTTATTTTTAATTTTATTATTTATTTTAACAGTCGAACTATTGAGAATAAATAATAGTTCAACGATCGATCTGACTAGGGAATGCAATCTCGATCTCGCGAGATCTCGTTCTCGCGAGATCTCGGCCTTTTTTAGCGAGATTGATCTCGGATGAAAAACAGGGCGAGATCTCGCGAGATTAACGAGATTGCACTCAAGCATAAAATCGTCTTATTCGAAGCGCGGACTGACACGGACGGAACTGCGATTTGTCGGCTTCGTTCGGTGCGCGGGAGGCGGAACAAATCTTTCATTTGATTGCTATATTTTGTTAATTAATCTCTAATATCTAATTGATCTACTGAGTAGATATAGTTTTATTTAATCGATAATAAGTCAACTCAACTTAGCTAATTAGTTTATTTTTTTTTACTTCTCGTTATTTTGTTTGTTATAAAATAACTGTTTTATTACTAAAAGATTTTTGATTGATATTAGAAGAGAAGACTGGTAGTTTATTTCATT
The DNA here is from genome assembly GCA_963932265.1 of Thymelicus lineola. Classification (NCBI taxonomy): domain Eukaryota; kingdom Metazoa; phylum Arthropoda; class Insecta; order Lepidoptera; family Hesperiidae; genus Thymelicus; species Thymelicus lineola. The sequence continues at coordinate 9,211,806 of OZ010683.1, read as the reverse complement.
TGTTATTGATAGCTACGTACGTCAAAGTTTACTATTAAGAAGTTTATTAAAAAATTATAGACAGATACGTTAAACAATGTTTGGTACATAAAAGTCTATTGAAAAAATTCATGAAAATAAATGTTTATCTTGTAATACTTACAATTTTTATTATTTTTTTCCTAATTTATTTAAATATAGTGATTATTTGCAAAGAAAACACACAAAACTGCCAATCTCGCGAGATCTCGAAATTGGCGAGATCTCGCAGTATTGTTCTTCATAATCTCGCGAGATCTCGCTTGAGCCCCAATCTCGCGAGATTTGCATTCCCTAGATCTGACTAGTCAAACTAGTGGAAACAAAGCATTAATACTCGGGTCTCTCCTTATCACTGAAAACTTTAAACATGCTCCAGTGCAGACTTCTCGAGGGGTTAGTCGCCAACTCGAGTGTTGGAACACCTAAACACAGCTGTGTATTTTTTCATTTATCATATTCTAAAATCTATGTTATATTTCAGATTGAACGTGAAGTAGAGAGCTTTAATGGTTTGAGTCACTCTATATTCAAAAACGAAGACCTAATAGCTAGTTCAGGCTTAGATCTAGGAGGAAAGATGGCTACGGATGTATTTCAGGTACGTGTTACGACCAAGATTATTTAATGATACTTACGACAACAACAGGTTGCAGTGAATTTAATACTCAATAACATTTAAATCCTTAGCTAAGCCTCCTCATTTTATCTCCATGTTTTCTTAAATACTTCATCTAACTGCTAGTCACTTGCTAGTCTAGTGACTTGCTAAGTCACTTAATCGAGATTTTTATTTCTTGTACTTAATTATTAATTTTAATTTATAACTAACACCATCCCAATTTTGTTTCAGAATGCCGGAGTCGTTATTCTGACTGACGGCGTAGTGATCGCTAATCAAGAACAAGGTATTTAAAAAACTTTAAAAATATTTTTAGGGGTAGGTACCTCTAAAGGAATTGTGAGAATGAATTTTTTTACCATTTTTTGATTCAGGGGATTCATTTGCGAAATATTCGGCTTTAAAGTGCTAATTTTGGTTACTGTTATGTGTGCCTCCCCCCCTTGCCAATACTCAGGCTGTTGGACATGTGAAAAAATTAACGGCAGTAGCTTAACTAGCATATATGATGAATTTAATAGGAAAACTATCATAGCTATGTGGCTGAAAGCTTGTATCCTCTATGTCCAGAGTCAGCAACCAGTCGTCCAGAGACGGGCACGCGCGCGCCGCAAGCAGGCCCGTACGCCTTCAGCCGCTTGCCGCCGCCGCCCTCGCCGCGGTTCTACCTCACGCTCGCGCCGCACGACACCTGGATGTTCACCAACCTTACTCTTGGGTACGCCTTTACACGCTCGAGAACCTTTTTTGAACCCTTTAAATTGCACCATATAATGAACCTTTCTCTTATGGAGGCCATACACGATCTTGTGTACTTGATGAAGCGTCAAGCGGACTTGACGCGGCATCCAGTATACTTGATCGTGTATGGCCACGGGAAGCTATCTGGCCATAATATAGTTATCTCATGTACATTGCATGGCGCGTCAAGTCAAATTGCAGGCTTGATCAAGTACACACAGTATGGCCTCCATTATAGTACAACAGATGAAAAGTCAATTTCATCTTTTTTTCTTAGTACCTAAAGATCTTTTAAATGTTACATCTTTTAAATTAAAAAGTGGTTTAAAAAGTTTTAGTACTTACGATTCAAATTAACAGAAATTAAAATATCGACTGAGAAATAACTGACCAAAACGAAATCTTTGCAGCAACGATGGAAAGGGCACCCGAGAGCGTTGGTCGCCGATCAAGCCTGGCGAGTGGTCTGTGGGCGCGTTCGCTATCCATCCCACGTTGGGGCTGGGCCTGGCCGCCCCCCGGCAGTTCACCACCAGCGTGCCCCTGGCCATCACGGCCGAGCTGCCCGACACCCTGCAGATCGGGGAGACCCTCGCCGTCGTCGTCACCCTGAAGAGCACCCTGCCAGTGGAAACCTCCGTCGAAGTCACCTTCCACAACTCCGACCAGTATTACGAATTTGAGCCTCTGGAAAATACTGTGGATTCTACTAAAAGTTAGTAAGAGTTCCTTCATCTTATTCCTATTGAATATTAGTAGTATTTTTTTGTTAATTAGTATAAAAACGAGATAAGCCACCGGATGGTTTTCGTCGCCAATGGACATCAGGAACACCGAAGACATTACCGATTCATCGCTGGCTCAGAAAGAAGAGAAAAAAGTAAATCAGAAGCCCTCAGAGAGCCCTCGACTCGTCGTTTGATGGCTGACTCAAGCATTATGCTATCAATCCAAGTGTAACGGGTGTGTGGGTGTTTGGGTTTGGCATCATGTTGCCAACTTTCCCCGTCCAACTCCAAACACCAGGCGAGCTTTACCGCAAATTCAAGTGACAATGAACTCTATAAAATAATGTTCGTGATATTTCAGAGATCGAGCTATTCAAGCGCGTGCGCGTGTCGGTGGGCGCGCGCGGCGCTGCCAGCACGGCCTTCCTGGTGACGGCGGTGCGCGTGGGCGAAGCGCCCGTCATCGTCGAGGCCAGTGGCACTGGAGTCTCTGCTTCGCTCTTCCGGACTATTGACGTTAAAGTACGCTCTACTTAACTCTCTCTTTCTCTCTCTGTGTGTGTCTAACATTTAAGAAAAAGAGAGCATTACCACGGCAGCAAAGCCGCGTCCTCGCCTAATTTTATACCATCTTCTCATAATTAAGAATGATTCACTTATGTTATTATGATGCAATCGAAAAAGGATGTAATTTTTCCACACACAAAGCACAATAAAAAAATCTATTAAAATAGTTATTTAATGTTAAGAATAATTCATCATCACCTAATCATACAAAATAATATTTACAACTAAAAGCAATCCTAAATGAGAGTGGTATGTTTGTAGGACGGGTACGAAGAAGAGCTGTGGTCCTGGGCGCTACTGGACGCGCGGCAGGGGGCGGCGCGGGCCAGCGTGAAGCTGGCGGCGGCGGCGGGCACGCGGCTGGCGGGGGCGGCGCTGCAGGCCAGCGGGGACATGCTGGCGGGCGCCGCGCGCGCCCTCTCCCAGCCGCCGGCGCCCGCCGCGGACGCGGTGTATGCGCTGCGCCCGCTGGCTAGGGCGTGCGTGTTGCTTGACTATTTGCAGGTTATTGTTGTTTATTTTTATTGAGTGAAGTTTATCTGGTATTTAGAGATTATTGCATATCTGATCTAAAATACTTTTGATAATTAATGGTAATTATTATATCATACGCAATCATAGAATATCGTAATAATAATAAAATTAATGTAGACCTTTTTTGTTACAAAAATCAGATTAGTAAGAATTTTATAATCCAATGAACAATTTTAATCCTTAGGTAACCGATCAAGATGACCAGGTGGCCATAATAAAGGAAGCTCGCGCTCAGGTCGCTACTGGGTACCAGCGCCTGATGGCCTTCCGTCAACCTGATGGTTCTTTTTCACAAGAAACTGGTGACAATGCGAAGGGAGATGTTTGGTAATTATAACATAATGTTATGTAACACTGGTAACTAGAAAAATTTAATAAATAGGAAATTAACTCATTTACGAGAGGCAATCATTAATTAATTCATCTTGTCATACCTATCAACCTGATAGTATTCGTCCAACAGGATGACAGCAATGGCAGTCCGCTGGGCGTCTCGCGCGACGCGCTACCTCGCAGTATCCCCGGCGGCGGCGGTGCAGGGGGCGCGCTGGCTGGCGGCGGCGCAGGCGGCGGGGGGCGCCTGGCCCTCGCCCGCGCCCACCTCGCGCCACGACCCGCGCGCGCAGAGCCCGCTACCGCTCGCGGCATACTCGCTTCTCGCTCTGCTCGCCACTAAGGTATAGCGCTTATGGCTCGGTACAAAGTCGCGATACAGAAGGGTCAGGAGCCGTATTTAACACATAGGTATTATTAGGTATACTTAGACTGTTAATCATACAATTTACTTGTACTCTCTATGAATAATCGTCTGTATTAATAGTAGGTAGGTACATAAATAGAACCTAACCTAATTTACCTATTTTATAACTTAAGTGTCTCAGCTACACGTCATTTATAATATAGTGGAACTACCATTAAATTAATATGTTACTATGATGATGAACACACATAGGGATTTCCTCTGATTCCATTATGATTCAATATTTTATTGGTATTAGTAAAACCATTGTCGCCACTTAGTCTTGATGCCTCAATGGTAACTCGATGTAAACCAATCAACTCCTCGCACACGGCACAGGGCAGCGACGTCCTGCACAAGAACGCGATCAACAAGGCGGTGGACTACATCGCGCGCGGGACGGCGAGCGCCGCGGACGCGTACAGCCTGGCGGTGGCGGCGGCGGCGCTCGCGGCCGCGCAGCACCCGCAGGCCGCGCAGACACTGGACATGATGGACCAGTACGCTAACACTACTGGTTAGTACCTGTGCATTGTACGGACCACACGGACTAAGCACGTACAAATTACTATCGCATCAACAATTTCTTAAGTTCATGGTCTTTTGTTAGAATTCTATTCAGTTCGCAATTAGCAAGCATCGTCATCGCGCGGACTCATATGTCATTTATCTATCATTAGCAATAAGTTTTAAATCAATACAGTTTTTATATCAAGTTATCATAGTTTTTAATTTATCATTATCAATTAGCATTCTAATGGTACGCAACCCTTAAATACATAGAATGCGGCAGTTGACCTCAAACTCAGTACTTTGTTACATTACATTAATTCAGTATATTTTTTTCTCACCTAAAATAATTGATTTCTTACTTGCTTACACTAGGATTAAATCCGAGGGTATGAGTGTGTAAGCATTTTTTATGCATACAAAAATTTACCAGGACTAGTTCCCACCGTAGGATACCTACCTTGTGTTGTGGCCTGTGGGTAATTACACTCTTCCGAATTGTTACAATTATTTAGATGGTACTTATTAGACTTTACAGATTTTTTTGCGCTGCACTGCACGAAGGAAGATCAATCTACCCTGATCAAGGGCTATATCCAGACGAGCTGAACACGTAGTGTTTAAGTATTATATGTGCTAAAAAACACGTGTGTCTACAATCTACAGAGTCAACACTATTCTGGTCGCGGCGCACTGCTGGCGGCGAGTGGCGCAACCCGTGGCTGCGCGGCAACAGTGTGGCGGCGGGCGCTGCGGGCTGGGCGCTGCGGGCGCTGCTGGCCGCGCGGCTCACAGACCGCGCTGCGCCCGTCGCGCGCTTCCTGCTGCAGGCGCTGCCGCCCGCGGACCAGGACCCTGACGTGGTAAGAACAACATCAACACTTTCACAAAATATTTGAAGAGAGAAGGAGAACCATAAATCACGTCAGCTTTAAAAAAAGCGCATCATAATCGGTCTCATAATTTAAGAGCTACGGTGCCACAGACCACACACACACACACACACGCGCGCACGCACGCAGATATAAAAACACGTCAAACTTATAACACCCCTCTTTTTCGTCGGGGGTTAGGTTACACTTAGAGAAGGATAACTCCATACATGCACTTCTGTTCTATCTATATTTTGTGTCCTACATCTCAATTACTAATTACGTAGATCATGACCAGTTTATTTAAATATCCTACATATATGTTTACAGTTGGACTCCCTGGCTACGTATGCAGCGCTGATCAAGTCCTCGACTAAGCTAAGAGTAACCGTGAACGTCACCGGATTCGAAGAGCCGCGGCAATTCAATATTGATAATGACAATGCGCTCATCATTCAAACACAATTGGTGAGGGCAACTTTTATTAAACAATAGCCACCAAACGAACGAAGTACTCGGCACATTGGATTCGACAGTATTTGTTGAAGAACAAACTCGACCCAAAGCACTCAACAAGCACGCTAAGTACATTACAATTATTTTCGTTGGCTAGGAGAACCCTAACACCAAAGCACTTGTGGTTCCAGATCTATCTCAAATTACATTGAAGAGGACTAGGAGAAACTTAACACTAAACTACTGGTTGTTCCAGATCCGTCTCCGGTCCGGCGCGGGTGGCATGGCGGAGGCGAGCGCGGTGACGTCAGGGCGCGGCGTGTGCGCGGTGGGGCTGGCGGCGCGCGGCTCCACCAACGTGACGGCCGCGTGGCCGCGCTACACGCTCGACCCGCGCGTCGACCGCGTCTCCACCGCCTCCCGGCTGCAGCTCTCTGTCTGTGTGGGGTACGTGAGACTGCGACACCACAATACATGCACAAGTTCTTTCTTTTTTCTTTTTTTCGTTCGTGGCCGGCAATAGGTGATGCTCAAGGTGTTGCTGATGTCCATGGGTGACGATGATCACTTATCATCAGGTTCTTTGTTCTGTACGTTTGTCGGCTGATCATTCAACTTAATCGTTTTAATTTCCTTCGTTCGTATTTATGTGTGTTGTTCGAGCACGATTGTATGTAGTGATATACTTCTGGTCTCTCTATTTCGTGGTAACGCATTGAAGTTCTATGATTTAACGAAGTGTTTTACACGATGGGCATATTTATACGGGATCTGGTAAATAATGGGTGAATTACTTAGCTAGATTTTTTGATTTCAGATATGTAGCACAGGGGAACGAAACTGAGAGCGGTCTAGCTCTTCTTATTGTGCAACTACCATCGGGCTACATCGCCGACATAAATACAATTACAGAACTGACTGTGAGTACATCGATGTTTTTCTTATCATTGTATGTGATTGGTTCTGAAAAGACTAAAATGAATGAATCCAGCTCGAAGGACCAAAATCAATATAAGGCTTATCGTAAGTACGTCATACCTTTAGTAGAGATTAAATCAACTTTCAGCAGTTAAGGGTACTTGGGTAAATTGTTTATTATTATTATTAACCGCGTGCGAGCTTTTGTCTCTTTTTAAAATATATTTGATGCATGTGTGCATACCATGTCAGTATCAAGCATGTGTTGTGTATCTCAAGAGTTATATTGGTTCGTGTCATGTTCCCAGTCTGCGCAGCACGTGGTGGGCGCGCGGCTGCAGCGCGGGGGGGCGCGCGTGGCGGCGTGGCTGCGCGCGCGGCGCGGGGAGGCGTGCGCCACGCTGGCCGCGCCGCGCGCGCTGCCCACCGCCCGCCAGCGCGCCGGCTGGGCCACCATCCGGGACTTGTATGACTCCAGTGAGTATAGCCTATACTTACAACTACTAACAATAACAATATAACAATCGCCAATCGCTGACGAACAATTGATAAGTAACGGAATTTACGCCGCCTGCTTGTTTGTTGTTTATGGGCGCATGGAATGGCGCATTGTAGTATGAAATTATCCTAGTTTTTCTATGAAATTCTTCGAGAAACCAAAGACGTAAGAAGTCGGGTGAATAGTTGCATTATGGTAGCATCAAAAGTTATGCCTCCGAATTAATATTTTAAGAAAAAAGACCGGGCTAAAGGAAATTTTAAAATTCTGCAAGTTAAAAACAAAGAAAATCATTGTTGTTATGTCTAGGTCACCGTGCGCGCGTGTTCTTCCACCCGGTGACGAGCACGGCGTGCGACGTGTGCCGCGCGTGGCCGTCGTGCGATCGGGCGTGCGGCGCGGCGGCGCTGCAGCGGGCCGCCGGGGCCGGGGCTGGGGCTGGGGCCACCGGGGCCAGGGCCAACGGGGACGCCCCGCCCGCGCCCGACGCCGCCCCTGCCGCCACGCTTGCACCCGCCGCCGTGCTCGCCGCGCTCACAGCCTACACCGCGCAGCTGTTGCTACGATAGTTGCTCATTTCTAATTGAACACTGTCGCCAATGACAAGGAATTAAACCAAAAATCGTTAACAAGAGTGTCTCTGTCTACCGATCAGAAAGAAACAATAAAACTAGCTATATCATGTCCATAAGCTTGGACACGTACGAATTTTCATGATGCGTATGAAGTGCGACATCAACCTCTTTGACTAGTTGACATATGCAATATGTGGAATTGCTGTACATGCCAGCTTTAGATAAATAATCGACTATAGATTGCATTACGATATACTTACATGTGAATTAAGTACATAGTCTATTATTTATTGAACAAGGCGTTTAGTGCCCAAGCGTAGCTGGCATTAAAATAGTAAAGAACTAGTCTCCGAATCCTTATAAAGTTTTGTGAATGTCTCTTTTCTAATATCCTATTGGACCTTATAAAGATATTACTTGAATCCAGAGATGACCTAACATTTGCCTATGGAGGATGCACTATACATTTACATTTTATCCCTGTTAAGACAGTACAGTTAACTAAAATTTTACATTTAACAAAACAGAATGGTCTAACAAATTAATCTGATGATTAACAAAACGATGTACCTAATTAAAAAAATATCCAACATTATTTACGTATAATAGTATAATGATGTAAGATTTTAATGTAAATAATATTATTTTTTAAATCTATTTAATTTAATTATTTATAAGACTAAAAATTAAAAACTTAATTTTATATTTTGTGTGTTATTTCTTATAAATACTGGGGTGCATTTTGATAGAATGATATTTTCACCCACTTAGCTTTAGCACCCTAAACTCTTTTTTCTATTACAAAATCCACGTTGAAATATTCTTCTACGTGTTTGTTTTCCTTTGTCAGAGTCTGAAAATGGGTCAAGGGGGTCTCAGACACGCATCAGCCTTTGTTACTTATCTCCGAGAGCGAAAGATCAGTTCGGTCGCGGACCGCGGTATTTCGATACAATAAAGACATTGTTGGAATAAAATAGGTACCTATTAAGTTATTATTAATATCATTTATTTTAATAAAATTAATCTCGTAAACTATAAAGTTAAATAATGTTATAAGGCTAATAAACTCTTCAAATATCCATTTTCTTTATCATCCAGTGGAAAAAACCCAAAATGCATAGCGACATTCCGAGAGGTACAGCGCATGCCTTGATCCACGCGAACAGACTGAAAAACAATATTACAAAGGTTAACAGCAGAACAAAACAATAGGGACAAAAATGTCCCTCAGTAGTATTAGGGATTATTTATGCTACACCGAGCCGGGCACGAGCCGTGCGCCGGACGAGGCACGCACGGTACTAATTTACTATTTTACTAGGTAACAATTTTTATGACGCGGACATCGAGTGTTTATGCTACACGGTGCGACATCCGTGTCCGAGCCGAGTAAAATTGCTCAATGCTCGTGCCCGGCTCGGTGTAGCATAAATAATCCCTAAATCAATAAAATACATAGCAATACATTGTGTGTGTGCGTGTACAGATATTCGCATCCTTTTTGGTTGGCAATACTTGATGCATTTAGTTTACTGACGTCCATGAGCGACGTTAACCAACCATTTGCGAATCCGACGAAGTGCGAACAAACGCTTTCAGGTTGATCATCTGCTCGTTTATCGGCTATTTACTTACATTAAATAATCTAACATTTTAACAAAAAAATAACCGACTTCAAATGAAATACATCCTATAAAAAAAGAATCATCGAAATCGGTTGGCGCGATATTGAGTACTTAATGCAAATTTAAGATTTATATGCTCTTGACATGGATGCTATTGTCAGATCTCGCTCAAATTTATGTGGGACCACACCAAGTGGGACAAGCACCAGCTTTCGATTAAAAAAGAATCATCCAAATCGGTTCACCCAGTCCAAAGTTCTGAGGTAACAAACATACAAAAACAGTCGAATTGAGAACCTCCTCCTTTTTTTTGAAGTCGGTTAAAAACAGAATCTTACTCATAGGGCTCATCGGAGATGTAGAAGGGTTCTGGCGTGGGCAGCACGCCGCAGTCGGCGATGAACACGCGCATTGTCGGCCGGTCCTCCGCGTCTATAGGTGTGTGCTCCACCAAGTGCACTATATTTTGTCCTTGCACCACCTGATAACAACACCATGTAGGTATAAGACCAGGATCAATAACGTGACCCGCATGGTGTTAATAATACGATGAAGATTAGGAGCTCCACACACCGAGAACAACCACACATCTCATACCATTTACCGACTCGTAGACAAAATGCGTGGCGCATTTGGTGTGTGGAGCTCTCTTATGTTGGGTGGTACAGGAAGAGGTTCCGTTCGCCATAGCCTCTTCCGTTTTTCAGCAAAGACAGAGCAATATGACAACAACAACAACAGTGCCGTACCAACCTTTCCTATAACTGTATGTAGTCCATCCAACCATGGAGTTGCTTTCAATGTGATAAGAAACTGGCAGCCATTTGTGTCCTTGCCTATAAAAAAATATTAATGAAACTTGTCGAATGAAATACATTTTCCTATTTAAAGTAACATTTCTTGTAACATCTCTAATCTATCTAAGCATTTCACTTCGTAAATGACTTAGAAGTTACCTTTATTCGCCATCGAAACAAATCCTGCCATACTGTGGTACGTGTCCAAGTTTTCGTCTTCAAAAGTCTCCCCATAAATACTTATAGAACCAGAACCATTATCGTTTACTACATCTCCTCCTGAAATTATTTATTTTTTATTATAGGTACCTACAACGTGCTCCTGAGGATATGCAGTAACTTTGCTAAATGATTCTATAGCTTTTATTTCCTGAACATATACAGGCTTAGCAAACATTACAGATTATAAGATAGGTCACTCAATTCGCTTGCCAAGCGTTTCAAGGTATTGCTAGGTGTACAGAACTACAGAACATATCAATTTGATGATCCCGAGCCACTAAGCCGTTTCGGCGCTCTTACTAGGGGAGACACCAGTACCCGAAACAGCCTGCATCTTGGTATCGAGAACAACTGATGGTGCCACACCCAGATGTAGTTGTTTGGGGCGTACCTACAGTGGGATCAGCTCTAGCACTGATGAATTACATTATACCTAGGAATGTGAAAAAAAAATACTTCTATACAAAATACAAATAATACGAAATTAATTACAACAGATTTAATTTACCCTGTATCATGAACCTTTTAATAACTCGAGTAAAACTAGTTCCTTTGTAAGATTTTCCATTGATCCCTTTTGTTGCAAGGACTTTAAAGTTCTTCACGGCTCTCGGTGCCAGATCTCCGAACAACCCTATCACTACTCTTCCCAAAGGTTTCTTTTCATTTTCAATATCCATAAAAACTTGGTCAGTTACCCTGAACTGTCGCCCCTGTAGATGTAAAAACATTATCAAAAAATAACATTTTGCATATTAAATAACACTAATAACAGTGATTGCCCAATGATGGTAGATGCTATTATTAGTATAAACCCAGGGCATGATTATACATTTTTTTATGATAATATTGCACCCTCAGTGGAAAAAAAGCATAAGTTGTCTTACGTTGAATTTTAGTTATTAATATGATTGAAAAGAGGGACAACAGCTGCATATGCTTAATTTTTTTCAAATTTTTATCATTAATCTTGACGGTTTTGTGCAAGAAATCGTAATTTAAATTCCTTATACTACTTACTGATATTTTAACAGTTTTTTTGCTCTCCTGTAAAATTGTAATTTTCAACTTATGCCTTTTTTCACTGATGGTGCGATATAAATATACAGGGTGTAACTGAACAGGCGAGGTGCATCAACGGCGGCCCAGGGGTGGGGGACCTCAATACCTATCAATTTAACCCCCATGTATGTTCAGCAATATTCAGTGGTTAAGCTGATATTAGTGATATTTTTTGAAGAATTCAGATTCTTTTAGAAAACTTGAAAATACAACCTGACTTAGGTCTACGCTCGTTATCTTTTTCCGAGGTCGTACATTTTCTGATCGAGAAATAAATCCTCCACTTCTATTAAACAGGACTAATGATGATTTTCAAAAACACCAATATGCTGGCTCTCCAAGAAAAAATTGAATTACCTAAGTATTTGAAAATTTCGCCGAATAAAATGAGTTTTTTCGGTGAAATTCGGTTGCTGAGGCAACCGGAACATTACAGGATTAGGAGGCATGGGAGGCTTCATAATGGCTTCATAATACCCCGTGTTGTACCTACCTGCCTAGTGCCTCCAAATAGGTTGATAAATCTAGTCTATGGCTACAGCTTCAGGATTATTTACCTACTGAAAAAGGGTTTGTAGGCATTGAAGTATTATTACTAGCGTATAGAATCGACACCGCGAATCGACACCATGTATGTCCCAATGCATTGGCGCCATGTGGCTTCAATCTTCAATGGATTCGTTCGATTTTGAAAGGAGAACGGGGGCTCAATTTTGAAATTCGAACCTCCCGGGCGGGACACACATTTTGTTCGAGATGTCTGTTCTATGATGGTTCTATGACATTATACTTCAATGGATAAATCTAGTCTATGGCTACAGCTTCAGGGTTATTTACCTACCAACTGAAAAAGGATTTGTAGGCTCTTTTTTACTGAGTCACCAAACCAAAAGAACACAAACAACACAACAAATAAGTATTAATTACATAAAGTAGGTAATAATACTCGTAAATTAATTTTTTACTACTTACACTGGTAAATGATACAAACTGAGACACACACGCCAATAAAAATAAATGGCTATAATACATTGTAACAAAAAACTTTAAAAATATTTTAAGACACAAAAATAAACATTTCCTGGACAGATGTCTACACATGGAAATGTATGGAAGTAAACTTAATTAGATAATAGGCTCGCAGTGAAGTCTTAAAAGTGCAGAGTGAAGGTTTAATTTAAACACACTCATGAGAAATATGTATATAGACATCTACACAACATTTAATTTTGGTTTATGTGATAAGTAGTAGAATAGGGATGTTGACTAATTTTAGGATTAAATTTTATTTTATAGATAGAACCTTAATATTCACGAAAAAAAAATATTAAGTATAAAAATAATAATCTTCAATTTAAAAACAAAAATTGATAAATAAATGTAAAAATCATTATCTTTATATTAATTTATAATTAGTGTCAACCATGTGTCAACATTCCTATTCATACAACGCCTTTGAAAGATGGCAACCGCTGCTCATTATTAAACTTCTCATTATAGAGAAACAACGCCACCACCAGTGCCGGATTTATATATTTTATGAGTGTAGGCCAATTTATTTCCGCCGCCCCATGTACCTTTTTCAAATAACAATTTTTTCCATTCATAGTAAGGAAGGCACTGAATTAGTCAGTAGTTAGGCCGCGGCCTATACGGCCTATTGAAAAATCCAGGACTGGCCACCACGCTGCGTTTTAATGCAGACTACAGGCCAAAACAAAACCTTCGACATGGACTAGGGTGGCTATTATTCCGATGATAAACAAATAGATTTTTATCATTCATTGTAAGTTAAGTCATGTCAATTAGGTCACGTCAATGTGACCTGCTCAATAAGGTAAAAGCGGATGGGTACGTTGGTGATAGGGTTGCCACCCGTACTATATTATATAGTATCGTACTATATTTCAGTCAATTGTACTATATGTTATAGAAAAATAATAAAGTACCAATAATACTATATTTTCATTGGTAATTCAACTGTCGACGTTTTTATTAACTGTGACTGGAACTTCCCCACAACGCAGCATTGGGAATTTCAGAACGAATATTTTGCATGCATTCAATAAAATTATGAAGTTGCTAGAAGGAAATAATATCACCATTTTAGATGACTACAATATTATGAAAAACTTAATGAATAAATTAGAGCAGCGCAAATCAGAGCATTTCTTTGAATATAACACAAATAGTAAAATTAATAAAATATAAGAAAAATCTCCCGAACTTTCAAGTAGGATTTCAAGTAACCTTTTGTTGTTTATTGAAAAAAGTTTAATATATTTAAATAAATGGTTTGATTTTAACCCAACTAATTGGCTCAACCAATGTCAATTTCTGAATTTAAACACGAAAATTAAATTTAAACAATCGAGAGCATATTGGATTCTTTAAAGGAGAATGCCCATAGCCAGTACTCTCAAAAAAATTATTGTGTCACAATGATTTTTGGACAAAAAATTAAATTAAAATATTTCAAGTATATACCCTATTTTCTAAAAAAATCCTCTTTGGGAATAATTTTCTGAAATTAATAAGTAACTTTACTTCCGTTTTACAAAAGAAAACCATTGGGCTATTTATGTTTGGATAAGGGCTAATCAGAAATCTTTTAAGATCATTCGGGCCCATAGGTTGACAACAAACTATATGACGTAAGGGGACTGTCAAATGAAAAAGAAAATTATTATAATCAGCCAGGAGTAATAGTGTGCTGTGATTATAATACATTACAAACTACATGGCGTTTTGGGACTGTCAAATGAATTTGAAACTTAAAAGATCGACATTACATACGTAATCGACTTTAATACCCCGTTATAGAGTCTATATTACTGTGAGTTTACTGTAACCTAAATTCGAACTAATTTTGTTGAAAATCTCGTATTTCCTAATATTAACATTGACTAAAGTTAGTATGTGTAATTTATTAAGATAACATAATCAAATAAAGGTATTTTTATCAAGACACAAAAATGTTAAAGTCAGTACATTTCTCCATACTAAATGGGCATTCTCCTTTAGTTACTAAATTAAATATTGATGTTGACAATTTGTACTCAGAATTAATGATGGTTAGTGAAATTATTTCAAAAATAAGCAACAAACAAGTGTTTAAATCTAAAAATACTGCTGAAAAAAGGCAAATGCTTTTTAAAAACTCTGATATAAATTTAACAAATATATTTAAAATTATTTCCTTTTTACTTTCAATTCCAGCAACTTCTGCTTTTACGGAAAGATTTTATTCCGTAATGAATATAAAATGGCGAGAAGAAAGGAATACGGCCTCTAAATAAAAAACGAGTTATTGATTTTTTTTTAATATGGATATAAATTGCTTAGATTCCTATAATTATTTTAAATTTAATAAGGCTTTATTAAGTAAAGCTAAGAATAATAAGAAATACACGTGGAAAAATGAATAAATACTAAAAATAAATGTGTACTATTTTTTTCCTTGAATTTCCCAATAGCCGGGTCCACACCGGACGATCCATCGATCCCGCGATCCGCGATCCAGGATCGCGGAGCGTGGATCGTGGATCGTGTTATGCCGATCCACTCTTGGAAACTTGCGATCCCAAATATGCGCTCCAAGCGATCCTAAGGCGATCCGTGATTCAGCCAGTCTAACTCTTGTACGATATGGAGTCACACGTACAACGGCGGCGTCTTGCCGTTGCAGCAGTAACTTTTATTTTGCTTAAATGCTTGCGCAAAAAATCACAAAAAAGAAAACGACGGTTTTGGGTGAAACAAATTTACAAAAATCGCTTGGAATCTGGGACTCAGCTGTACGCAGAGTTAGTGTCAGATAAAGTTGAACACAATTTTGCAAGAATGAATGCTAATCAATTTGAGATATTGTGTTCATTATTAAATAACAAGCTAAGAAAGAATGATACAAATTATAGAGATGCCATTACTGTGAAGGAAAGATTATTACTAACATTGAGATTTTTAGCAACTGGAGATTCGTACGTCAGTTTGCAGTATCTGTTCCGCATTTCCAAACAGTCTATATCGATAATTATTCCTGAAGTTTGTGAAGCCATCATTGACCTGTTAAATGATTATGTAAAGGTAAGTAAAACCATACTTTATTACTCAATAAAAAAGTAGTGTATTACAATCATAATTTAAAGAAGTAACATGTTTACAATTATTAATTATTTTTTGAAAACATGATATAGGTAGGTACTTATTTAATTGAATGAATTGGAGGCTAGATGAGCAGACGGTGATGTCTGTGGAATTGGAGCTGGATAATTTTGAGGTTGTAGAGACTGGGACTGTGATGAAGTGGATGCTATTGGTGTGCCAGGGTATGAATTAGTGTAATATCCATAATTGCTATCCCCATATCTTCCTGTGTCAGCTTGAAAAATAACTTGGCATATAGCATTTTTGACATTAACTAATGTTACTGCATCATATTTCCGCAATTCAGTAGATATATACTGCCCGAAAGCAATGTAAGAATCAGTTTCCGGTTGTGGTGGCTGAGCACATTGTTGCAGAAGTTGGAAAGCCTCTGAAAGAGTTTCATCGGAAATGTCATCTGCATTATTAGAAGTAGTTTTCTTTCTTTTTTTTGTTCTTTTGTTTGTTGTTTGGACACTGGATTGTGCATTCTGTTCTCTAGTCTGATCTGTGTGGTGGTTGGCTCTCTCCGGTTGTGTGTCACTAGTAATGTTACTGTTCTCGCTCACTGTAGTATTAACTACAAGTTCCCCATCAGTCGTATCAGATTCTACCTGTAACAACAATTATTATTACTATTTACTGCTTATTCTTATTTTCAGCTTTATATTATAATTAAGATCTCCTTTATTTTCAGGTGCCGTCAACTAAAGAAGAATGGCGTACAGTTTCTCAGCAATTCGAGAATAAGTGGAATTTCCCACACGTGATAGGAGCGATGGACGGCAAACACGTCGCTATACAATCGCCTTTTAATAGTGGCAACGACTTTGATAATTACAAATTATTTCCTAGTATTGTTCTTTTTGCATTAGTAGATGCAAATTATAGGTTCCTGTATGTGAATGTTGGGACTAAAGGCAGAATATCAGATGGAGGCGTGTTCAAAAGCACAAATTTATATAAAAAACTTGAAAAAAAAGAGCTAAATATTCCTCCACCGGAGATATTGCAAGTTCCCTATAAAATTGAGGTACCCTATTATATACTAGGTGATAAAGCTTTTCAGCTTAATGATTATACTATGAAACCATACGATGGTACACGGGAAAGGGGTTCTTGTGAAAGAATTTTCAACTACCGACTGTCAAGAGCACGTAGAGTAGTTGAAAACGCGTTTGGAGTACTTAGTTCTGTCTACAGAGTCCTGCGTAAACCTATGCTTTTGGAACCAGAAACTGCGACTAAAGTCGTGCTGGCAACGGTTCATCTATATAACTACTTACGCAGTAATCCTAACTTTATATCGCCAGGAACGTTTGATACAGTACAGGAGAATGGAGATGTAATACCTGGAAGCTGGCGAAATGAACCGCCATCACAATCGCTACAACCGATGGCCGTCGTACCAAGAAGAGCAACAGAAAATGCCACTACAATACGGTCCCACTTAGCAAGACACTTTGTTACAAACCATACAATAGTTTGGCAAAATGAATATCAGTAAACTAATAGCTCACAATATGTTCCAATGTATCGCGTGTGGTTCCGGGTTCATTTTTATCCGCCATAAAGTCGAAGTCATCATACGCAAACCACTTTGATTTATATGTATCTTGAGCACCTGAAATAAACAAGTTACTCATTAAAATAACCACGTGTATTTCTAACAGCTTAAATGTAAAAAGCGAAATCACGTGAAATCCACAGTAAATATTATGATGTAATTACTTATAATAAAATATATAATTTTAATACCTACAGATAAAAAGTAGCTTTGTTTTCTTACCGGATCCAGTTATACGGCTTTGCTTCTCTCTGTGTTTCTCCCTTCTGTAGCCTCCCGCCAGAGATCGCATTTTTTTCTTTAGGTTCTCGATCGACTTATTCCCCATTTCACGAGAAATCTGACACCAAGCATCATCTCTAACACCTCTATTGGTGTAATAGAATCTTTGGGATCCCATAAACATTTAAATTCTTTATAAAGCGATATCAAACGGCGACTTTCTGAGATGTCCATGGCGAGGTGGATCGCGCGAACCAACACAACCGTCCACACCGCGCGCATCACGCAACTGAGGCACCTTTGAGGCTGGCACAAAAACCGACCGCACACGGATCGCGCGAGGTAGGGAGCGCGCGCTCCAATACGTGCGCATGGATCGCGCGCGGCACGTCCACACCGCCTGCATCTTTGGATCGCGCTGCTGCCGCGCGCGATCGGAGCGCGATGGATCGTCCGGTGTGGACCCGGCTAATAGTATACTATATTTTTTGCAATGTTTTGAAAAAAATACTATTTTGCCTTCAAAAAAAGGTGGCAACCCTAGTTGGTGACGTCTTTCGAATCGTCTGTCCACGGGCAGCGATAGCTAATTATCATCAAGACTAGGCCAGCCAAGACGCAGGTAAATCGCTGTCGCTGGACAAAAACTTCAAAAATCCAAAACATTTGGACAAAAAAAAAACTTGAGAGGTGTCAAGGGACACCCGGATGGAACGAAGTTCCTTTCGATTTAAGTATTGTTTTACGCGCTCAGCAGTGTGATTCAGCAATATGAAACTAGATGGCGCTGTACAACTTTCTGAATCACGCTAGCGTGCTAGGTCGCTACAGGAGGGGCGCCGTTGAGCTGTTTGCCTAGGGGGGGAGGGGCTGCACTGCAATGCAATCCGCTTCTGTCCCAGACACAGTGCCCGGATTTTTGTTTTGTTTCGTTTGACACTTTTTGAAAATACGCATATTCTGTCATCCGCATCAAGCAGAGCGGGCTCTTATATCACCACCCCAAATGAATAAAGCCATAATAGCAAAATTTCAATTTGTGGGAAAAAATAAAAACTGGAAAACAGCTCTAACTCCTGTACTATACATATAAGATAAAAGAAAAAATATCATATCAGCGGATAAAGCAAAAAATAAGCAAGCTGAAAATATTAGATATGTATTATAATATTGCAAGTTGATTACACAAATAATTATTTCCAAAAAATCTATTATTTTTTTATTCGCTTTACTGCTACGAGCGTCTTTAAATACTAATAGTTTATTACGTCTTAATTCGTCTAAAAGTGTTATAGTAATGTTAGATAACCGCTGGTTTTAGTAATTTAACATGTTTTATAAAAGCTTATTATTTTTAGTTTAGTTGGCCAAAAAATTTAAATCATCAAGTAATGTTAAAACTATTTAGTTTTTTAATAGATTTGACAAAAAAAAATAAAAAAGCAAAATATTCGATGTCTCTGTAAATAAATATATCGATATATCGAATACAATAACTATTTGTCAAAACATCGAATAAATTCGATATATCGATATAAAGTGTATATCCCTATTTTCTTGCAATAGCACTTTACCGCTATATTCGTTTGGGGTGGCGATATGATTTCATACAAATGCGGCGCGTTCGGTGCGTAGGTACGGTGCCTTCACCATAAATAAACAAAATGAACTTTGTTTGTACAGTGCGTCATGCAAACTGGAGAGATAGCAAAAAAAAACGAGATGTAAAGATCAAAAATATTTTATTTGTGAGTATCTATTTTTTTACACTTTTATACAACTTTTAGCTCAAACGGTACCAACGGGACCCTATTGCTAATAGACCATATGTCAGAACTGTATTAGATAAAATTTAAAAAATAGCATTACTTATAGATACTGCAGTCTGTAATACACACAATCTCCTCAACACACATACCCAGTGGGGATTAGAATTAAATTAAATAGAATTAAAAACCCAGTGGGGGATCAAAATTGTTAAAACTGTTCCATTCATTATTTCTTCTGTTGGCATTATACCTAAAACTTTACACACTAGTCTAAATACATTAGATATACACTCATCCATAGTTGCACTGATGCAAAAGATACAATACTAAATACATGTCGAATAGTTAGGAAATTTCTCTCTCTGGATTAGTAACTTCAATAAGCACTTTGCTTCGGCCCGTGCAAACACCTCTTAGGAGAGTTTGACGTTACTTTTACATTAAATAATAATAATAATAATAGGTAGACAGTTGAAATTTTCAGTGTGTATTATTTCTATTGCCGCTGTAACAAATAACGAAAATAAAATAACATTATAAAATAGATGGGACTCCCATACAAAAAGGTTTTAGTCAGGCAATTTACAAATAATACACAGAAAAAGTAGAGAGCAAGAGAAAGTGGCGAAACTATTCTGGAAAAGCCTCTACACCAGACATCGTTACGCTGTCGTTGTCGTCATCGTCTTCATTATCACTCAAAATGTCGTCTTGGGTTTCACTGTCACTATCTTCTCCTCCTAATGAAATTATTAATTCACGTTCTTCATCTTCATAATATAATCTGTCATTATGCCAAAACTTATCTCTTAAGCGATCAACATGGTTGCATTCTGTTTTCCAATCTTCCGGGGTTATACTTTGTATCGTTTCCTTTACTAATATTTCTATAGATTTTTCTGATTGGTCTATATTTTTGTCTGCCACCCTTTCATACATCAAATTCCATACATACTCAATAGGGTTGAGATCAAAGTGGTAGGGTGGCAGACGTAATACCTCGTGTCCATAAGTTCTAAATATTTCATCGATGAAATATACCTTCTCGGGTTTATTTCTTTTAATCAACAAATACAGTTCTCTTTTAGTCATTTTGTCATCAAATTTGACGTTGTGTTCTTGCAGCCACGTTTGCATTTCGTTTTTACTTGCACTGAAATTTGGTGGCTTATTCGCCTGCTTACTATGACAGGGCGCGTTGTCCATGACAATTATTCCGTTGGGTGGAAGATTCGGTATCAGTTTCTCTTTGATCCATTTTGTAAAATTGGACGCATCCATTTCGTCATGGTTATCACCGGTTGTTGATTTACACTTATAGAGGAGTTCGGCTCCTTGTACGAAACCGTTCTCATTACCTGCGTGTACCACAATCCAGCGCTGACCAGGAGAGTGATTTGTTCGGACGTTGGAATCACTACTATTTATCCAGGTTTCGTCGATGAATGTTACTGGTTTTTTTTCGTCACCACGTTCGTCATTTTCTTTCAGTCGTCTTAGATATTTTGCTCTCCAGGCTGCTATTTCAGGTCTTTGAACCAAAAAATCGCGTTTTCGTTTACAGTTTTTAAACCTGTACCCCAAATAATTCATTAGTATGTTTCTTAAGGCGTCTTTTTGGCCGGGAAAGTTCAGCTCCTGTTTGGCTATTCCCAGAATCTTATTTATAGTAGGTATTTCTTTCCTTGTGGTATAAAAACTTTCAACCAAAGAGCGTATCGCACAATAATCAAAATTATCTAGATCTATTTTCCTTTTGTATTTTTTACGCTTTTTCCCTGGTGTCGAGAGCTTGATAGTGTCCGTGGCAACTGAAGCTGAAGTACTAGGTTGTGGATTTTCTTCGAAGGACGTCGTGTCTTCTTGAACATTCACCTCTCTCGCTGTTTCTGCCAAAGTTTTTAATTTTTTTGCTTCACGTTTTATTGTCATTATTGTTGTTTTAGATACACCAGTTGCTTCACACGCCCTTTTTGTTGCTTGGTTAACCGGCATAGTGAAAGAGCCGTGTTTTTTTTCATTTTCAAAGAACTGGATTACTTTGAGCACTATATTCCGCTCTGCACTATGTATAGTCTTACCCATCTTACAGCACTAAATAGGTATTTAGCAGATGTATGTATTTAGGTTGGAGAGAGTAAGGGCGTATTCACGTAGAAGGCTGGCTACCGGCGCCAATCTACCAGCGCATATCGGTATCTAGATAATATAACACGTCGGAAATATCTGCAAACCTGGCTCAATGACGTCATGCAAACTGGAGATAACAAAAAAATTCAAGATGTAAAGATAAAAAATATTTTATTTGTGAGTATCTATTTTTTTACACTTTTAGATCAATCTGTACCGTACCCAAATTGTTGCTATAAGTTTGGGGAATCCCAAGTAAGAAGTCATTATATTTTATGAACTACGACTTACCGAGTTTGCTTTTTGCAATTCAAGTAGAGTATTAACATTTATTAATACCTCGCAGGGAAATAAAATTTTGTTCTACTAAATCTAAGTAATTTTTTTTTTTTTTTTTTTTTTTTAATCTTTATTTATTATGGAGGGTTTGATCAATTATGATCATGCCACCCTCATAGGAGCATAACCATCTTACAATCTGCGCTTAACAGCTAAATTAACCAATTTGTATAGCATCCTAGCTTCTTCCGATTGGGGGAAAGCCAGGATGCTATTAAATCTACCAACCTCGCACCGATTTACATTGTATTTTTGGATAAAGTTTGTTCTTTCAGCCTCAACCCGCACACATTCAACCAGAACATGGTACACATCTTCTGCTATGTTACACTCTACACAGTTTGGAGACTCAGACTTTCCCATCAAATATGTGAACATGCCCAGCGGAATATGACCGGATCGAAGTCTGAAAGCCGTCACTACCTCCGATCTAGACATCTCTGTTTCCGAAAACCAAGGGGACCGAGTGAGGCTCGGTTGTATGGTCCTGTACCATATCCCCTTGGTTAGCGACCGCTCGTCAAAGTACTCCTTCCACATCGCACTACATATAGTTCGAATCTTATATAAGTAATCCGAATACAAGGGTACGCAAGAAAAGGGTATGCCATTTATAATTGCGTCTTTTGCTAGTCGATCGGCTTCTTCATTACCTGGTAGGCCGATGTGGGAGGGTATCCACTGAATTTTTACAATTTTATTATGATTAGCCGATTTTTGAATAGATTCTAGGATACTATAGGCTATGGGAATTCCTCTCACATTCGAGGTGCACCGAGCCAAATGATGAATAGCACTTTTAGAATCTGTTAAGATAACAAATTTCCCTGGTCCTAAAGAGTCGATATATGAAATGGCCTCAGCTATCGCAATTAACTCAGTGTACATTATTGATATGTTAACATTGATGGTAAGTTGTATTGAGCTTTTATTTTGTTGATCAAAAATTGCCAAACCGCTATAATTAGAATTTTTAGAGCCATCCGTGTATATTTGATAATAATCAGAAAAATGGGAATTTAAAAATTTTGTACATATATTTTTTAACTCTTTGGAATTATATTTTTGTTTTGATTTTTCAATACCATCAATATTAGTT
This sequence comes from Thymelicus lineola, assembly GCA_963932265.1. Lineage (NCBI taxonomy): Eukaryota > Metazoa > Arthropoda > Insecta > Lepidoptera > Hesperiidae > Thymelicus > Thymelicus lineola. Next base: position 9,189,046 of record OZ010683.1, on the reverse strand, counting down.
GCTAATACGGTCGAGAGGTCCACATTGCTGACCCATGTGTCTAAGGAATACATCTCCAGCTGTTTACTGGTATAAATAATTGTATCTTTTAAGTGTTCGTGAACTAGAACTAGTAATGGTTTCCTTTTATTTTTCCAATAACTGCTTTGGCACCGGGTGCTTAAGTTACTTATGATGTTGTTAAATTCATTACAGAGAAGGGACCTACTCTTTAGCCAAAACTTTCCCGCCAGATAGTACCTACGAGTATTTAATGGTTGTAAATATAATTCAGATTCCATTACGTGAACTGCAGTACTCTTTATGAAACCTCCGATTATACGCATGCATTGGTTTTGCACCTTATCAAGCATACTTAAATTTGTTTTACAGCTATTTCCGAATAATATACAAGCGTAATCCAACCTGCTACGGATCATGGTAATGTAAATACGTCTCAAGTTAATTGGATGTATGCCCCAACCAGTACCGGCCAGAGCCTTGAAGATATTAATTAATTTTAGACATTTATTTTTTAATTCATTAATATGCTTCGACCAACGTAATGATCTATCAAGCCATAAACCTAAATATTTTGCGTGTTCTACCACTTGCAATGACTGCCCGCCAATTGTTAAGTTCGTATAATTAGTTCGATAACCCCTTTTAAAAATACATATTTTACTCTTTATTAACGAAATACTTAATCCGACATTAGCGAGTAATTCACCAAACTTGTTTATCGCTTCCTGTATTTGATTTCTACCCTCTTCTAAGTTATTGCAACATAAATACAATATAAAGTCATCGGCATATTGTGAGATAAATACGTTGTTGATGCTATTACAAATATTAGACGTTGCTATATTAAAAAGTAAGGTCAACTCGTCGAAGACCGGCATACTTCATTAAAAATTTAATTCATTAGGCAAATTTCGCTATTTCTATAACATTTTAGGCAAATTTTATTGAATTAGGTAATCAAATATTTAGTTGACGATTAAAAAAAACTCTAAAAATTACTTTAAGGTTATCGATTAATGAAATAAAAATTAATTTTGAAAAAATGGCGAAATAGACGGACTTTACTACCACGTCAGGTAAGACCGTCTTGTGGAAAAAAAACCTACAAATAGTCAGTTTACGTGAATATAGACATTGTATACGCGTATATATTTCAACGCCATTTAAATGTGTGCTATCGTTTTTCATATTAAACGCTCTTATCGTCTTAAATCGCAAAAAAATACGTATGTCGGGTAAGTCCGGTATAGATCGAAACTCAGGGGTAAAAAACAATTAAATCAAATTAAAAAATCGTTTTTTTTTGTATATCAGTTTTATTAAAAGGAATCGCCTTCTTTAGGTCTACCATTTAAGAGATCAAAAACCAACTTACTTAATCGAAGTAGGTACTAAAATACACCTTCTTCTATATTCATATTATAATTGGTATTTTTTTCAGCGCTAGTGCTAATAAATTCGTCGAAAGTATAAAATAGAATATTATAATATCATAATGTACTTATGAGTCAAAGAAAAATAATAAAATAACACGGCAATTGAAATGAAATATCGATTATCGATTTTAAGAGTAGAACTTAAGAGGTTTTAAGAGAGACTCACTACGCAGGAAGCTTAAATATACGAATCATATGTATAAGGATTAATTTTATAAAATTTGCTTAGGCGTAAAAGGTTTATTACATCTGGAAACGACGAAGACCGGCACATGCCGATCTTTCCCTCCAAGAACTAGACGGACTTCTCCACTATTGCAATTTGAGGATAGGTTTTTTTCACTAGATGTAACTTCGTAAAAAATATGTTTTATTCTATTCTAATATAATATTTAGATAATAATATTGATAATTAATTAAATTTGCTACACAAACCTTGATAAATATGATGAAAAACCACTTAAAATATTTTTTTGCCAACGTGTTGCCAGGTCGTGTTGCAAGTTGATAGCCCGACTAAATTTTATACGTATTTTTTTCTCTTTGTGTCATAAATAGCGCCATCTATGTCAATTAATTGAAACTAAAACAGTTTAAAGTGTTTATACGCTGGGTTGTATTTGCTGTAGCTATTCAGAATTCGTTGTATTTCTTACTGTACGGTCCTACCCTCCAGACGGTCTTCGCCGAGTTGACCTTAGCGGTGAGATCGGGTCACCCTGGGCTAAGCCACGACAACTACTTCTAGAACAGTGATATGAATCCGTCTGTACTTTAAGGACTCGGTGTTTTAAAAAATTCCAAAGATACCTACACATGTTTGTATTAACTCCGGACTTTAGCATAATATCTACTAAGCTATTTATATCAATATTGTTGTATGCGTTATCGATGTCAATAAAGGCTGCTATGGTCATTTGATTTTCTGAAAAACCGGTTTGTATTCTCGATACTAGGCATGCGAGGTTATCTAATGTGGAACGACATCTTCTAAAACCCGTAGTTTGTGGAGATAACATATTATTCTTTTCGATAAACCATTCTAATCGCTTGATTAAAATATTATGAAAAGTTTTGCAAAGACAAGAAATCATAGAAATTGGACGATAAGATCTCGACGCCTCCGAGTCACGAACGGGTTTGGGGATGGGTACAATGGTTATATCTCGCCATTGCTCAGGGACAAAACTTAATGAATAGAAAGTATTGTACAACCTTAAGAGAATATTTTTGCCGTTCTCAGGTAAGTGATTTAACATCGAATATGATATTTTATCACTCCCAGGAGATGTATCTTTGTGGTACAGACAGCATTCTAATTCTTGTTTAGTTATATTTTTATCCAGACACGTATTAATTGGTGGAAAATGCGGATCCTGAGGGAGAACATAGTCAGGTGTTAGAGTGTGCAACAGTTCACAAGCATCGTTTTTACTAATATAAGATCGTGGAACATTGTATCCTTTAAACCACTTTATTTTACGCCATAATTCAGATTGACTAATAGAACCATCCAATGAAGAACAATAGCTATGCCATGATTCTTCTCGTGTCTGTCTCATTAGTCTCTGTGTGTCCCGAATTTTTTCATTAAGTGTATCAAAATTTCTAGGTATGGGGTTGCGTCGGAATGTAGCAAGAGCTAATCGACGTTCCGCAACTTGTTTTGATAATGTCGCTGTCCAATAAGGTTTAGGTTTAAACTTGATATTCGGAGTCTGACTTACTTTAATGTATGGAATGTATCGATCAGCCGCTCTATTAATATAATATACAAATTTATCATATGACGCTTGGGGGTTATTTGTGTCAAATGAATAGTTTCTAAATAGAGTATCTAAATACATTTTATACGAACTCCAGTCGGCGCTTTTGTAATTTCGGCGTGAAAGAATATCATGTGTATAGTTTTCTAAATGTATATTTATCTTGATAATTAAATGATCGCTACCTAGGGTTTCATTTATAGTTCTCCAACTAAACTTTATTGCTATATCTGATGAAGCTACTGATAAGTCGGGAGAAGATTTTTGTATATTATTAAGAACTAATTTTATTCTGGTAGGGTAACTGCTGTCGTTTAAACTAATAAATTTACTTTCTAGAAGGGATTCATATATTTGTGACCCACGTGTATCGGTTTTATAGGACCAATTCGTATGGTGTCCGTTCAGGTCACCGAGGATAATCGTTCTTTTATCCTTAATGTTAAAAAGGTCTTGCCAATCCGACTGCTGGGTAACTACTGATTGTGGACAATAAACGCATGCGATATATTGAATACACTCGCAGTTGTGTATTTCGACCATTACTAACTCAATGCCTGGATTTGTACTATTTATTGAAAATAAGCTAGATTTTATTGAGTTGTGTATCAACAAAACAACGCCTCCGTATGCGTCCTGTCTGTCTTTACGATATATGCTATAGCCACTTACCGAAAGCTTGCTACCAGGCTCTAACCATGATTCACATATTGCAGCAATGTGGACCTTCTCTTGATATAATATATGTTCTAACGATACTAATTTAGGCTTAAGACTTTGCGCGTTACATTGTATTATATTTAACCTTATACAGTTATGGTTGTGATCCATCATAACCGAAATATTCCAATATATATTTCAAAATTGGCCAGTCCGAAATATTGTCTACTAGTGCTAATATTATCCATTCTACGCAACACTTGATAACCAGATGTATTTTACATTGTATTGAAGCTTCTTTGAAAAACAAAATTTCTTTTAAGCGGTTTATCAGTTCACTAAATTTCACGTTTCTTTTCTTCCTCTCCTCTTCGTCTTTTGGATAGTAATGAGTATTGTTCTCAGACTCCCTGTTGTATGTAGTTTCATATTCTGTCTCTGTATCTTTATCACACTGCGAATATCTTTTCTGAGGTTGAGGCCTGGGTTTTTTTGGAGTGTCTTTCCGGTACGACGCCTTTGTTGCTTCAGCAAAGGTTGGTCCTTGGTTTGGTGTGGCCTGACTTGTTTCTGGAGGCATTTCAATATTTTGTTTCGTCTGTGATGGCTGGCTATAGTGGATATGTTGTTCTTCATGGTGCTGAGGCACGTACATAGTTAATGCGCGCCGGTACGTACAATTATACTCGGCCATGAGTTCTCTCAATCTCTTTTCTTTGATATATGTTGGACACGATCGCAGTAGTGCCATGTGTTTACCACCACAGTTAACGCATTTGAAAGAGGTTGTCTCACAATTTGGGTGATTTTCACTGCATTTGGGGCAGACAATCTTAGCTGAGGGGCATCTTTTTATTGTATGACCTAGGCTCCAACAGCGACTGCATTGGGAAACTGGGAAAGTATATGGGTCAACCCTGATTTTCAAATCTTCGACATATATAAATGCTGGCCGAAATGATCCTTTGAAGCACAGTCTGACAGATTCGCTAGGCTTCCATCCAGCCCCCTCGAAGTTTCGTCGCATGAGTCTGTTTACCGAAAGGAGTACACCAGGTTCGGGACATGAAATACTTTTTAAGATCTCTTCATCAGTCATTTCAATGTCGACATCCTTAATCACCCCATAGGATAGATTCACCTCCAAGGCTCTTTGTACTTTCCACCCCCTGTTTTCAATTTCTTTACTTTTTTCAATTTTTTCGGCACAGCTTACGCTAGGGACGTCTATCCGTATTTTAAAAGGATTAATATATTTCACCTTGTCGATTTCTGTTAAACCTAGGTTTTTAAATACCTTCGCTAATGTAAATTGTTTAGGCATTCTTTCTTTAGAGGAGATATAAAGTTGAAAGTCTCCTGATGTCGCTTCTTTATATCTCTTTTCCTTGTTTTTAACTACACTCCATTCTTCTGTATCTTCTTCTCTATCTCTCTTAGTCGGCCTGTCACTAGACTTATTTATTAATATTTCAGTATCCATTCTCTTCTCTTGCAACCTCTCTTGACTTCTGTTCTCAACTTGGTATTGTTCTTCTTCAATAATTTCTGGTAACATCTCCCGCTCGCTTAAAGAACTCGTAGTACTCAACGCCTGCATTGTATATTCACCATCGCGCTCGATCGCAATACGCTCCATTGTATCTACGAGCGGCCGGCTAGCGGCGCCCGTAGATAAATAACTATCGACACTTGCAGCGGACTGTTTGAGATGCGCACAGTAATGTAAACAAACTAACTGTGGACGCGCACACCTCGCTCGAATGCCGATGCGAGACTGTGATCTAAGTAATTCGAGATACTATACTACGTAATTAGGGGTTCAGCGGAAGGGAATGGAATTTATTTTTGATTTACTAAGGATTACATATTTAGGTTGGAGAAACAATAATGCGATTACGAAAGCAAGAATAATACATGTGTATCGGCGCTTGCGTTGGCAACGGTACTGGATTGAATAGGCCGAATAGGCGAAAACAGGGCGTCAATGCGAGGTCCAGGGAAGTGGGAGGGGAATCGCATTCCAGCGAGGTGCGGATGCGGAGATATTTCCGACGTGTTATACTCACGATGTTGAATTAATTTAATATTTATTTTGTACGAAAAGTTTCACTTTCACAATTTTCAAGGAAAACATTTTCTTTTGCGTTGTAAATTAGTTGACGATAGTGTAGATAAGTACCGCTACAAATAGTTTACTAATATTTCACCAGACAGAGAAACAATAAACAATAATGCGATTACGAAAGCAAGAATAATACACGTGCGTTGACGCTTGCGTTGCAAGCAACAGCTTACAGCCAACGCCTACTAAACTAACTATAGATCAAAACAGGGCGAGGTGCGGGGAAGCGCATTCCAGCGAGAACGCAGTTATTTCCGACGTCTTTTTTTTTCTTCATTCATGGCATTGGAGTTTGGGGCGTAAATACGCTCAGCCAAAGACAAGTAAAAACTGAAGACTGACGTGAATCTGTGAGTGTGAATGATTGTGAAGTAGGGATGCACGATATACATCGATTTATTTAACACACTCGATGTGTATGGAAACATCGATTCAATCCGATATTTTTTTAATACGTCAACATCGAGTAAGCATCGATGTTTTTTATTCGATGCATCGAAGAGTCAAACCTATTAGGATACCATTGATTTCGCTTAAGCATTATGCGCCGCTTTGCGAGATGTCATCTATGGAAAACGAATTGATGGGGAGGATTCAATTAATTTTCCATAGATGGCGATGTGGATTTCTTCTCTTCGGTTCGATAACTCCTCTCAAAATGGTGCTTATATGACAGTAATGGTATTTACCTGCCCCTGTTTAGTTAAGATTTTCTAGTCTAGGGTAGTACAAATACTTTTTAACGAGTTGAGATCGAAACCTACATTGAATATATATTGAACTATTTTTGTCTTTGATTTAGTTACTCCCTATAGAGTATAGAGTGTTCTTCAACTAATTCTGCAATTGGGCGTAATGTTGGTAGCATTGAAATAAGCGTCTTTTATATTTCAAAAACAATTTTATGGACGGATGGAGTTACTTACTTCAACTTACTCATCACATCACTGAAAGTAAACAACGATTGCACGAATTGTCAGCAGTTTAAGTATAAACGCAAAAGGTTTTTGAAATGTAAATTCCTATTTTTGTTTTGTTCTATAAGACACTGATTAGCCAACATCTAATATTTTATTTTTATTTTTGAAGTTATACTTCTTTTGGCGCGATGGAGAAAAATGATGAGAGTGAATTTTTACAATGCGCGCGCACACCGACAGCTAAATTCTACATCGTGAAGTTAGCTAAATTCTGCATCGTGAAGTTAGTTCTAGGTGGCATGGTATCTATAGAAATTCGTAAATTAAATTATTTCAAAATATTAATTAATTTTTATTTTTAATATTGCTGTTTTTGAATATTGTAAAAATGACATGCATAAGTGTATCAGTGATACCTATATGAATAAAATATTTTGACTTTGACTTTGACTTTTGTATTTTGAACAATGTTTTTTTAATATTGTTTTCTGAATTTTTTTTCATGCCAAAGAAGTATAACTTCTCACGCGCGTACATAACTACATGTTTATGTTTTTTTTAAACAATTTTATTGAATAAAAAAGTGTGCGTATAATATTTACGCGCTATTGAAGTAAAACTTCTTTGACGTTGGTGACACGTATTACCATAAAAATTCAACTCAATTTAAAATAAATGTAATATTATAGTTGACTCATATTTATTAACAATGTAGTTTACAAAAACGAGTATAAATCTATAATTACTGTTAATAATACCGTTAATAAAGCTATAATTATTTGTTACCCCGTGATAGTTATTTAATCTATAGACTTGTCACAGATACAATATAGTCTTAATAGAATTATGTATCCGTACTTCTGCGTGGTGGAGTATGCTCTAGGCCTCCTCAAGAGGAGAGACCCGTGCCCAGTAGTGGGCCATTAATGGGTTGAAGCCAGCCAGCCATCCGTACTTCAATTTTTTTATGGTTTTGTTTTCATTTTTATATAGCAGAAACTGTGTCAACGACTATAGAGCGTTATTTTCGTCCGAAAAATAATCTAATTTACTCTCAAGTCGCTCCTAAAAAAGTTTTACTTCAATAAGAATGTGAAAAAGTTGCACCTGGAGTTTTTTTCTAAATCTACAGGCGCATGTTTTTTTTTAATTTAAGTGGTTTTTTTATGCTTTGAGCAGACAAACGAGCAGACAGGTCACCTGATGGTAAGTGATCACTGCTGCCCATGCACATTAGCAACACCGGGGGCATGACCAACGCGTTGCCCGGCCAAGGAGATGACGATAGACCCGCTTCTTGAAGGACCCCATGACATAGCTTAGAGGGAACACCGATGAAGGTAGTTTATTCCACAGTTTACACGTGCGAGGTAGAAGATGACGTGAGAACCGAACTGTGGACGAACGCCAGGTATGCAGGTAGTGTTGGTGAAACCTGGTACGTGATGTGCGGTGACAAAAATTAACTGCAGGTATTAAGCCAAACAGTTCTTCAGAACATTCCTCATTGTACAGACGGTGGAATACGCAGAGAGAGCCTACATCTCTCCTCACATATAACATGACATAGATATAACATCGGTGCCACTATCCGATGCATTGCATCAAAAAAAATCGATGTTTTTTTGCAATGTCCATCCCTATTGTGAAGTGAAGTGTAAACTGCCAGTGTCAAGGTGTCAAGTGTTAGTGTTAACGTCAAGTGTCAACCAACTTTGTACTCCATGACGACTTGTCATGTAAGTGTATAGCATATTTAATAAAGTACATTCTATTCCAGGTAAAAATCAATAAATTTACGATCGCCATTGCTTTATTTTAGTTTTAAAGCGATATACTTTTTAATGATCATGACTGTAAACAATACTATCGCCCACCAGCGGTTAGTTCTCAGTGGTGATCGGGAAAGGTAAATTTTTGTAATTTTCATGTTTATCTTTGTTATTATTTTTAATTCAATCTTATTTACGATATTACTGTCAAGAATCTTTAAGTATGTTTTACATAAATACCATATTATTAATTATTATTAGTTGTATTATTTTAGTATGTTTTGTGTATCCTACAAATATTGTATTTATTTTACTAATGTTAGTAAGATGTAAGTACTTTCATTATGTAGTATAAAGTATATAGAGACCATGAGACCAAATAGCAAGTTTATAGTATTAGTAAATTACTTTATACATGTCACTTTTGTAGCTGAAGCTCTTAATTTAATTTTATAATAATTTGTTTATTTTGCAAAGTTTTCAACTATAACACGTCGGAAGTATCTGTGGAGTGGACCTCGCTGGAATTCGATGTCCCTCCCGCTTCCTCGGGCCTCGCCCTGTTTTCGCCTATCTAGTACCGTTGCCAACGCAAGCGCCGACGCACGTGTATTATTCTTGCTTCGTAAGCACATTATTGCTTATTGTTTCTTGTTGTTTATTATTATTTAGTGTTGTAACATGGGTAGGACGATACATAGTGCAGAACGGAATTTAGTGCTCAAAGCAATCCAATTCTTTAAAAATGAAAAAACATGGCTGTTTGTACATACACTTTGTGAAAATTTCAACTGTACCTATTACGGTTCATAAGGCACAGCTTGCTGACAGACGGTTGGACGGACAGCCGGGACTTAGCAATAGGGTCCCATTGACACCGTTTGGGTACGGAACCGTATAAAGTACAGATTGATCTAAAAGTTGTATAAAAGTATAAAAAAGTAGATACACACAAATCAAAATAATATTTTTAATTTTTACATCTCGATTTTTTTGCTATCTCTCCAGTTTGCATGACGTCATTGAGCCAGGTCCACAGATATTTCCGACGTCTTATAAGTAGAAGGATTCTAGAACCTTGTTTGACTGTGATTTAATGTTTGAAAAATACTTTGTCTAAAAATATTTGGATGAATTTTCTTAACACTACATTTTGAACATATGAATTTATAATTCTATGCTGTAAAGGTTGTAAATGCTGTTAGAATAATCTAACATTTTAACAAAAAAATAACCGACTTCAAATGAAGTACATTGTACTTTTGACCATTGTCAGATCTCATTCAAATTTATGTGGGACCACACGACAAGCACCAGCTTTCCATTAAAAAAATAATCATCCAAATCGGTTCACCCAGTCCAAAGTTCTGAAGTAACAAACATAAAAAAATACAGTCGAATTGAAAACCTCCTCCTTTTTTTGAAGTCGGTTAAAAGTAAAGCAGTACACTGACGTTGAAACTGCTAGGATGGTTTATTTTGCGTATTTCCACAGTATTTTGTCTTATATCATCTTGCTGTGGGGCAAAACAGCCAGTATAGAACAAATTTTCATAATAGAAGAAAAAGCTATTATATAAACTATTATATTACTAGGCTATTATACTATTAGGCTATTTATAAACTTAGGTCTTGGGAACCTGCGTGAAAAGTTCAAAGAAATAGCTATACTTACAGTAGCTTCACAGTATATTATAGTAATGTAGCTTTTATATGGAATAATATAAAACACCAACGACAAAGCACCTTTCCGAAAAGCTGGTAGATAAAAAAATGACGTGCATATAGGTGTATCAGTGATACCTATATGAATAAGTTATTTTGAATTTTGAATATTTTTATTCTTTACAGATTCAAGGAACTGTTACGGCGCCGTTTGATTGAATGTGGATGGAAAGATCAAGTTCGAATGCTGTGTCGAGATGCTGTAAAGGAAAATGAAATTGGTAACATTACTTTCGACACCCTGGTGGCTAGAGTGACTCCGAGAGCTAGGGCATTAGTGCCTGACACTGTGAAGAAGGAACTACTTCAGAAAATTAAAACTCACCTGTTGACTCAAAAGGATCTTTTGTACTAGAATATTTAAGACAAAATAATACTGTCATGGAGCTTCTACTGTAGTGCTTCTGTACATTATTTATGGTGCAAGTGTAATTATACCAATAACATGGTTAAACTGACTAAAAACAGACATTCAATTTAAGTTTCTTATTAATAAGTTGCCTTTAGTAATTTATAATTCTCAATTATGTTAAGATATTTGAAATAAATAATGATTCAACCAACAGTATATTTTATTTATAAACAATTACATCCAGAATCAACTAAAATACATATATATTGCTTACATTCACATAATACTGCCACAAATTCCCATTTGTAGATTGTCATTCATGACTATTGCTTTAGTAGACTGTCATGGAAATAACAATAAGAAGGTATATACTCAACATTTTGGCTTCAGTTAATATTTGTTTACTTGACCAAATGCATCTTAAACAATTAAAAAGTACATACATACTTGAAAACCATTTTAGAGCAGAATAACACTATCAGAAAAGTATATTTTTTTAATGTATAAAAACATAATCAAAGACATGCTAATAGCACTATTTCCAACTAGACAGTAGACAAAGTAGAAACCCAGGCAAATTGGTTTTTTGAGTTTTTGAGAAAGGTTGTTTTATACATAGATACATGACACAGTTCATAAATTATAGTTTGCCTATTGTTTCACTTCATGCATGCCTGTTTGTGCGTTTCAGTGATACAACAAATTCAAGATATTCAATATTTAGTTAAGTAAATAGATAATTTGCACCTTTTGCTCAACTAATTCAATGAGAAAACTTGAAATACATACTATTCCAGCATAAATAAAATCAAATGATATCCCAAAAAAGATTGTATAATTAATTAAATAATTTAAAAAAAGAAATAAATTGATTAGGTACATAATAAAAATATTTAAAATTCATTACATTTTATTTATTTAAATTGATTTGACACAGCAATTCCTTGGACATGGGACTATTTTTAATCGTATTACAATTTTTATATTACAATCTGTTTTATTTAATAAGTCTATGTTAAAATTGTAATTTTTAATTATTTTCAGGACTAAAAATCTGTAAGTCATAATTTGTTGCGTTTAAATGGGTAATGTAAAATGTTTTATTTATACTATTTATTTCTATGGAAAAATCTTGGAATATGGAATACCTACTTACTATACAATTAGGAGTGAAGTATTTTTTTAATATTTGCCCATCATTTTTATGTAAATATTATAGTTGTGCTTATTTGAAGTATTATTACTAGCGTATAGAACCGACACCGCGAACACCATGTATGTCTCAGTGCATTGGCGCCACGTGGCTTCAATCTTCAATGGATTCGTTCGATTTTGAAAGGAGAACCGGGGCTCAATTTTGAAAATCGAACACACATTTTGTTCGAGATGTCTGTTCTATGACATTATACTTCAATGCCTTTATATTATTTTTTTACATTTTCCAGAGCCAGTATGTCAATTATTGATACTGGTATATTAAAGCAAGCTGCTATAAAAAAGATGATTACATTTTTTTTGTCTCAACACAGACAAGTTACAGCTACCATAAAGTTTCCGTACAAAGTAATAATTATAATATTTATAATAGTAGGTATCCCTGTATAATCTACATTTTGTTTCATGACAAATCTAATTCTCGAATAATGCCAAGTAACCCATTGCTCAGTTTTAACAATTTTAGAACATGTTAAACATAATAAGCTATCTATATAAATCAATAATTTGTATATACATAATTATTCTACTAGCATAAAGTAACCCCAGTGAAATTATCACCATAAAATTAATTTCTAGACATTTACAAGAGAAATTGTTACAAACCCTTTATAATATACTGGTATTTGTAGATAACATTATGATTTGCCCTCCAATACGAAAGTAATAACTACTTTAAATCAAAAATCCACACAAAATCCGTTCATAAAACAAGCTTACTCGAGTGCTCAGAGCACATTATTTCATAATCATAATTATTTTTTATTTATAATTTATATAAAATACTATTGAGCAATTTCAATGATTCGAGTAATTCCTAATTAAAATAAATAATTTATATAAAGACATCTAAAAAAATTAAAAACCCAGAACCTTTTATAATTATCTCAATTGTATTGTACACATAAAATATTGTGCATGACTTATGCTTGAACCACGATTTGTGCAATAGCTCAATTAACTGCTTAATAGTTTCAACTTCAAAATAATTAAGAAAAACCAATACACCAAAAGAGCTTACAATTAGTATTATAAGTAAAAAATAGCTGCAATAAACAATAGCATTTGTATATAAGAATAACGGGAAATAAATAAATGCATTACAAAAAGATTACCAATACGGTTACAATGAATGAGCAATTAATTTTATTTATATTCATTATAAATATTTTAAAGCTTTTATCTAAATAGTTCAATAAACATTAGTATGTTTATAATTTTCACTTCATATATTATATACAAATATGTACGATTGGAATGTAATGTGGACTTGTCTATATACCTCGAGAAGGATATATAACTTTTGATCACAAATTATATTTTATTATTATAATAATATCAGTACTCCCTTACATTTAACATTAAACTATGTAGGTTAGTTGAATTTAACTTATATTTAATTGATTTACACGATTTCCTACTTACACTGATATATCGAATTATCTACTTTTAACAATACTGCTGATTAAGTCATGAGAATTTTTGAACAGAATCGATTTTTGTCTTAATTTGTAGATCGTAAAAATATGTATGAATTAATTCAAACCGCATTTTACTACTAAATACTATCTGAAATATTGAACTTCAGTAGTAGTTATAATAAAGTCATGATTTGCAGAATTATTTGAATAAATAAAATATTAATTCAAAATGTAAAAACTTCGGGACGTTTTTCAAGCAACTCATTGAAATGCAGTATAACAATATTTAGCAATCCATGAGCCTAATTCAGATCAAGTAACACATTTAAAACAATAAGCTTAAAACTATAATATAATACAATAACATGCTATTGATACAATTTACATTTCCATTTAAAATATCATATTCAATGAGATTCCTAATTTACTTAAACAGCAGATTCAATAACTATATTCGATTCCCTAATCCCCACCCTATTGTTACAACTTCACACTTACCCACATAAATAAACATTCCATTTATTTCATGAGGAGTTCATTTAGTTTCTAAACATAATTCAGCAATAACAAGCCATAACATAATTATGTTTATAACATCGCTTAATAAAATTTCCAAATAAATAACACAACAGCTTCGTCGACTATTGGCTATTCACAACCCGCGCGTATTTTACCAATTTTGATTCCTTTGGCTCCGTATCTTTCGACGATATGGCAAAGTTACTATAGGATACAAACATATACTATACATATGATGAGCATAAACTTCATATTCCTCTGATGAGTCACATACAAGGAATATAGCTCAATACAATACAATTATTTGCACTTTTGCTTATATTTGAACAATATTTCCATTATCGTTACATTATTGTCGGTAAGTGGCGACATAGCATATACTATAATATTAGTACGTCTTTTTATAAAATTATACGAAACTTAAAATTTATTATATGGCATTAAAAGTATTTGCAGCAAATTACGCAATGTTTCAAATGTTACAATTTGAAACACTTTGGACTTGTATTAAAAATCTTTGCACATAGGTGAATAGTCATTTCATTTATCCATGGCAAATAACTGAAGTATATCGTTATATTATAATACAGTGATTAAAATTGTTGCACATTTACATTGCATACAATTTCATTTATTAACTTGTGCTTATTCAAATTTATTTTTTCAACAATTGCAGCATAGAATATACAGACGTATCGCCAGTTTTATATATTTTTTAAATCTTTACTACGACGGAATATTACGGCACAATAATTAATTATAACGTAGATAATTCTAAATGAAAAATTCATATTAGTTACATTGTTACACTGAACTTTCAGAGGTGGGAGGGCACTGGAATGCATTGTCGGCACACGCAGCGGTCGCTGGTGTCACGATACGACCTATAATCATAAAAATAATCATTCAATTACAACTTTTCTACTACTCATTTACTTAATTTACGGCATATTAGAGTTACAGCAGAATTGTATATACCTTGCGTACAACGTTTTACTGCCACGCGTTGGAATCACGCTATTAAAGACAAAGCAATGGCCATCAAAGTACATACATCGATCGCATCAAGCGACAAGTTCTGACAATGATGTCGGAGCAGGCTCTCTCTCTCTCTCACTCTGCAGGCTTGAGTCCATAATGTACATATAAAACATAAAAAATGTGCCCCAGACCGGTTTTATTCGAAAAACAATAATGCGGAAATGGTATAGTCCACTAAAAAAAATCATTAGACAAATTCGGTCCATTCATGAAATTGATTTTCGACTTTTCCCATACAAAAATTTTAGTGTAGTAGCACACGCCGGATTTTCGCTAGTATATTAAAATCTATACAAATAAACAAAATTGGAGTGTCTGTTTTTAATATTAAAATAACCGCTTTTTACTAAGTGCATTTGGATGTATATACGGTACTATACCAAAACAACATTTTTTACCATTTTTACCTGTCTGTTTGTTTCGGCTACTCTCTGAAATGGCTGGACCGTTTTTGACGGCACTTTCACCGGCAGATAGCTGATGTAACAAGGAGTAACATAGGCTACTTTTATTTTATAAAATTAACAAAAAATAACCGACTTCAAATGAAAAAATAATCGTCGAAATCGGTTGGATATTGAGTTATTCGTCCATTTATCACGCACATACTTAATGCAAATTTAAGACATATGCTTTTGACATGGATGCCACTGTCAGATCTCGCTCAAATTTATGTGGGACCACACGACAAGCACTAACTTTCGATTAAAAAAACAATCATCAAAATCGGTTCACCCAGTCCCAAGTTTGAGGTAACAAACATAAAAAAAATACAGTCGAATTGAGAACCTGCTTTTTTTGAAGTTGGTTAAAATGCGCGTTACGAAGTTCGCCGCGTGAGCTAGTATGATATAAAGATCCAAGACGTACCTCAGTGCGAGTGCGAGTGCTAGGCGGCTAGGGCTGGCGTCGCGCGCGCGGGCGCGGCCGGGGGCGGGGCGGCGGCGCGCGCGACACCAGCACCAGCGCCGAGGCCAGCGCCAGCCGGACCGGCGCGCGCGACCCGCCCGGCAACCTGACACCATGACACACACATGTACATGTACACCTTTCTTCAGGCAAGTCGTATTTGCGAAACAATCTTGACAATACTTTTATAGAATCATTAAAATAAGTTTGGGCGTTAAATGATTGTCTGACGGGCTTATTTTTAAGTTAGAAATTACAATAAAAAGACTGAAAGATTGTGTGCCAATTTACCAAATAAGACTCGTCAAAAAAAAATTAAATGTAAAAGTATGTAAAGGAACTAAATAGAGAGACAACAAATTAGAACTCCATAGAAGCGCACTCGTGTAAGGCATTCGTAGACAACGTTCACGGACACTAAAAATAAGAGTCAAAACGGAACGGATAGGTGTACCGGTCTTGCACTTGGTACACGGCCTCACTTCTATAGACTCTAAGGGCCTTATCACACTGACGGTTTCCGAGCGGATACAAAGCGGAACGGGTGCGCCAAGCACGTACCCAGGATTTTTTTTCAGGGGGGGTCCGTTTGGGTAAATGATTAAAGTACCTAAATGACACGTAAAAGCTTCTCGGAAATAAATAGCAAATCAATTTTCACACGATAATTATTTAATAGATATTTTCTAAAATGACACAATGTTACAGCATTAAATTTCTATCTGTAAAATGGGACACTTTTCAAGGGGGGAGGGGGATGCGGATTAAAATTACGAAAAGTCCCGGGACTTCGAGACACGAGATGTTCCGGGAACCAAACCCTAGACTGTAGGTATAACACTTTCGGGGGGGGTCTGGACCCCTCGGACCCCCCCCCCCTGGGTACGTCCTTGGGGTGCGCAGCGAATTCGCCGCACTTCCACGGCAAAAACGTCCGCGACACGATATACACACGTCCGCGACAGACGTGTGGCGGATATGTAACTTTTTTTTCAAAATTCTGTTGTATACTATGTACCTTCGTCCTTGGATCACGAAAAAGCATACGAGTAACAAATTTCAACTCATTTGGTTCAGTAGTTTCAGAGTAAATTGACTGAACCCTAAAAACGGAAATGGTTAGCTGGAACTGTGGCCCACTGTACCAGTTTGCATTTGTTTATTATTCAATTTTTTTTTAAATCGTATAAACCCAATTTGGGTTTTTATCGGGTATAAACCCAAAATACCTGGGTTTTTACCCACCGGGTTTAAACCCGGGTGGGTGGATTGCCCATCTATATCCGCAACGTATTCGCTGCGCACCCGTTCCGCTTTGAATCCGCTCGGAAACCGTCAGTGTGATAAGGCCGAAATGAGTTGTGACGTGTGTGTGTGTGTGTGTGTGTGTATGTGTGTGTGTGTGTGTGTGTGTGTGTGTGTGTGTGTGTGTGTGCCCACCTGACGAGCACGGAGGTGACGGCGGCGCGGCCGTCGGCGGTGGGCTCGATGGCGACGGGGCGCAGGTCGCGGCGCCGCGCCCCGCCCGCCATGCCCACCACCACGCGCACCACCGCGAACGGACGCTTCGCCATGTGCAGCATCTGTATACAGACAATAGTAAGAAGATTTACACGCGACGTAACCGTGAAGACATATTAAATATACATCTTAAAATAAAAAAAAACCCTGATAGTGTTATTTTCTCCAAACATAATTAAAAACTATTGCCATCAAGTCAGCCTTCAAACAAAAAAAAAACCGCTTCAAAATAGGTCTATTCGTTTAACCTACGATGTCACAGACTCGTGAAGCTTTATAACGCCCCTCCTTTTGCGTCGGTGATTACAATTTGAGTGAGTTGTGGCTGCTCCGAATAAATAAAATGGATCACCTATGTAAATATAAAATGTTCTCCCTTTAAACTAAACAAAGTATTATGCTGAAATGAACATCATATTGATGTGACAAGAACTGATCCACCAAAGACATTTTTATCGTTCCTTGAAATTAAGGAATGTGTATTAGTCATCCACGGTGTTAAGGGCACAGTTTTGAACTAAGTTAGCTATGACACTCCAAGCTTTTCTGCTTCATCATGACACTGACCGGTGATAACAGCAAGTAGATAATGAAATAATGATATAATAATGGAGAAAATGACTCACCTCAACAACATGTCTCCTCCGCGCTCTCCGCACATCGGCCGCCTGCTTCGCCTTCCATGCGACCACACACGCCGCCAGGAACAGGAAGAAGCACGAGAAGAAAACTGAGAAGAACACGAACAGGTCTATGTGCAACTGGTCCTGTCTGAAGAACGTGATACCGAAGCTGGGCGTGTTGTCCTCCGTGTCCTTCGCTCGGATGATAATGAAGAACTTCGTATGTGTCAAGTCGTGCATGTTCTGAGGCAGAGTCAACACCAGCCGTCTCCGGAGGTTGCGGACGCGAAGCAATGCGTTCTTCTTATCGACCGTGATGTAGGTGGCCAGTTCTGCTGCCACGTAGTCGGCGAGGATGAATTGCGTTTTGGGATAGTACCAGAAATGTTGACGGATCTGGTCGAAGGAGGGCATGCTTCGTAACGGCTCCTGCTTGTAGTAGCTGGGATCTAACGAAACCATGTGGGCCCCGGTCGATGCGTTCACTGTCACCACGTAGGAACTATCGTTCGGACTGAAGTATAGATCGACTGCACCCTGCGTCACGTCCACAATGATTCGTATGTCGACATTCATATATCGTGGGTTAATCGCCATGAACGCAGTTTGTCCCGGATACAATGGGCGGGGCTTGATTTTGCATTCGTCTGTGAATAAGACATGTAAAATGTATCATACGTAAAATAAAATTTACTACACCAGACAATGAGAAATCGTAAAACTGACATTTATCACATTTACCCACAGCAACGCGTCTATATGACTTACCATTAAGTGTGTTTGTGTGCTGTTTACATAAGCAACTCAAATAAGAGTCACACCCATGGGTGTGTTCCCGGGTCCCCGGGTCGTGACCCGGGAACAAATATTTATTTATCACATAAATATCTGTCTGAACCAGGAATCGAATCCCACATTGAGCAGGTACAGTCACTACCAGTCCGTTATTATTATCTACTACAGTGTGTCGTCGCTAAAAACATCACAAACCTATAGACTTCCCGTCAAAGCAGAGCTTGTTCTCGATGTTGATAGTCTTGTAGCACTGATGTCCGTTTCTGGGGTCGCCCATGTAGAGGTCGCGGCACTTGACGCACTGGTAGCGCCAGCACTCCTGCGCCGAGTTCTTACTGGAGCTGGCTGTCTGACATGACGAGTCACTCTCCGTGTTGTTGCCGCAGTTGCACTTCTCGCCCGTCACCGGGTCACACGTGTGCCCGTGACCGTGACACTCGCATCTGGAAAATTAATGATTTCAATGTTGTCATATGCAAAGACAACTCGCTTCTAAGTATGACGTGATATTTGGTCGAAATTTCACCGACACGGTGCGATGCTGTCTCACGTTGTTCGTGTGTGAGAGATAGAGGCAGATGTCACAACTTTTTGCTTGTGAATGTTGCCGATGGGCCTATTCTTTCTTTTAAAATCATTGAGTTTCAATCAATTAACGATTATTAGAATTAGGTTTTGGCCAATGTTGTGTTTGGTAAAAGTGCAATAAGAGGTTGAAGTCAATAGAAGCTGTTAAGAATGTATACATTAGTATTTGCGAAACAAGAATGAGGAATGGTGAGGTTACATAACCTCGATTTAGTGTTTACTTTTTATTGCACATTACTCCCACTATTTTTGAGATATAATTATTAAAAACTCAGTACTCACGGTCGACAAGGATCTCTGAAATCTTCGGAGCCCCTAAAGTACCCCTCGATACACTTCTCGCATCGCGGCCCGTCCGTGTTGTTGGCGCACCGCACACAGCGCGCCTTAGCTCCGCCTCCCTCTCGATAGTACTCCTCTAGGTCCCCGCCGCTGTCACGGGACCCCAGCGAGGCGTCCAAGTCATTCGTACATATCGTCGTATGCCCGTGGCAGTACATCGAACACGGAATACATTGGCCGTTGTCTGTCGGGTCGCCTACGAAATTCGGCTTACACTTTTCACATTGGCTACCCTGCAAAGGTTTAAGGAAAATTAGCATAGCACCATAGATTTGTTTCTAGCGTGTCACACAATCTTAATTACCCTACTCATTTAAAATTATCATTAACCGACTTCAAAAAAAGGAGGAGGTTCTCAATTCGACTGTATTTTTTTATGTTTGTTACATCAGAACTTACGACTGGGTGAACCAATTTTGATGACTCTTTTTTTCATTGAAAGCTGATGCTTTTGAATGAAATTTGAGCGAGATCTGACAATGGCATCCATGAGAAAACCATATATGTCTTAAATTTGCATTAAGTATGTACGCGACAAATGTGCGAGTAACTCAATATCACGCCAACTGATTTCAATGATTATTTTTTATAGAAAAGGATGTACTTCATATGAAGTCGGTTTTTGTTTTGTTAAAACTTTAGATTATTTAATTGAAAGAGTTCAGTGAAGTATGAAAAATGCTATGAACTCATAACTAAAACTAAGCGACAGACTCACCATGGTGTTATTATGGCACTCGATACACTTATCGAGCTTGTCGGGCCCCTCGCAGTGCGAGTGTCCGTTGCACTGGCACTGGATGGTGCAGTTGGCGCCGACGTAGCCGAAGTCGCAGCGGCACACGTCGGGCTGCACGCACGCGCCGCGCACGCACCCCTGCGAGCACACCGCCGCGCACACGCCCGCCACGCGCTTGTGGCCCGCGCCGCACGTGCACTCGTAGCCTTCGGGCAGGTCGCGACATACCTGATACACAACATACTATTAACAAAAGAACAACGGATCGACAAAAGAACATCGAGTTAACAAAAGAATAAAACACCCACATTCGCGCTGTTAAATTTTCATTGAGAGAAGACATGTACATTAGAATAGAATCATATAGTGAATAGAGTGTATAATCACGAATTTAATTTGTATAATTATAGCCTGTACATATACATATTACTATGGCATAACCACACTTCTGTATACACCTGAGACACAGCACACATACTTAGGTAGAAAGTTAGTAAGAAAATATCAAGTTGATAAATATTACCTACTAAAACTATTAAAACAAGTGTTTTATCGAAATACATACTGATTCGTTGACTGGTTACATAATTCATCCGTGTCGACCTTAGTAACTTTAATGATCGTAAATAATTTTATCGATCCTACTAAACAATGCAATTAGAATTTATGATAAGCCATTTAAATAAAAACTGATGATTATTTCTATCACGTTATAATTTTCAAGACAATATTATTTTTGATACCCTGAATCATGCCATTATAACGTTTTTAAATGAACACATTTTTTGCGGCTCAAGTGTAGTTCTTTATCAAAGAAAAACAAGCGAATATAAAGTTTACGAATTTCATCTTCTCTACAGTAAATATATTACAAAAAAATGTTAAAAGTTATAAATTACCTCGGATTCCGCCTTGCACTGATGGTGACTGTTCTCGCACTCGTTCTCGGGCGGACAGCGCGTGTAGTGCCACGAGAAGGTATCGTTGGTGTTGTTAGTTTGGTGCACGTTATTGAAGACGGCGGCGCACGTCGTCCGCGTGGAGTAATCCAGGGGCGATTCGATGGAGCCCTCCGTGCACACCCCCTCGCCGTTCTCCCCCTCCACCGCGCACCAGCCGCAGTGCGAGTGGTGCAGACACTCCGAGCACTGCTCGAACGTGCCGCACGGCGCCGGACACTTGTTCTTGTCCGCCTTCGTCAGCACCAGCCCGCACACGCCCCCCGCGCAGTACACCGGCTGGTACGCCGGCGATATGCAGGTCCCCAGATAGCTGGCCCAGTGGCACTCCGACGACCCCCCCTCCGCGCCGTCCGAGCTCAGGCACGACTGGCAGTCGTCGTACATGTTACACCGATTGGGACATTCTTCCTTCGAAGCCCCGAAGTATGAGTGGCCCAATTTCAGTGCGTGCACGCGCAAGCTCGTACGGCCCGGCTCTTCCACAACAGCGCAACTCCAGTTATAGAGCTCGGTTACGTCTTCCGCTACTTTAGCCATTTGTCCTTCAAAATTAAATTAACGGAATTAATTAATTTATAAAATTAAAATTGATTATTAGATAAAAAAGAAATCGAATAAAATACCTTGCCGACTAACGAGCCTCGTCCATGAACATTGGTTAGAATCGCACTTTTCACAATCTGACGCCACGCATCTTAGCTCCGGGCACTGGTCTGCGTCGCTGATGTAAGTCGTTCCAGCGTTGCACTTCATGCTAGTGCAAGACTCATCCGTGGGTACGCATTCACCTGGAAATAAATTAAGTTTTAAGACAAGTTTAATTTGACCAATAGTAAAAGATTCTAGGTGAACTTTATTAAAACATACTTTATTAGTACATACTAACCGACTGCTGCAGCACACGATTCGCACCAACGGCAAGCGGGTTTCTCCTCCGGGTACAAGGGCCAGGCCGCCAGACATGATGTGCAAGTGGTGAAGTTCTCGCATGGCCGTCTGGCTACTAGCTCCGCGTCGCACGCCGCTCCGGCATTTGTCGATATTCTCTCGCTGCCCTCGCATCCAGGCTTGTCTACCGAGTAACACTTGGTATAGTTGCCGGTGCTGCAAAAGCTGCAGCCCATGTGACTGCGACATTCGATTTTGCTGGAGCTCCACAGCGAACACAGGTCTTCGGGTAGCGTGACGCGCGTCACTTGGCAGTTCGCGGTCCCTGTCCATCCGCCCACCACGTAAACATTCCAATCGTTTTCGGTTTCCACGTCAATTGCCATAGCGTGAGCTATCGTTCGCGGCGGTGGGTGGTCTATTAAGCTCGTACCTAGAATAATAAAATTTTAATTTAAAAGGAATTTTTAAGGAGTATAACAACGTTTCAAAGTCACGAAACTTACCTTTTGATAGTTTGACCCATTGATTGCAACTGTAAATGTAAGCGATCAGTGAATTAGATCTGTTGTCTGGAACTGTCTTGCCTCCGAATATTATCATGTAATCGTTCGTAGTAACCGCTGAATGCAAGTATGTAGCTTGCGGTAAGTTATCGTACCCTCCCATGCCCGGAAATATAGGCAATTCACTCCATGTTTTTGTAGGGTAGTGGAATGAGAAAAGCTTATTGGATACTTGAGTTCCGTTGTACATGTAAACGATCCCACCGTACACGTATAGGGATTGAGACGGAGGATGGTATATGGTGCTGTGTCCTATAAGCCCCGAAGGTCGCGCACCCCTACAATTTAATTTGATCCATTTATCGTTGTCCAGGTCAAACTCCCAAACATCTGGCATAAAACCCTCTTCTAGTGAAAATCCACCGATAAGAACTAGGCTTTCGTAGTCTTGATACTTTTGCAACGTGAGCGTGTGTCCAGCAAGCGGGGGCGGTTGTTCTTCCTTGTTCTTGATATTACTCCATCTATGCTCTTTTAGGCTGAATTGCCAAAAATCACCGAGAGTTTTGTTCTGTCCACTCTTTTCCTGTAAGCTCAAGCCACCAAAGATGTATATGTTCTGTTTCGAGTGATATATTTCAGCGGCGTGAAAGTATCGGCCCTCCGGCATTTTTGGATCTGGCGTAGCTTCCACGGTTACTTGCATCCAAGTGTTATTTTTGGTATCGTAAAATCTAATATCGTTCAACGGCCCATGCGAGAGTGAGTATCCTCCGAACATCCATAGGCCTCGTCTGTCAGCGACCAAGCTGTGTCCGAATCTTGGCAACGTTTTCCGTAAATGGTCTAAGCCGTCGGAGAGGAAATCTGAATTAAACAATTCAGTAAACACTAGCTGAGTCTTGTCCAGTTTAATAGAACAATCGTCACCACCGAAGCCCTCGTTGCAGAGGCATCGTCCGTAGCTCGTGTCGCAGACTCCTCCCTTGATATACATGCTGCAATTGTTTCGACAGATTTCCACATTACAATCGGGTCCACCAAAACCCTCCCGGCATACGCAATGTCTCTTGTTACACACTCTCGGCGAAGGGCAATAATCATCGCAAGCTACAATCTTATAAACTCCCTCAAACCCTTGCTCCGGCTGGTTCTGTTTGTAGTGAACCGTTAGATTTCCACTTCGCGCTTCCACCACCCCCGAGGACGCTCCGTTACAAAATACGCCTAGTAGCTGACTCTGCTGATTATTGCTTAAATCGGGTACACCCCCTAAGCCATCATAAACGTATACAGCATTTTCATCACACGGCACATTAAACGTCGAGGAGTTGACGGTAAACTGAATGATCGAATCTTTTATGTCTTCAGCGGATATTATCCAAAGACATTCCTTGGACGGGCCGATAGATTTTATATCGGGATCAGTCTTATACGACCCGATGCCTTGAGTCTGGGATGCGTTTAACATTCCTCGTGGCTCACACTGATAGTAACACCGACCTCCGTGCCGGGGGTCACCGTAGAACTTCGATTTACAGCGCTCGCAGTTTTGTCCCTCGGTGTTATCCTTACAAATGCATTCACCGGTGGTAACATCGCAGATGCCTCGCGTCTCGTCTCCGTGGTCATTACAATCGCAACGGCGACAACCCTGACCGGTGGTCGCGTTCCCGTGGCTGCCGGGCTTGCACGATTCACAAAACTCGCCCTCCGTCCAATCCTGACACTCGTCACACCGTCCTACGCCAGTTTTACAAGTAGAATGATTGTGACACATGCAATTGATGGAGCAATCGGCGCCGGTCCAGCCCAGGTCGCAATGACATTTATATTGCGGTGCCCCTAGGCAGTACCCGTGGATGCAGTTATTGTAGCAAGTTCTCATGCAGCTCTTCTTCCCGTCTCCAATGTAGCCCTGTCTACACTTGCACGTGTACGACCCGTGTGTGTTATTACATACCGCATGTTCGTGGCAATCGTGGAGGCCGAGGCCGCACTCGTCCACGTCAGGACACTGCGCGTACGCCCATCCGGCGTCCGCAGTCGTTACGTTCAATACGGACGCGCAGTCGATATGAGAGCGCGTGAAGTCACCTTCCGTGCAGACGCCGTTAATTGGATTCTCGTGCGAGTGACACCATCCGCAACCCATGCTCCGCAAGCACGTCGAACACTGGACGTGCGCCTGGCAAGATTTGCACTGGCTAGTTTTTCGGTTGGGTTCGTCCGAGGGGATCGAGGCGCGGTCCAGCCACTCCCGACACAGGCCAAACTGGTACTCGCTAGTGTAGACGCTGAAGCTGAAGCACTGCCTGGTGGCCTCGCACCAAACGCAGCGGCCGCGCTCGTCGAGGCAATGCTCGCAGTCGAGGCGCATGCGGCAGGGCGCTGGGCACTCGGTGGCGTCCACGATGGCGCTGCCGGCCCGGCCGCGCCGTGCACACCGCGCCTCGTCCGCCCACCACTCGCAGTAGTTCCCCGACACGCACCGCTCGCAGCTGATGTAGTTGGAGCAGTTGGGGCAAGCGGCCGGCTGCAGCGTGAGGTACCGCCACTCACCCTCAGCGGCGCACACGCTCCTCTCGTCTACGTTCCGCGACTCGCAGCGGTTCGTTAGCTCGCACCAGCCGCACGCTGCGTCAGCTAAACACAGCAAGCAGTTGTCGTAGTTCGAGCACTGACCGTCGGAGTATGGTTCGAGGAACTCGAATGTGAAAACCTAAAAAGAATTTAAACACATTTCACTTTCCTATGTCCGGTTTACACGTATTAATTTACTTAAAATTTTGTTATCTACTTAACTACTTAATACGTGTAAATCGGACTGTGTACACATTAAAAGTCAAATTAAGCTAAAATTACCTTTGCGCTTTCCTGGGATTTGTTATGGAGCAACTCCATTTTGGCATGATGATGGGAGGGATACGGACCGAGATGCAAGGAGTCGTTCGCGTGCATGTTGACGGAGAGCCGGCCCGGGAAAAGGTTGGGCCAGTTCACCGGGGAACAGGCGGAGGGGTCGGCGGATATGTTCGCAGTCGGTTCGTCGCTATCTCCTAAGGTGAGCGTTAAGTTCGAGTAGCCCGCGCAGATGTGTATCGTTTCGCCGGTGCCATTCCAGTAGGGCGGGATGTGCAGCCATCCCCTCAGCCGCGCCTCGCTCGCGCCTCCGAAGATGTGATTGCTGGTTCCTCCCGTCCCCCAGTCTACGGTGGTGGCGTTCACCACTGACACTCCATCCGGGTGGTTCCAGTCCGCCGGCTGCTGGTACCGGAGGAACGTGAGGCCCGGACGTTTGTCCAGCACCTTACATTGCTCAGGATCCGTAACCTCGATGCCCGTCGTACCCCACCACCCCGGACTCTCGGACGGCGTATCCTCTCCGCAAACGCCATAATTATCTAAAATCAATACGTTATTACGTACCAATTGAATGCTATAGCAGTTGGAAATTATTATGGAAGAAGTATTAGTTACCGTCTTTGTGATGACAGCGCGCATTTTGTACACACCAGCTACACTGATATAAGCCCAGCTTGGTACTGACAGAGGACAGGGGCACCCGCGTGGTGTTGTATTTGCCCAGCAGTGGGCCGTGGATGAGGCAAGAGTGACAGTCGCCGAGGGTAGGACATATGCCCCCACAGCGCGGGGATTGCAAGTTGGTTGTACAATTTGATCCCACCGTCCTTCCATAGCAAATCTAAAAGCATATTATAAAGCATTGAATGGTACTGTTATGTTTCACAAAATGTTTATATACTTTGTTCTAAAATATATTCAAATTCAAATTCAAATTCAAATCCGTTTATTTGCACGAATATGGGTACAAAGGTATTAAAAAATTGTATTTATTTTTTTTATTTTTTTTATTTTTTGTATTATTCTTTTATGTGGTGTAAACTACGCAAAATAAATACTTTATGGTTGTTTACATAATATTATAAATTATGGAAATACAATGAGCAATGTTACAATGATATTGATTCTTGTCTACCTGTTTTGTAAGTAATATAACACACGTCGTATTTCTGACCTGACAAGATTACAAATTCAAACAACATTGTCAACATCAACGCATATACCACAAATTTTGCCGTAAGTTTTGTTTGCATTGTCAATTACCTATTTATGTCAATGTTTACATTTTTACTAGGATTGTAGAACTTATTTAATATACCCATAAAGAAACTCGTAAATCTTAGGCCATTAGTCACACTTTGCATTGTTTCTTTACACGAAAACAGAACTTGAATTTTCAATATAAAAACCAAAATGTGACACAAAAAGTTATCATTAATACGTAGAATATATTCTTCGAGAACAACCATAAAATTATGGGAGTGCCACAAGGATCCTTGTTAAGACTCCTAGTGTTCTTAATATTCATTTGTCTAGGTAGATGATCTTCCTTATCACTAAGTACCTACTTGTGTGAGGCTTATTATTATCACATAACACCACTTTTTAAACTGAATCGTGGAAACAGTGTTTTCACAACTTTACGCCGGTTCATATCTAACAATTCGGCGTTAACAGTTCGCTAACTTATGATAATATTGATGGGCTTCGTCCTTAAATATCTCTTCGTGTCCAAAAATAACTAACACTATAATACTAAGTACTAACACTACGTTACAAGCCAATGTCAGCTGTGTTGAAAGTTACTGTATACTCACGTCATCAGCAGAACACCAACCGCACTCCGGGTCGGCCAGACACTCCAGCTGCGACCTGTGCCTGGGACACGCCGCCTCGGGGTCCTTGTCTGTGATCCCGGCGTGCCAACTTGGTACTACGTAGGCTAGGAGATCGCCTGTACATTCAATTACTAAGTAACCAATCGACAATATTGTAACATACAATAAAATATTTCTTTGAGTATCATGCACAGGATTATAAATAAATTACGAACGGATATAAATTGGTATCAAAAGGCGGACTTTTCAATGAGGTGCAGTGCCTGTAGAACAGTGAAGTAAGTGGGTGAGAATGACAAAATCAGTGTACGTATAATATTAACGTTAACCTTGATTTGCACTCCGCCATGATATTTTAAAACTTGTAAATTACTTTGAATAAAATCACTTAATCAAGTGGATACTTTGTTTATAGCTACTAACCGTTAACATTTCCATGGTACCCTCCAGCAATAAGTAAGGTGGATGGCAATCTCAAAGCAGCGGCATGAGCAAAAACTCCTTGCTTTTTCGGATAGAATTTCCTAGTCTTTCCCAATATGTCTAGAGGGATCCATGAGTGACATCCAAGGTGATATAAATACATTTGACTATCATAGCATATCTCTTCCCTGTTATGTCGATGGGAATATCCACCGAATACCACTAAATAATTTCCTGAAATAAGATGGAAATAATTAACAAATGTTACGAAGAAATATACCTTACCAATAATTACATACATAGTAACAATTACAACTCTGTATAAGTTTTTACCGATGATTGTGGCCGTGTGAAAGGCCCTTTCCCGCGGTACGTGGGTCTCGCGCAAATGAGCTCTCGGGTAATGTATTTCGCTCCAATGCTTGTAGTCTAGATCAAATTCAAACATTCTATCGGAAAGTTTCGAAAACCTGTAAAATAACAAGAATATTGCAGCCACTTGAAACCAAGTGTTACATTCAGAGTAATCTCAATTTATCAGTAGTTCAAATGTCAAAAATACTTCAATTGGGGGTCACGGAATGCTAAAAGCTTATTTGTGTATAAATATTTAGATTTTCATATACTTCGCATGAAATACATTTTTTTATATAGAAAATATAGTACCTGGCAACACTAGCCACCACACCGCCATATACCAAAATAGAATTGGATTGCTGATGATACACCGCCGTATGCGCCACCACTCTGACGTCCAACTCCTTCCCTCCACGGACTTGAATCTTCTCCCATGACTCCGTATTTATATCCCCAACTTTTATTTTGTACAAACTAAAAGAGATAAGCAATTAGATTAACATTACATTACAATAATACATTATTATACAGCAATTTACTACAAGCGCATACTTTTCTCAAACTCACTTGGATGAAAATTCTCCATCAACGGTGCTTCCACCAAACAAGTATAGTTCATCCTTAACAGCAGTCAATGTATGCCGCGTTAAGCCGGGAGGAGTGTAGGTTGAATTAACGGCTCTCAAGGTCCAAATGTTGGCTACGGCGTCAAAGTACCACAATTCAGAAGACAAGCTGCCATCTGATAATTTGCCGCCATACAAAATAAAGCCAGATCCGTATGCGCAGGCCGAATGACCATATCTCGGCTCAGGTTTAGTAAAATTACTTTTCGAAGAAGAACTCACAAATTCAGGTCGGTCAGTAAATTGTATATAGCTCTCAGTGTATGGAGTGGATGGGTGGGAGTACATTAGAGGCAGTGTAGTTTTGTCATGGTGTGAAAAGGACGTTAAAAGTAAATTAAATAGAGAACTTCTGTTTCCAATTTGCCAGCTACCATCTATGTTGCCCTGCAAAAAATATTGAATGTAATTTGATCTAAATTCAAACAATATTTTATGTCATGCTTCGTAAGCTGTGCACTGCTATATTATAATTCTGATTATATAAAAACTGTTGAAGGTTTCCTAGTACAAATAAAGTATATTCTCTCACCTTGGTAAATAAAGTCAATAATGATTTATCAATCTCTTCATTTGTTGGATATCTACGTAAAACCTTGCCATTTTCATCATACCATTGACTAGTTGAAAATCTGTAAAATTAATAAACAAATAAAACATAATATATCTTAAACACTTTTTTTAAATATTGCTTGTAGATTTTTGATTATTGCTCCTTAGCAATGTCTAGAGATGTACATTCAGAGAAATTTAAAAATTGGGAACTGTTTGCGAAAATATACCTTTATAATAAGAATAAATTCTAATTTCAAGGCATTTCTTTATCATTTAGTTAAGTGGCCTAGCGAGTGACCTTTCGCAAGGTCATTAACTTACAAATCATAA
Source organism: Thymelicus lineola (assembly GCA_963932265.1). Taxonomy (NCBI): domain Eukaryota; kingdom Metazoa; phylum Arthropoda; class Insecta; order Lepidoptera; family Hesperiidae; genus Thymelicus; species Thymelicus lineola. Next base: position 9,159,224 of record OZ010683.1, on the reverse strand, counting down.
TATGATGTTTAAGAAACATCAAAGTAAACTTACTTATAGACTTCCATTAATCCTAGAACTTTATTTAAATCATATCCTCCAAATACATATAGAGAGTCGGTGTGGTTTACATAGACAGCGGAGTGTGCAGCCCTCTTAGTCATTCCACTTTCTGTGTGAGAAAGCCAGTGCCAACTGTTTCCTTCCTTGTCATTGAGCTTTAATGAACATGATTCACCAGAAAAACTAAAACATACAAATTACAAAACACAAAAATAATATATCCCAATCAAAATTAAATTTATTTATGTATAATATTGTGCTCTGCTAAAAGTTGCGACTACAGACAACTGTTTCGAAATATTGATATACAATGCTGATATAAGGAATACCAGACATGGAATTAAAATGTGTACAATTTGCGATTAATGAGTTTTAAATGAAATGTTGTTAACATTTGAAGTACCTAATAGTAAAAAATATGTTTTTTTAAACACCAGGTATTTTTCATCTTCAATTCAAATATACAGCCTTATAACCGCCTTTCACGCATTTCTCTTTTGTCCAATGGTTAGCTGGTAGAGAATGCATTAAGCATTAAGCTGGCATTTGTACCATAATATTTCTATTATGGCCAATAAAGGTTGAATAAATAAATAAAGTATGTTATGAGCCAGGATACCTAACTCAGCAGACCATTTTATTAAGTTTACACAATGTAGCAAGTGTGAAAGAAAACATAAACAGATAAAAATAATAATATTAGGCATCTAGATTTCTTATACTGTATAATTAAGTACTTGGCCAATGTACACATGGCTATAGACATATGTGTGAGACATATAGACAAACATTTATAACAAGAACCTTGTAACAACTAAAGTAAATATTTCAAAGTGTTAGATACTATTCAATTTATATTTATATTAGGTAAAGTCTGGAAGATTTATGCAATACATACTTTGCCATATTTTGCAAAAACCTTAATGTTAAATCAACTTTCTCAAGCTACAACTTTGGATGAATATAAAGGGTATTGGGGTAATCTTTAACTACCTCCATGAGAGGCAAGTACCACCCTGAAATCAATCCTTTGTAGAAAGATTTTTTGTTATTAAAAATTAATGCACTTCAAGAATTACACAAATTATAAACATAATAAGTACATTTAAAAGAAATATGTGTAGAATACCAAAGTAGTACCAAAGGAAATAGGTCATTTGTGACATAAATATCCAAAAGGGCAGTAAGCAGATAACGTGATCTTGCCACAAATGAGTGATCCAATTAGTCATCATTGGCCTCTACATCCCAATTTCAACACAGCTATAAATATAGTTGGCATCAACATTATTGATTGCTAATAATTTTATTATTTTGTTGTTTACAACAATGTAAAATACGGCAATTTCATCTATAGCACATAATTATGACTTTATTTTAACAGACTTTGTAACTTGCATAACATGTAAATGGGTTCATTGCAGCTGTAGGTATTATTTGCATTTATATGCATTATTGCTAGCTGTAAACAAACTCATTTAAAATGCTTTGTTGCACAATTTATTGGCTTTTTATTTACTTTAAACATGTGTCACACAAACCTTACACAAATTTTAATTGACGTAAGCAGGATAAGTTTGTTTCAATCAAATTACAAAACATTGAACAAATAACTAGGAAGTAGGAAATGTATCTAGACAGGAAAAAATTGTATTCTCAACTAAGTAACTATCTTTTTGCACTAACAATAAATTTTTATGTAAAAATAACTTTACGTACCCTTTTTTGCATATACATCTATCGCCCTTGCATTGTCCATTTCCCGAGCAAGAGTTAGGGCAAAGTTCAACACTGCAATCTGGCCCACCCCATGTTCCTACACAGAAGCACTTGTTGGACATACACAAACCCCGGCCTGTACAATTATTGGGGCAATTGTATATGGCATAGTTTGCCCGAAATCCATCCAGAACATAATTTGTGTCACTGTACAATAATATTAACATCTGAAAGAAAAATATGTACATGAAACTTGTTTTCAAAATGAAATAAATAAAAAAAATAAGTAAGTATAAAGTATATTAGTATAACTTATATCTAAGTTAGTAAATTAGTATTCACATTCTTTTGATATGGATTTATTTTTTTGAGTAAAAGCCTCCTCCATTATTTTTCAATTTTCTGGTCATTCGCTACTTTAATCCATTCTTTGATTGTTTCTTTAGAGATATTATCAATCCACCTTTGCATACCCTCCACATAAGTGTGTAAACAAATAATACTTACATATCCGCTATAGGCGGTAACATTCTGGGGCTCTGTTTTACCACTAAAACTTCCAAGCAAGAGAGCATCAAAGGAATCCCCATCGTAAACAAATACATAATCATAGGAACATTCTGTACCCATACGAATAAAGCTTAAAGTTATATACTGACTCTTGTTTGCCGCTTTTATTAGCCATTCACAATGTGAATCCTGAAAATAGCAACCAACAGTTTAATGAACACTTCCTGATCTACAGTTGAATACTCTTTATTGAAGCAATGACTAACTTGTGTATAGTTGGAACTACTGGGTCCATCGGTGATGATTCCGTGCTGGTCAGTAAAGACCCTACGCGTTTTGTCGCAGGGTGCTGTGGATGCAGCGCACAGCACGGCCAGACAAATCCAGCTGACGACAACTAAACTGGCACCTTTCTCCCGAATACGTGAATAAAACATGCCTCTTCCAAGTTGTTACAAAACATAAGTCAGATATCAGAGCCATATAATCGCGAAATTACGACTAATACCACTAAAATGTAAAATAAACAACACTCATTTAAATGACATCTACTTCAAGGCTAACTACAATATGAGAAATAAATTGCCACCATTACTTCCATAACGTATCATTGATATCTTAAGGATAATACACCTCCATAAAAATCACTTATCACCTTATACCAATGATTATTATTATACTTTCTAACGAGTTTTTTAACAAACAATCAAAATCATCACACACAGCACAATATTTTGACATTTAAATAAAATAGACAGACAGACAGACCACTCTTGACTCTGTGAGACAGACGTAATAAATTAATGATTTTGACATTTGGCTATTACAACTATATTTTTTAATTTATTACCTGTGCAATTAATAAATCAGATGTAAAGATTATAAAAATTATGGATTACATATTAAATATTATTATCTAAACACGTAATTATTTTTTTTTTCTATCCACCTGTCCACCAATCATGACTGAGAAAATTATTTTGACAATTTTGACATTGACATATCTGTTATTAGAAGTTAATTTGAGATGGCGCTACTGGTATAAATTCTATTGTCGAATTATCCATAATTTTATTCGACGGAGACAGCGGGCCTCAAAGATGTTATAAATACAGATACGTTATGCCCTTACAAATCGACCGAAAAATCTGTTCCGACCGAGCTATAACACACACACGTTTATCTTTTGTTTGCCTACACCAATCACTAGTACATTGGCAAATTATGTAAAAAGGATGGCATTACTAAAACCATAATAGTGAAAAAGACAGCTAGTGTTTGTCGCTCGCGTCAATCTATATAGGCTACGGTCTTTATCGCTCTCGCGTCAAAACTAGATCGCTATCTCTTTCTTCATCTGAATATGGCGTCTTTGCATGAGTTATTAGATTGTTTAGAAAAATAATTGAAATAGACTAAATAATCTAAGTATCTTAGCGTACTCAAATGTGGTATGAGATTCCTTGTGTTTTGTTGACCTTGGAGTCATAATTGGTGCACTTTCGAAACACACACGATGGCATTTTGATTTATTTTCGTAAGGACGTATGAACCTACAATGCGCCACGCTCGTGATTGCGCTCGACGCAGACTAATCACAAGAGTTCCCAATTGGGAACTTTTTGAGTCACACAACGCGCGCGGTTATAACGTATCTGCCTCTTCTTAATATATAATATCTTTGGCGGGCCTCTTTGATCAACTGACAACTCAAATACACAAAATGTTAGCAGGTTAAAGGCATTGCTGTTCTTTCTTGTCGACATTGTGAAAACGTTCTTATCAATATTTTGAGTGACTTCAAAAATCAATTCAACTCTATCTTATTGCTTAGGTACTTAGTTTAAATTAAATACATCAGATCTTTTCATCTTTATTTATTTTAGCTGCAATTAAATCATTGAACGGAATGTATTTAATAAGATAAGAAATGCAAGAAACACATTAATAGAATACTATTTTAAAACTTAACAAATTAAGGTTAAACTAAACATTTTTTCAGCGCTCACTTTTTCGGTGGCTCAAGTGTCGACACTGAAATATCGACTTATGGTCTAAGAGCCGTTGGAGATCGACCTCCACCGATCTGATAACTCGATGGGACATATTTTTTAACAAATGTAATTTATAAACAAACTAGCTGACCCAGCGAACTTCGTATCGCCTAACAATTGATCAGTTTTCGACCGGAGAGGAAAAATGATTAAATTACTAAAATGGCTATTAAAAAATAAGGGTTGATCGTAGAAGGGTGAAAATTGAGGATTGTATGTATTTTTGTATGTTGTATCATAAAAAAATAGAAATTAAAAATTTTGTCTAAAAAATAAAAAAATAAAATTAGGGGTGGACTACCCCTAACATTTAGGGGGATGAAAAATAGATGTTGGCCGATTCTCATAGATACCGGATAAGCACAAAAAATTTCATCAAAATCGGTCAAGCCGTTTCGGAGGAGTATGGCAACGAAAACTGTGACACGAGAATTTTATATATTAGACTAGCTGACCCAGCGAACTTCGTATCGCCTAACAATTGATCAGTTTTCGACCGGAGAGGAAAAATGATTAAATTACTAAAATGGCTATTAAAAAATAAGGGTTGATCGTAGAAGGGTGAAAATTGAGGATTGTATGTATTTTTGTATGTTGTATCATAAAAAAATAGAAATTAAAAATTTTGTCTAAAAAATTAAAAAAAAAATTTAGGGGTGCACTACCCCTAACATTTAGGGGGATGAAAAATAGATGTTGGCCGATTCTCATAGATACCGGATAAGCACAAAAAATTTCATCAAAATCGGTCAAGCCGTTTCGGAGGAGTATGGCAACGAAAACTGTGCCACGAGAATTTTATATATTAGATATGCCTATGATAACTTGCCTATCGAAAAGGGTTCATAGCTACTTTTAATTTAATTAATTTTAATCAATTTTCTTTCATCACCTTCACATAAAAAAAATAGTTTTTAACACTCAGGATATGCCTAGGTAGGCTTGCCTACTTATTTCTGTGCATACCTGGCAAGTAGATGTGAACAGGTACTTATGTACGCACGTAAAACCTCTTACTTATACTTAACTCTTGTAGGTCTACCTCTCGCTCGCATCCACGACCCAGCGCGCGCTATCAATCTAAAACAACTCCAGCGAATGATGTGCGCCTAGTATCACGCACCTTTATCATGTTGCTTTTTGCTTTAGCGTCGTAAAAATGTTACTCTCATAATTATTTCTAAACGCCCCATAAGAAGTATACCTAACTTCAATAATAACAGAGTATATAGGTACATAATTCAAAATTAAAATTTATTCACCGGGTATAGCCCTTCCGATTACCACCAATTCCGTTCACTGGCACATGGCCTATCTGAGCAGCACTTCTAATCATTTAAAGATACCAAGAAGATATCAAAAAATGGATTGATTCATGGATAGCCTCAGACGTTTCGTTTTTCCGACGCGGGATTCAATTGCTACCAAAAAGATGTGAAAAACTAGTGTCTAGTGACGAATAATACTTTGACTGAAGTATTTTTTAATAATCACTGTGGATAAAACGTTAATTTTCCCAAAAAAACAGCGAGAACTTATTCAAGGATATAAAACACTTATAAAGCAGTAAAGTAGGTAGCTACCTAGGTATCGTAAGATAAGGGTCGTTAAGCCATGTCGGAGGCCGTCGGGCGACATGGAAACTTTCGACACTTGGTTTGGCCACTAACCCCTCCACCAATCCGCACTGGAGCAGTGTGGTGGAGTATGCTCTAGGGCTCTCTCAAGGGGAGAGACGCGTGCTCACTAGTGGGCCATTTATGGGTGAAGCCAGGCAGGTCAACGAATAAATGTAATAGGTAAACATTATAAAGCTTAAAAAGAAATACTAAACTAAAATGCCACTTTGGTAATGATAACGGTTTCTTTAACCGACTTCAAGAAATGAGGAGGTTCTCATTTCGACTGTATTTTTTATGTTTTTTTACCTCAGAACTTTCGACTGGGTGAACCGATTTTGATGATTCCTTTTAATCGAAAGCTGGTGCTTGTCATGTGGTCCTTAACTTCATGTCAAACAACGCAAATAAATCTTAAGAAGCTTGTTAATTAACTGGCCGTGTTTAGATAAAAAAAAAATTGCGTTTATATTTAAAATTTTAAAAATTTTGTGTGTTAGGTAAAATCAAAATCATCATAATCAGGGTTGAGTGAGGTGTGGTGCGTGTACAGCGCGGCTGTGAGCCGGGAGCGGAGCGCCGAGTCAGCAGAGTGCTCGATCGATACGCATCTCGGCTGAACGCTCTTTTGTTTCAGCGAATTATAATAGCAGGGTTATTATTTGTCCAGAAAAAGTTTACACAATTTAATAGTCTTCACGACATACAAATCTGATAATGTTCCAAGACTTCCAAGTCTAATTGCCTGCCAGAAAAACATATGTTACAGTGTTATGTAAAAACATATTATATTATGTGTTGTTACAACAATGCATTGAATTAATATTTAGTTGCTATGCGACGGAATGATTATTTTTTTGTTTCCAAAATCCTTCACACATGCTCGTAGCTACAACCAACATCCTTCATTGGTTAAGCTGGCCATACACGATCAAGTGTACTTGTCAGGTTTGCAGTTTCACTTGACGCAGCATCCAATTTGCATGAGATAGCTATATGGCCAGATAGCTATACCGTGGCTATACACCGTCAAGATTACTGAATGTTGCGTTAAGTCCGCTGCAAACTTGACAAGTATACTTGATCGTGTATGGCCCGCATAAGTAACCCCCATTTCTTCATTCGATGATCCGAGTGGCACAATTATTACGGCTGGACAAAATGTTCGTTTCTCATCGAGACAGAAATTTGAATGATGAGTTTAAAAGTTCACAGTCTAAGCGTGTGTGTTCTTGTCTCTGTGTGTTCTCCATTACGAGTATACCCACGACACATGGAATAGCTCTACACTAGTGCAGAGCAATGAATGTGTAGCGTTAATTAAATATTAATTAATTACTTTAAATTTCTACGTTTCTATTTTATTATTTCATATGTTAGGTAGGTATAATCAAAAAATATAATACCTGTGACCTTATAAAAAATACGATCCAGAAATGTCTATTACAAGCACCTCAATAGACTAGATAGAGCAAACTTTATATAAAATCTATGGAAGCGATTTGTAGCATATTTATGGAGGTGAAAATTAATAAATCATTATTAAACCGCACGTGAGAGGCACTGGGGGTTGTTGAAACTTTTTCATCCGGAATGAAGTGATAAACGCTAATGACGCCCTTAACGCCGACTCATCTACGCGCCTTGAGTTAAATTAAAAAACGATGTAATGTATCGTTGATACCACATGCCTCCTCTATGTACTTGTATATTAAGTACCTGGTGTTTAAGTATAACTAAAAACAAAGATATAGATATTTAGCTTCTTAAAAATTAATTTTATGTTATGGTAACATAAAAGTCAATAATAATTTTCATAGAAAACTATTTATAATATTATGATTTTCACGATAAATTAGGTGAACATTAATTTAACTTAAATTATTTAGCAAGAAAAAACGTTAAATTTACCATGTGGGTCAAATGCTGATCTGAAAACTACACGTCATAATATTGAAAACATTATGGAGAACTGACGCACGTAACACGATGGTTTTCTTTACCCTTAGAAGTGCGTGCAAGATTCGAACTTTGTCCCGCACTGTCGACTGGCGTTTGAACCTTTAATGTACTTACCTACCATAGAAAAAAAATATAGGTAGTTACAATATAATTGCAATAATAAATAATTACTGTACCAGACAACACGTTTTTTCTGTAATATTTACGTTCTTTGACGGCTCAGGTCATCTTATGTGAGTTCGTGACGATCCATTCTAACCGCACGCTTACCATGTAAATGAACTGACCGCAAACTCTCATTTTTTCAACAAACACCCAACATATTGCAGGCCCTGTTTACTTTGTCTGTCGTTTTCAGACAATGTTTGGTTTACCCAAACTTTCTTTTTCACTTTTGCATGTCAGTTCGTTACGAGATTCAGGAAATAAACAAATACCTGCCATAAATAAAACAAATGTCCGTAGCATCTAATAGCGTAGCGAAAATGCTATTACATAAGTCTCAATGTTTTTAGTTGGATAATAAAATCCCCTTTGGTAAGGGAATTAATAAAGTAAGCAAAATTAGTCGTAATAAATTACATAATTTCTCTGTAAATAAATTATAATATCATCATTACTTTGTCCTTAACTTTAAGCAAATGATAAAAAAAATCATTAAATTTTATTGCTTTTTATGAGGTGAAAATTAATACAATTCGTTGAAGAACTCTCAAATGAAGTTTCAAATAACTATAAAAAATTGCATTTTGAAAATTTCGTGAAATATATTTTTATCTGGACAATATTTATTAGATATCAAATTCAGAAACGGTTCGGCCGATGGTTTACGTTGCTAAATATATGGAGGAGATGCGTCATTCGCAGTGGTTGGTGGTATCGTTAGTACCACTCCGAGAGGACATTTAGGAACCGGACCCCAGGGACAGGACGGTCCGCATCACCATACAAATGGCACATTAGCACCCCGCGGCCGGACGCACCTTATCTGCCTCTAACTACGAGTATATTTGTTCTGCTCCGGATTACTAGAGATTTACCACGGTCACCGAACATTAACAACCGATTACATGTCCTCTGCAAAGAGAAGTTAAATTTTATGGGTCGGTTTAACCCGGTTTTTAATACTATATTAATTTATTGTAATAATAGTAAAAGAAGATTTTATTATACATTTGTGTTAGTAATCCGAGCACTACTTATAATTTTCCTAATAATTTGACATAGTATATATAGTCTAAATACCAAGCTAAACCTAATGACCAAAATCGAACAAAATATCTGGCTGCACGCAACCGCTGCAACACGATGTGTAGAGATGCACAACGACGCCATATCTATAATTCAGTACAAGACGAGGATCCTTCCAGAGTCTGGAAATTTCTACGGTCATTAGGAGTGGGGAAATCACGTGAAATCTTACTTCAAAACAACTTGGACTTCGATGGCCTTAACAAGCATTACTCTTGTACACCGTGCATCAATAAGGATGCTAAAGTAAAAACGTTACACAATCTTTCCGTTATTCCCACTTCTGGCCTTCCCTCTTTTAATTTTCGTCGTTTTTCTGATCGTGATGTTGAGAAGTGCATTATGTCAATCCATTCGGATGCCGTCGGCGAGGATTGCATAAGTCGTAAAATGATCATTCCTATCCTTGACGTCATTGTTCCTGTCATTTCCTTCATTTTAAATAATTCCATATCCACGGGTCAGTTTCCCACTCCCTGGAAAGACGCTCAAATCGTTCCGTTACCTAAAAAGCGAAACCCTAAGTCCTTCTCTGACTACCGACCTATTTCAATTCTTCCATTCCTCTCCAAAGTTCTTGAGCGTCTTGTCCATTTCCAAATTAGTTTCCATTTATCCAGTAATAACCTTCTAAATCCTTTACAATCTGGCTTTCGACTAGGGCATAGCACGACTTCTGCACTTTTGAAAATCACCGACGACATTCGATTGGGGATGGAGAATCGAAAGTTAACTATCTTGGCTCTCTTAGATTTTAGTAACGCTTTTACGTCTGTTGACTTCGATATCCTTCTGGGCACACTGCATTCTCTCAATATATCTCCGACAGCAATCGACTGGTTTCGTAGTTACTTGTGTGGACGTCGGCACCGTATACACGTTAATGGCGTTTTCTCTGACTGGTCGCAAGTAAGTGCAGGCGTTCCACAAGGTGGCGTGTTGTCTCCTCTCCTATTTTCAATTTTTATTAACTCCATAAGTTATAACCTTTCTTCTCTCTACCATCTGTATGCAGACGACCTACAAATCTACCAGCAAGCTACGCTTTCAGAACTACCTAAAGCTGTGGATTTAATTAATAGGGATCTGAACTGCATCTCTGACTGGAGCGAATCACATGGCCTTGCTATAAATCCATCTAAGACACAGGTAATTATAATAGGTAGCTCGAGGCTTATGACTAAAGTGGACCTAACAAATATACCATCAGTAAATTTTGGCGGTGTAACAATTCCATATAGTAAATATGTGAAAAATTTAGGCTTAGTCATGGACCAATATTTGTCTTGGGGTCCACAGATTGAGGCTGTGAGTAAAAAGCTATTTGCGGCTTTGGGATCACTCCGCAGGCTCAAGAATTTTCTTCCAACTGCTACTAAAATTGCACTCGCTCATTCCCTACTTCTACCTATCTTTGACTACGCCGATGTATGTTATCTGGATGTAACTGAGGAGCAACTAGATAAACTTGAGCGTCTCCAAAATATTTGCATAAGATTCATATTTGGCCTCCGCAAATATGACCATATCTCCGAATATCGCAACAGTCTCAAGTGGCTCCCTATTCGTTTTCGCCGGAACGTCCATATTCTTTGTACTTTATACTGTGTGCTGTTCAATCCAAACGCTCCTTTATATCTCAAAGAACGCTTTAAATACACTTTTCAGGCCCATAATCTCACGCTCCGTTCCACTCACAACCTTTCCCTCTTGACTCCAACTCACTCTTCTTCCTTTTACGCTAAATCTTTCACTACTACCGCTGTACGACTCTGGACATCTCTTCCATATAAAATTCGTTGTGCTCAGTCACTTGATAGTTTTAAAAAACAAGTTAAGGATTTCTATCTTGCTTTGCAATAAACTTTTATTCCGCTCCTCACAACCGTCATCATGTTATCATTTTGTTTTCTTTTTTCTTTTATACTTTATGTACACCGCTACCCCTTTTTCTTTCTTTCTTATCCTCTTCTGTTGGGTTGCCTGGAAGAGATCGCTGCTTTAGCGATAAGGTCGCCTTTTGTATACCGTACCTTGTTTTATTGCTATGTATTTGTTTCTGGTGTACAAATAAAGAGTATTTGTATTTGTATTGTATTTAGTATCCGACGTGTGGAGGCTACGCTGGATTTAACAGATCGGATATCAAAGCTTGGTATTATGGTCCGGTCAAACGAATGGAATGAATATTACTACTGTGGTCAAGTGGTTCAAGACATAATAACCCTCTGCCCGTAACCTCGTCTGTCAGTGTGTTTAGAAAACTTTATACATTAGATGTACACTTAAGTTTTAGATTTGATAAACTTTAACAATGTCCAGAATCCAGATGACAGTATACTGTACTTCGTTTTGTTTATTTTCCAAAGTGTTAATGTATTGTATAAAGTTAACATTAAGTTATACAATTGGAACGCCGCGGATGGCCGCGGGTGGGATAGCCTGCCATAAATCAGCGGCGTGTCGATTCGGGGCCGCCCCACAGCAACTCGCGGGTTGATTTGTCGCGATCACATTATACGAATGACCGCTAGTGAAGTTCCTTTATATTACTCGGTTGTATAGATATTTTATATGTTATTTTAAATATGACTGGGCATCAACCTTGTCTGTCAGTAGATGAGATTTAGTCAAGGATCATTAAAAATTTATAAGAATCGAAATATCTTACACTTATTCATTCATTTTCATTTCATGTTCATTTATTTTCAGGTTTCGACTTTGACCTATGCCCATGATTTAGCATAAGAGCCACAATTTGAATTACCATACTTGTAGATAGATTATGTCAGTTAAGAACGTCAGTATCTAAGCATTTTTTATACATAGGTTTTTATGTAAACTGAGAAACAACCGGACGTGGGTGTAGTAATTACCACCGCGCACCTACATAAATCAGGACTTAATATAAAAATTACTCGTGTTACACGCCAAGAAAAAAGCTACGCACTTAAATGCAATCGTTGATAATGTAACTTAAACATGTTAAAATATTTCATAGATGATTGAATAGAATGTGGCGGCTTGCCAAATAAAGAACTCTACCCACCTACATTCAAGGAATATACGCATAAGGAATATACTACAGAGTATCTCGATTTTCCAGTTGGAACTGACACTATTGCCTCGTCTGTGTTGTTCGGCAGGATGCAGCTTGATCAGTGAGATAGACTAGGGCCAAGCAAAATAAAGAAACCGGGCAAGTGCGTGTCAGACCACGCGCAATGTAGGGTTCCGAAGTAGTAAGTTTATCGACCATTACTCATTAACTACTTATGCTAACATAGCCGTGATAGTTTTCCTTGTAAAATGCATCGTATTTTATAACCTATTTTTGAGAATTTTTTCATTTGTCACACTCCATAGCCAGCAGGTGGGGGGACACTTAACTCTGACGAAAATTAGCACTTTAAAGCTAAATATTTCGCAAACGAACCCCTAATTCCAAAAATGGTCTTAGAAGACCCATTATATTATATTTTAGAAGACCTTTTCAACGGTACGCGACGAATAAAAAAATCATCCTCACGTTACCTGTAGGGAAGGTACCCTGAAAAAAAATGTTTTTCAATATTTCATTCTACGATTCTGGAGTTTTAATAAATATTTATATCCATGCCAAATTACAGCTTTCTAGCACTAAGGCTCTCGGCGCTTTGCTACGTACAAACAGACAGACGGACGGGCAGACGAACGGACATGACGAAACTATAAGGGGTCCGATTTTACACTAAAAAGAATGCCATACCTATATGATTCCTTGCTAATTGATATGTAGACTAATTAAATGCCATTACAACTTTTTATTGCTTAGATACAAGTAAATTGTGATTTTAACAAATTAAAAAGTACTGATATGGTACGGTACAACACTAGCATTTTGTATTTATAACCAAACAATATTATGTAACAGCATTCAGTAAAGTTTCCCCCACACGGTCAAGAATATCTCTTTAACTATCGTCGTCACAAATCTACGTTCTTATTTAGATACTCATATAATTTTAGCGGTGTACCGTGTAACCATTGTCTCTTTCAATAAAATAACTATTTGTATTTTATTATGAAAGCAGTATGAATTCCATTGAACGTTACGATAATGATAATTATACTTAAACCAAAAAATCCCTACCGTATACTTAGTGTACTAAAATATATTCAATTTATAACACAAGAAAAATGACCAATTTATGCAAAAGGACGTTAAAAATACGTGTAAGAACGTAAAATAAAAATGTATTAACTGTATCGTTTCATGTTTTCCGGTAAGATATCCACTGGTTTATCCTATAAACATCAATGAAATGCCACAGAGGCGTGCAGTGACCCTTACTTAACACTACGGTGTTAAACTGTGACCTAATTTCAGATTAATACGCTTAAGCGGAAACCTCACTAAGCAGGTTCAAATGGCACGCGGAAGACCGGCTGTCGTAATACGGATGAATATGCGACTGACTGGAAAAGGGGCTAATAGTTCACATGTTTATTTCACTTTCATGATTCTTCTCCATTATAAAAGTTTCGCGACTAACTAAATTTATAGTTTCCGCCCCGTTCATTATCTGTATTGAGCTACAAGCGGGAGGCAGCGTCCGGGCGATCGGCATAAATCTGAATGCTACGTAATAAATTGCTCCTTGCCAACAAACTTTTCCCGCCATCGCCATTGACATAAGTCTGAGAAGTTTGTCCAGTTTGACCTCTTAATGAGCGTGATACAGTTGGTATGGGAGTACGACAAGGCAAGAAATCGTTGATTAACTAAATCTTTGATTAGAACTTGATTAGTCGGGGGAGACATTTTTTATAGAGGAATAATTTATATTTTTAAATGAGTTTATTTTTGTTTCGCAAGGTGATTACTGGTAGAGATTGTGTAAGGCATACCTAAGTTCGTCTTTAGGTACATGTTTTATAACAGTAATACATTTAGGTACGTATCAATTCCAAAATAAAGTCGATCATCTGAATTCCTCCCCTGCCGGAAACATTAATTCTGATCGGCCAACTCATTCGACCACTGTCTCTAACCCACCTCGAATAAAAAGAAATATAGCGGAAATTATAATCCTTCCTGTATCCAATCCTTTCTAGTCGGTCCCCGATATTGGTACCCTGTCCTCTTTGTTGGTATTTTTCTTGTGTGTGGAAAAACAAGAACACCATAACTCTCGTGCCGCTCGATCAGATAGAAGTGTAATGGCTGTAATGGATCCTGGTCAGCGGCCCGCATGCAAATAAATCTACCGACCGATGCAATGATGTGTGGAAAATGGGGAGCGCCCCCTGCCCGAACACTGGCCTTGTAGCCTGATTTTTAGCTTTCTTGCTTATAACGAAAACAATTAACCTGTTTATGTTATGCAATTATTAATATCTGATTTCGCAATTTTCAATATTTTGACTTCATAATCTTTGTTTATGTTGAATGAAAGATATATCAACATAACGGTAATCAGATTTTCCAATACAAAAAATCTATTACTTACCTATTAGCTACCGTAAATGACATTGTGGCACATAACATTAAATGCTCTGTGTATCTGATTTAATTTCAAAACGCTAATCACTTGATTAAAAAAGACAGTTTTTGCTCCGGAAAATTATACCTGTCGTCTTTTTATCAGGAAAATAGGTTGCGATAAAAGTCAGAGCAAATGGCAGTCAATAAAATAAATAGCGATGGCAGGGTGTTCTGTAAATAAGTTGGTGCCCGGGCTCGTAGCGACGATCGTCTTTTTTATTGGCGCCTCGATTGCTCTCGAAACAAGGAGCGTGAAACGAACTCGCGCGCCGCCCGTACGGTGCAACGCTGGCACTGCAGATTTTACGTACAGATTACAATTGAAATTCTCGGCAACACGAACGTTTAATACACGTGTATGTACTCGTAGTATGTCAATCGTATTGTGATACTGATAACACACAGTACCTATTATCGACAGCCAACCTGCTAAATCAAACTCGACGTAGTCGTCACAATATTTTTTATTTCCACAAAAATGTTACCTACCTTACCTATCTAAGTATAAGACACTCTAGTTGTAGAGTTTTGAGTAGATTAAAAGATATGGTTTCATGATTATCAATAAAATATTGATTTACATCCTTGAGACTATGAGATTAAACTTTCGAGAGAATTTCAATTTAAAAATTTTATTTCTCAAGAAAATCTTGTTTGCTATCCTTTAAGGTGGAGATTTCTCCAACAGCTTCGCTCGTACTTACTCAGTAAATAACCAATGGCAAAAACACTTAATATCAATATTGCCACTCAATTTCTGTGCGTAAAATTGTGTTAGGAAATGGCGATAAAGAATTCCCAACGTATCGCAGTCAGTCGCGAACCGTTTCAGTCTCGAAGATGTATTAATTTGTAAGAATTTGTCGTCGGACCCTCGCCCCACGCTCCGTGTGAATTCCAATCACGCACAACAAGCTCCGTAATTGCACCTAATAATTTCTATAGTTTCACCAGTTGCGGTCACTGGTGAAATCTAAACACTGTCTATTAACTGACTGAATGTCCTGAATATTTATAAAGATCTGTACAGATACACACAATACTTATGTTATTGACAATTATGTTAATGATTATTTATTGGACTTGCTATTTCGTTTTTTTACTTATTCTCATATTAGATTTCTGTACAATTTGCATTAAGCATAAGACAATGATTGGTGTACCTATATTACATACTTTGGATATGTTATTTGAATGTACGCAGGTTTTGCTATTATGTTTCTTAATAAAAAAAAATTTACGATCACTGTAGTAGCATATTAGCCTAACCATGTACGGGCAACCTAATTTAATTTTTTTTTACCTAGACAGATTTTAGGCAATCTGCGTAATAATTTTTATGTGCCTGAAATTTATTATTCCGTTAGTAGGACTTCATGAAAACAGACCTGCGACCATAATTACAAGTCTATGACAGACAGTTATAGGCTTGCAATAATGATAAATTAGTTGCTTCTGCAATAGCTGCATTGTATGTTTTTTATGATAGTCATAATATCGGCGAATGATAATAAAAAACAGAGGAGTTTCGTTTGACTTTATGCCGTCCGAGCGAATGATCTTTACGGCTTCATTTTATTTGTATTGGGACATAGTGAGATCGGGTGGACGGACGGACGGGCGGACGGGCGGACGGTATTAGCGTCCTCGTGTCAATGCGTCGCCGCGGGCCAGCTGGTCCCACGAGACTCGTCAATGCGAGGAGAACGTAATCCAATCACAGCAATCGGTGTCTGCACACGTCTCCACTCCTGCTGTGTCATTACAATAAAAACACGTGAAGATTTTTCAGAATGTTGCTAGATATCGATATTACTAATAGCTATTTATAGTTAGCTGTATTCATTCAAAACAGTTTTATGAATAAAGAAGGAGTATATCGCACTTATTTTTATTACTTTATTTTTACATGCACAGTTTTATTTTTCAAATATTACTGAGTAATATAAAAATATTTTATATTTTAGACACACCTATATAATAATATTCATTAAATCATGGAATAGCCCGAAGACCATGTCTACGAGCTACAGCGCGTAGCGGTTTCGTAGACGGAGCGTTCACTTAATTTAACTAAGCATCTTAACGCTATCTGTTTTGCACCGGCACCAAGAATTATGCTAATGTTGGAAGCGTAATACTCTTATCACGTTTTGTATACCTATAACTGCAGCAATTGTTTCCATAAATAAGAGACAATTCTAAATATCAACAATATAAGCGGTGGATAATCCACTGAGTTGTAAAAGAAATGGGAAACGATTTTATCTGCAATGAAGCAATAAGCTCGAATCTACGACGCTAACGCCCAATTAGTCACGAAACGGATAGTGCGTCCGGAAAGAAAGATGAGGTGTGTTAGGTGCGTGTAACTTTCTCTGTACTGGGCCCAGTCGCCGGCCGGCCAGCTAATGGGCGCGAGATGCGAGGGGACCAGCAATAAGTCACCGCGACCATCCGATAGCGGTGAATCAATGACCGTCCCGATATGATACATGGGATTAACCACCATTTATAGTTTTAGCTTCGGCCGGCGAATTAATACAGCGGAAATATCGGGTACATTTTTACGACCGCATCTATGCGTTCCGTTCATTAGCGCAATAGTAAATAAAATATTGATGTGGTTAATGTATTTAAACACAAGCATAAATATTTATGGTATGAAATATTGTAGAAAATTTGTACGATTAGCCTGAAGTAAGACTGAGTTACACTTGTTATTTTTATTTTTTAGGCAAATTTCTCTAAGAAGAAGTAGAGAAATTTAAGAGATATGTATTCCAATACAACGCATTTTAGTAAGAGTAATGAAATTGACAGATCTGAAACTTTCAAAGCGCAGTTCCATCTCAGTTATTCACAGTCAGGTACATCTGTGATCAAATTGGTTAGTTTAAGTTGTTCATGAATTCCAAAGAAGATCAGCTATGAATAGACTAGCTACCATTAAACTCTTAGTGCCTTTATTTTAAGCGTTGCGAATAAAATGTAGAATAAATAGACTCCTTGGACACCTGTCACGAACATTGTTCTCAAATTGTGTCAGTGTTTAGGGGTCTGAGTTAAGGGTCTCCTGTCACCGCGGCGCGGGTCCATGCGAGGGGCGCTTGTTAGCGCGAACGTGCCGCGGCGCCCGCCGGTAAACACGTGGGTTGATAACAATCTATTTGGATTGCCTCTATATTTCATTTTTCCCCGTGTGCCCGCGTTAACTAGATAGACGCGCCGATCCCGTACGATGGAAGAATAAAGAAAATGCGGGACAGATTCTTTTAAGAGAACTTTGTACTCGCTTTCTTATTTGATCTAGGTATACTGCAGGGTTGGGATTCGAAGTGAATGGATAGGTTTAAGTTGCTGAATTATGTTATAGGTAGTTAAAAATGATAGAACACTGCGACTTCTTAGCTCTTATAAACTGTTTAAAGGTATAAAGGGCTGTATCCATCTTGTTTCCTTTTCCACATCCACGCAATCCAAAAGATCAAGTTCTACTGTAGGTAAATAATAAAAGTTATAATATCACTTTAAGATCTTTTAAGAAACCATCGTTTCTACCTCGACGCGTGACGATTGGTTAACCAAAGATTGAGGAGAATAAATGTCTATAGAAGGTGGTGGTGTTCACCAAAAAGAGAGGATTTTGATATGTCTGCCTGTGTATCTGTATGTCTATCTGTGGCATCGTAGTTCCTTAACGAATCGATCGATTGTCTTCAAGTTACACTTATAATTAGTAGAAAATGTAAGTATTGAAGAACAGCTTTTAAATCTTTGCAATACTGCTAAATTTTGTCGGGTATTTTTCAAATTAAAATTTATAGTAGTAAAATTTATTTTTATTCACCCTTGAATACTTTCATCTTATTTAGACTTTGTTATTCCGTCCTTCTGATGAATCCTGCTGAACCATGAACCAATTATTAGTGCTCTGTAGAATCCGGAATCCAGTTTAAGCCTGGGAATACACGTCCGATTTTTCTCTCCGATCGTCGGATCAGATAGTCTGATCAGACAATCGGAAGGCCTTCGTGCCATACATTTGTTTGAATACATAATACACGTCCGATCAGATAGTAGGATCGGACGTCCGAGTCGGAAACAGCGCCAAGACGTCTACGATTTTATGGCCGATCCGATTGTCTGAAGGCGCGGTCTGCATACTTTTCTACAGAGACCAAGCCTGGGAATACACGTCCGATTTTGTTTCCGATTGTCTGATCAGACTATCTGATCGTATTTACTCGATACACGTCCGATTTTTGCGTCAGACTTTTTCTGAACACAGTCGTTCTCGAGCTGTGAGAGCGGTAAGTGCTTGCTTGCCACTCTTGCCAGAAAGAAAAGATGGATGGCGAATGAAAATTATGGTTGCTTATTGCATATTTGCTCGTGTTAGCGCGAAAGAAGAAATAACGTCGCTATTTTATTCAATATTCAATTTCAGTTCAGATTGATTAAGTATCAATCTGACAAGACTTACCGAGAGTAATTTCTACTTAAAACATCCAAAACTACTGAGATAGCCCGAAAAGTTTTTTGATTATTATAGTATGAGTAGGTATAAGCTCTTTTAACGTACTTTTGTACTTGAATAATTCTGGACAACAAAATAACTGACTTCAATATAAGGGATGAATCAAAAACTATTCGAGATCTGACGCGAGATCTGACGAGTAGTTTTTGATTCATCCCTTATATTGAAGTCAGTTATTTTGCTGTACAGAATTATTCAAGTATTAAAGTAAGTTAAAAGAGCATATACTCATTCTATAAGAATCAAAAAACTTTTCGGGGTATCTCAGTAATTTTGGATGTTCTAAGTAGAAATTACTCTCGGTACCTAAGTCTTGTCAGATTGATACTTAATCAATCTGAATTGAAATTGAATATTGAATCCAATAGCGACGTTATTTCTTCTTTCGTGCTAACACGAGCAAATATGCAATAAGTAATCATAATTTTCATTCGCCGTCCGTCTTTTCTTTCTGGCAAGCAAGCACTTACCGCTCTCACAGCTCGTGTTCAGAAAAAGTCTGACGCAAAAATCGGACGTGTATCGAGTAAATACGATCAGATAGTCTGATCAGACAATCGGAAACAAAATCGGACGTGTATTCCCAGGCTAAGACAAAAGATGAATAAAAGTAGCTTTATGGTATGACAAACTATGACAGCCGGTTTTCTGTGAAATCCTGTATATTAACCAAAAAAAAAACAAAGTAACCACGTAAAGTTTATCTTATTTACAGTAGTCTGGTCAGGTCAGCCACACTAAGCACACAGACGACCCCAATTGCATTCACAGACGCGGGAATACGTAACTGACCAATCGTACGCCGTATGCATACTACATTAGCTGAACTCTTATATCTATTTCAATGTTCAAAATATTATATATATATATATAAATATATAAATAAATAAATATAAATTATATATTTATATATAAATATATAAATTATAAGAAATTATCATCAATGAACTTCCACTTCTCCTGCTGGCTGGTGTACGTGCAAAACCGCAAAAAGTATAGATGATGCCTCTTATTCGAAATTAAGTAACCTTTTTTTTTATACCTTAACTCAGATTTATCCGGGAACTGGTGCAGGGTGGTAAGGTTTTATACCAGCTTGGTCAATAATCATCCTCATATAGAGGCTGCGAAACGTTTTTAACTTATTAAGATAAATTTGAGGGTCTTAGAAGATAACTAAAACCGAGTTAACGTAATTTTTTTGATTCCGATGAATAAAAATGTGTGCTTTCTACGCGATTCTTTTACATTCTTAATTAAAGAGAAAAAGCTCGGATATCATACACCTTAACACTATAAAGTATAGTACTTTCGTAGTCAATAACACGTTACTACGTCACTGTATAACTGATTGTCAACTGTTTTCACATAACGAAGTAACTAATTTATAGAAGAGAGAAACTTCCTGTCTTAAATTGACAAAATCATGTTGAACACCATCTATATAATAATAAATCATTTTGCTATCGGAAATGCGCACTTGAATTTTCAAAAGCTCATCTTTGTCATTTAAGTTTTTTATTAAAAGCTACCCCACTCGGTACGCACAGATACTAAAGGGGTTTTATTATTTTTTAAGTGCACGCTCGTTTGCACGCGAATGGGCCACTTAACCACGAAGACAAGCTCGCATAGCGTAGATTTCCTCCCTATACTTATTTTATTAGGCATCTTTACGTAAAGGTCCTAAAGGATAACAGTCTGGCCACGCTTTTTGCGTGTTTCTCAATTTCAGTCGCTGAAGTTATAGCTATGGATATGAGGGCACAAACAGTAGCTGATGCTGAATCGTTGTCATAACAAAAAAGAACCCAACGCTATTAGGCGCAGTAATAAAATGGACACGGTTTACGAGTGGAAATGATACGCTGGCGACCAATGGGATCGTTATCGATACAATCGAGTAGAAAGAGCGATGTGGTACAGGTAGCGGCGGGGTTGGAGTTCGGACGTCACGGCGACGTGGTCAGAGTGTGGATTTCAGCAGAACACAGCTTCAATCCACGACTCCACGTCCGTTTCGATGTTTCAGTGGGACGGTCTGTCATTGAGTGAAAGATGAAAAAAAGATCACGGTATAGTTTTATGTTTTGAAAATTACCTATAAAATGTTTTGCTCCATTGATAATCTCTGACTGATGAATTACCATAATTTTGGTTGTGGGTACCTACGCAGTGGGGTGTACATATAAGTGCATTAAGTAGAGAGTAGGTACGTTAAATCTTAAAAATGTAGGTAATAAAGAATATTCCCTTACTTCACCCGTGTGTAGCACAATAATACCAAAAACAAAATACAATAAAGGAATCATAATTATAATTAACGTAGTATGTACATTAAAGTTAATTATATCATCGATGTCTTTTGTACCTTGAAATAAACTTTAAATTTTTATGTAGGTACCGTCAAAAAGAATAATAGACAAGACATGCTACGTGGTACCCCTTTTGAATATCTATACTTGTCAAATTTACGGCGCCCTACATCTCCACTATCAGGCAGCTCGAACCCCTGTCCATATCACTCAGTGTTTTGAAAATTTAGAGGTACTATTACGTCAATGCTTTTCTTATTGCCTTGGGTTTTATGTCTTCTTCGATTTTCGTAAGATAACTGCCGTAAATTTAACGGGGAACGTTAATTTAACAAAACAACGTTTTCAATCCAATGCCAAGTTTATTAATGCTAGGGATAGTAGTGGTCTAGGTCCCACCCAAATTACCTACCTTATTATTCATAAATTATGATTATCTTTAGTTCTAAACGTTGTACAGGTCATTGATATTTTTTGTCCATCTTTACAGTACGACGCGATGGTTCTAAGTAACCACACTATGAAAATGAGTGTGAATCGGATTTTTGTACTAGGTATTAAAGCTATCTGAAATTTTTATTCATGTAAAAAGAAACCCATATAAAAATATTTATACCAAATCTCCCACTCCACCATACTCTTAATATGTTTTTACACTTCTTCAAGGACTTATCTTAACATGTTTATTATATTTTTATGACAATGAGTTCAATCAAGGTCCCTGAAAAATTAAATCAGGGGGAAAAATTAATGAAAAAAAAACATGTTTATTATACTCGTACATTCTGTATTACAAACTATTCCTATTTAGATTTTGGTACTACACAGTATCTACTTAACAACCTAACTAAAGTTTTAATTACACGGTGTTCAAGTTCATAACAATAATGTATTAATTTGTATTTATTAACCTAACGGTTAATATGCAGGAGATTCGCGGCTCAGAATCACCGGATCACTAATTTGCAACCCCTCGTAGCGGTGGCGGTGTGTGAGCGACAACGCATTTGATTCTTATTCATGGCGCGGGGTCGGACCGACCGCGACCTAACGATTTGATAATGTATTCACTTGATAAAGCGGAAGGTACTTCGCGAGTATCGCATTAAAAAACCAATTACAGTGTGACTAAATCGCGCCGCCGCTCCCGCCTATTTGTCAGAATTCAGAGGGATAAAAGTATATTCTAAATTTAATTTCACGCAATTTTAAAATTGGGGGACAGTCAGAAATATTATTTTTTATTGAGCGCCAGATTCATGTTTATTAAACGATGTTTGAAAGAGTGTTTAAACGGAAACGGAGAGAAGTAAAAAAAGATGAAGAGAAAACTTATTTTGTTTTTAGTTTTGTAATATTAGAAAGTTCTTAGACAACACGGTCGATGTTGGGTGATGGGTGATGCATGGGTGACCGATAGTGGCAAAAATTTCTTGAGCGATTCCTTTAAAAATGTTAAAACTTTGATTAAATAAGTGGTACTCTACAAACAATATAAACTTGACAAGTCGCATAATGGATCATGATTCGCTCACAGATCCCAATTCCTCTCTATAAATGTTGTAAAACCATACAGCCATTAAAGAATAAATTGTGACAGATTTTAAGATTTTTCTTTTAAAAGGTCGAGCCGAGGGTGTTGTAACAAACAGCCGCCCTAATACAATAACGGCCGGAACAAACTACGCTATAAAATATCACCAGTGAATAAATCAATTTTGCCGTGATGTCCCTCCCTCCACCTACAACTATACCAACGATTTATGCTCATCGAATAATACCGGAGATAAAAATATTAATTGGCGAAAGCCATATCAAAGAGAACGATGTAAAATAAAGAGCTCTATAAAAATCCTATTTACTATTACTCATTGTACTGAAGCCTTAGTTGAATGAATAATATTAATACAATTTGTACACTAACAGATTTATTTACATAGGTAAAAAAAACTGGTATCTAAGATCTGCTGATCTGATGTGCATAATCATATAAGCATTGATTTAATTGATAATATCAACCGCGTATTACACAGTACACTATTGTACAGCTTGAATACTTCAACCTTAGACTTCAACACTTAAAACTAACAGGATTATAGTAAGTAGGTGCTCAGTTTAAGACAGATCGATTAAAATTATACCCACTCTCTTCTAACAAGTATAAGACTAACCACTAACTCAACTAAAATTTGTAGGAAGCATTACGCTCACTGAACACAATACAAGGAGAGGCGTGAGCACAGAAACGCAGCATCAGTATTCGAGGCAGTGAGCGTGAAACAGCACTGTGGCGCCCTCTCCTCGCCTCGCACTGATTGAGCCGCGACAAGTTAAACGATTTGAAACAATTTAATAGAGATCAAAAATTTGGCGCCCCACGACGCCCACACTAACTTTTGAAGTTTTTCCCCCGCTAAAGGGATTATCGTTGAGCGGAAGCTTAAGGGGATATTATTATGGGTTTTGGGGATTTTTTCTATATTTCTCAAATAAGGCTTATTTATTGTATTTTACGTCCTACCAATACTGTGGATACGGGTTTTCAATACCATGCTTAAACTGTTGTGATTTGAAATGAGTGCAAAAGTTTCAACAAAGCAAAGATTGATGAAAATGCAAAATTTTGGCTAAACTCTGCTTAGATAATATCCTAGTGCCTAAATGTGTTTTAAATTGAACTAAGTAAAGAATTTTGTATTTAACTTATACAGGAACTTTGCATTATCTACTGTCCACGATGGTTTAAAAAAAACACTGGTACAAATAATAATTTTCTTTCGAGAAAATAATGGCAATATTTTTGTGAAAGCTTCAAATACGAACACATGATGCATCTGATAAGTCGCCACCATGAACAATTAAGGCATCGAGGACGCGTTGCTGACTAAGAAGGAAATTGTTTTTTTTATTAATATTCAATAACATATTCCTGACACGTCTCTTCTATGTTACTTTTACTATTGAAAATTTAATAATTGATTGGTTCAGAATTGTTTAACATTTTATTTGATCACATTTCATGATATCTGAATACTTACTTAACAAAGTATTAAGAATTGAAGTTGAAGAATTATTGAAGAAGACTTGAAGTTTTATTATGTCCATTGAAATGCCAAACTGGGATGATGACATAAAAACATTTTTTCAGTTTTCTTCATATTGACATAAACACATAAGCCTCCCAACTAAGAAATACCATGAATCAATAATTGAAGATTTCGCATATATCTATCAAAATAATAACGTGAGCTTTACATTATTATAGTCCCTGATCGAGTTCACGTATCTACTCCACTTCTTTGCTGGAAGGCTATCAACGTAAATATCTGCAGATTTCCTCCATTTCCTTGCACACGGTGGTAACTAATGAGGAGAGCAATTTCTAACTCTAATGCTCATTACATAAGGTTGAAATTGATAGTGATATAACATGGTACAACCTTGTCGCTCTATGGAGGCAGTCGATATGCGATTGCGTTATGATAGGATCAGGATTCATCGGAGCGTGGCCGGCGGAGAGGCTCGGAGCAACCGCTCATGAAGCAAGTCTCAGTATGACGCTAATGTCATTTTAAAAGCACCGAGCGCTTTGTACCTATCCCGTCTTTAGATATTGTACTTGGGCTATGACTTTAGTTCGGTGCTTGCCATTGATTTGTTTATATCGTTATTTATTTGTCCGCCCCACTGCAAATCGAGTCTCTTCAAATAATAATTTATGCTAAATATTAAGGCTGAACCACGTAAACAGATGATGTCACATGATGAAATATTTTGTTAAGTTTAGCCTCCTGCATAATAGAGTTATTCGATACAGATCATTTTTTAATTTAATAGGATGTATGGCACAAGATTATGGGCAAGGATAATGGAGCAGAACTGTACCCCAATCGACTGATCCGATAAGCACAGCCAACCGGAACAATGTTCCCTCTTGCCATCAGTCACTATACTCGCTATTGATTGTCAGTATTGTCACTGAAAACTTATTGCTTCCATTTAAATGTAAAAATATGAATCAATGCCGTTAACGATATTCATATATCAACCCACATCTATTGTATGTAATTGTTAGCGATAGTGTAATTTTTTAATCTAAATAGTCGACTAGTGAGCAATAGTATGTGGTCATAGTTGGTATAATAGACTCCAACAAACTGTAACTATAATAGACTCCAATCAACACCAAAATTTCCAATGCCAGCTAAGAAAGAAAAGAAGAAAGAAAGAAAGTAACAGCTAGCTCTCTACTGGTTAGCAGCTCAGCTTGGCTGGTTATATCACAGAAAGAAATAATATAACAGTATAATACAACCTATATCTGATAGGTTATACTAACATTCTGGACATTCATTCATTCCTTATTGAGTAATTCATAATTAATGTATTGTCAATGTAAGTAACTATATACTCGTATTATTGTGGATTATAATTTAATCGACGACACTCGCTGTACGGTGTCGTAAGTCATATTACGTTTCAAAAGTCAGCACTTTGCACCAGTTTCCTATTGCACTATCCTGTCTTGATACTATTCGAAGAATGAAATGATAATAGTATGCGCAGTAATAATTTTGTAAGTTATTCTAAATACATTTTCAAAGTCTTTGAGTATTTAGGTATAACCTACCTAATTTTTTTTCAATTTGTTATTGATTATTTCAACCGTAGAAAAAACCCTACTCAACTTAAATATTTTACCACTTATTATTTAGTTATTATATTGCTGATAAAAAAAATACTGTCAAACAACTGGCAAAGGCACTGGAAGGAAATTGCGAAACAATTTTATTTTACCTATGTTATTAAAATTGGTATCCAAAACTAATTTTTAAAGTATCTCAGGTATACCTATATAGAAATTGTAAGGTTTTATTTTTCAGTTTTAATTAAAATATTTTTCTTAAAATATAAAAACTTAAGTACTAGTTACTACAAAGTTATATGTTATATTACATTGTTACGAATTGTAGAACCAAATTCAAACATGATTTGAAATTGAGTTTTAGGTAACCATTTGAGCGAATATAAAAAAAAACTATTAGATACGTGGGGAGGAAAACTTACATAATTTTATAGCCAACAATATACAGAAAATAACATAACTACTTCAAAATATTATTTGTCCATCTGCGCACTTTAAATCACCCCACAAATAGTGGCATTAAATTTTTATTCGAAATCACTGAAGCCAAATAATCCCGTGGATTAATTTGCAAAATCTTCCTTGCTAAAATTTCTCGAAGATCCTTCAAAGGCTGCATCTATGCGGCATTCGTAATGACCGTCTTTGATTGAACTCAATCCTTTTCAAGATCTCTAGTTCGCCGTAGTCGAATCAGTTTCCGGTCGAAAAGAACTTTGAGCGGAGTCCGATAGGGATTATACTTTTATAATACGAAATACAACACAAACACAATCATGACTAATCGGATCTCCTCAAATGGCCGGTCATTTGGTGAACGATCGTGAGTTCGAGAATGTCCGGCGACTATCTAAAGTATTGAGATAATAGGAGCGGGGGCGCAGAGGCTGCCCGGTCACCGAGCAGGGGCAGTCAGGAATAATGTAAGTGTCCGAGGCGACATTTGCACCGAACTGCCGACGACCTCCGACTCTTACTTATGCGGTTTTTAATATTTTTATTGTAATGGCCGCGCTCACCCTCGCACACGGGTGGCATGGATAATTCTTTGTGTATTTTCCTACCTTACTTAATTAAGTTTTAGTAAAATTAATTCCAACGTGTTTCATTCGGAGTTGGTTAGGAATATTAAATTTTAAGGTAGAGCCTTATACAATTTCAAGGAATTTGAATACTCAAATATTTTAGGCGCACGGTGCGCATACCTATTAGTAAATAAATACCCGACGCCACCCGAAGATGCTGCGTAAATAGCAGACGTACTGGACTGACGCGTATGCTATTTACAAGACAGGCTATTATTGTTATCTTGTTAACATAATAATGGAACCATAATAATAGAAAATACAAATGGCGAAGCCCCCCACAATGAATCTTTGAAAAAACACCTCTTTGAAAACCTCTGAACTGAAATGGAATCGGTTAGGTTAGGTTAGGTTGAATGATTTTATTTTACGCGAAAATTAGGGACTCCGCTAAGTGGAGTAAGCCTTAAAAACTTAATAGTTATTGTACTTTTTAAGTAACTTTCAAACTCTATATGAATTCTATTACACATTTTAATCGTTCTGCATGAAACAAAATTTCCTGAAATAGATGAATAAGTAATACAGAAGTCATGTGGAATCTCATTGGTTTTTTGTCTTTTCTACACTCCGAAGTAAAAGTTTAGTGAGATGGTGTAAAAAGCAGCTGTGGCGTGTCCGGCGCCCCCGCGGTCACCGTTATGGTGGCGGTGCCCGTAAAACTGCCCATAAAGCTGCCGACCTACCGTCACCGACACGACAGACGGCAGCGCCGCACCGCGCCGATACATATCGATAAGTATCGAACTTTCCGTTTCCTCTCAGATCTTATACTTTCCTCATAAGATATCCTTCACAAAAGATACCTACTTCAAATACCTACAAGAAAGATTACAGACTCTCTTGTATAGGGAGTCGGATAAATGTGAAGACATGTAAAATTTTAATAAACTCTTAATAATCGGATAGGGCAAGATGTGTCTCCCCCTTACTCTATTACAAATAAGAGTGTTGCAATCGTCTATTATAAGATCATAACATTTAATTAACTTATTTACATGTTTCCTTATTCTCTATTATTGCTCTAGGCCTCCTCAAGAGGAGAGACCCATGCCCAGTAGTGGGCCTTTAATGGGTTGAAGCCATTTACATGTTTCAGTTAGCTTGCCGAGCATTTTATAAGAATACCTTCAGTTTTACACAACACTATCTAACTCAAATAACAAAAATGCAAATAGCGAGACCTATTACTCCAAAAGCCAATATTAATAAAAAGTTCACGCGCACGACTGGACGTAATATATGGGCTGAAATAAAATCTGTCAGTGACCATTTATAGGGAAGGAGTCCTGTTATTAAAATGTATCTAGCTGAGCGTTAGGCCAGCAGTACTGCCTCGGCGACTGTACGCCGGCTGCGACCGCGACACGATCTGATTTATGGCCCCACCAGCAGTATTTTATTCGGCGGGCGCCTCAAGAAAACTATAAGTTTCCGTTCGGCAGGACCAGGGGAGTAGCCAGTAAATATTGTCTCCGCTCCGCGTCAATACTCGGGGAAAAATATTTGTATTTATTACGCTCCTTTGGAAGATAATTTGGTAATGGATCAGCCTCATTACATTATAATTTATTATAATAATTCTAGATTCAAAAAGATAGTTCATTGTCATTAAATAGTCAATTGCTTGAATAAAATTAATCTAGGTATGTACACTATCTGATTTTCAAAACGCGATGTCAAAAGTAACGAAAAGCCAAATGAAACTAATTTATCAGTCAACTGGCAAGAGGGTTGTACGAGTACAATTTATTCCTGTTTTATAGTTGCAAAATCTTACAAAAATATACAAGACTTAAAGTATTAAAAAAACTCTGTGTTTTTAGTTATCTGGAAGATTAATTCAAGGCACATTGTATACAACACAAACAAAATAATTTAGATTTAGGAGTGTGGGTACTCTCTTTTAATACACTGTTTAAAAACGTTGTTAAAGAAAAACAACTAAGAAACTAACCTTATATTATGATTAAAAAATAAACAGAATAATATAATTACAAACTGTTAACATATTTTAAATATCTACTTAGTGTTGTTATTGCAAAAATATAAAAAATCTTCAGTTATCATTCTAAGTTAAAAGTGACACACAGAAAACTAAAGCTGTAAAATCGGACAAGCGTACACCTAAATTGGTTTACTGTTCAAATTAAACTGTAATTATGACAAAGAATCAGTGATGTGCCCAGGCGGGTGCCGGCGACCCCTCGCCGTGATCTGGCAGTAATGAGGCGTCACTGTCACCAGGCCGCCCGCCCAGAACTGATGATGCGACTCGACGCCGACCCTGGCTCTTGCCTGACGTTATAATTCCGGTAATTACAATAGATATTCTTAATCGGACGTTTATATAATTTTATAAGTAACTAGGAAATCGCCCTCGCTTCGCTTCGGGAAAAATAATAAAGAAATATATATAATATAGCCTATATCACACAGGGATAGTGTAGCTTCTCAACAGTGAAAGAATTTTTCAAATCGGTTTGGTAGTTTCGGAGCCTATTCAATGCAAACAAACAATCAAATCTTTAGTAGGTATATATTAGTGTAGATTAAAAAGATAGGGTACCCTATTAATCAAACAAAGATAAATTTTGAAAGACTTTTTTTAACTAAGTTACGTGTAAACTAGTGACCACACCAATGAATTATACTTTCGTCTCATTCTGGGTTCAAATCCTGAATTGTTTAAATTAAGTATATGACTCTATTAACGTTGCAAAGTTGAAAGATTTCTTCGCGTATATCTTATTTCCGCCATATTATCCTGAAAATGTATAAAAAAAATGACTATAAGGCAGCCTATAATGGGTCCGATTACCACTCAGTTTACCACTGTGATTTTAAAAGAGCTATGCTGCTCAGCAGTGACACAGTTCTGATTTACGGCGATTGCCACATCTCCCGCTACTTGCTAAGATGTTGGTAGGTTAAGCGTTCACACTTCACACTAAGGAAATAGTCCGGAACTTGTCTTTAAGCAAACATCGTAGAAAACTTCGTTAGTGTGGTTCAGCTTCTGTCACCAGTCTTTCTGTCACCTGACGTAATAACCACCTGACGTAAACGCCATATTTTCATTGCATAGTAACAGCAATAGCTTCCTTCAGAGTTCATACAACACGCTGAAGCCGTCCACGCTTAGCTTCAAGTCATTACCCGGTCATTGGAAAAGGGTAAGTCCAATTACGTGATTGGATTAGCTAGCGGCCGAGTTAGTTCAACGCCAGCGCTTACCTCGCTTAGTCCAGTACTAATCGTTGTTATCCTTATAATGCAAATGTAATACAGTTTTTATGTCAATAGCCAACAAACTAGCGGAATACCTGACTGTAAGTATTCATCGCTGCCCAATAATTTTATTGACACCTAAAATATCCGCAATATGTTGCCAGCCAACGAAGCTAGGAAGCGCAGATCCGCCATGGACAAGAATAAAGCTTTTTATAGAAACGACAGTCACAGATAGAACAAACTTCCCTGGTTATATCAGACAGCTACCAGAGTTTAACTATTGATAGATTATTAACACCCCGGCCAAATAAGTTGAAAACCTCGTTTATTTTAATTTTAAATTTAGTGGTTGACCACAATTTTACTCCGCAGTATCATCAGTAGATTAGTAGTAGGAATACAATCTTAGACGCTAAGGTGATTTAGAGTCTATTAACTGTTTGAAAAACCGGTCAAATACGAATTATTTTATACTCCTAGTGAAAGCCAAGCTAGCGTCGATAATCACTTTATAATTCTTCACATATCATACGTCGATCATTGTAGATCGGAAGGTCAATGTCCTCTGAGACACATTTACCTACTTTATGGTTAGAATATTTTGCAACCACGATAAAAATTACTGCAATAAAATACTGCAAACATGCACTTTTGACGATGACATATTTACGTTGTTGTATTCGACGAAAATTATTATTGCAAGTTAAATTGATTTGTAATATTTAACATAAACACGTTTATCACATTCAGTACAGATTGGAATTTTTATAATCTAGGATAAAGTGATATGAAAACGGTGTCATTCTTACAATAATTATTTAAAGCAGTAATAAAGAATTTACCCCTAATAAATAAAATTGACATAGAATAAAGAGCGAACTACAAGCTAGTCAATAAGTTTTTATAATTATAAAAGTAATATAAGTAAGACACTTTATTTGAAAAAAACCGTGGAAAAAAAGCTCTTAAGTCAAATAGTTTTACAGACTGTATTCACATAAGAAAGAGAATATAATTGGAATAGAAATGGCATACCTAGGTATATCT
Organism: Thymelicus lineola; assembly: GCA_963932265.1. Taxonomy (NCBI): domain Eukaryota; kingdom Metazoa; phylum Arthropoda; class Insecta; order Lepidoptera; family Hesperiidae; genus Thymelicus; species Thymelicus lineola. The sequence continues at coordinate 9,127,674 of OZ010683.1, read as the reverse complement.
GAAATATTACCCACTACTTCTTATTTGGCCTCAAAGAAGATTTAAATTTAGTAATCCGTTGTTAAAAACCGGGCAAGTGCGTGTATACGAGCAACGTAGGATTCAGAAGTAGGTAGTAAGTTAATCGGCTATTAATCATTAACTACTTATGCTAATATAGCCTTGTTAGTTTTCCTTCTAAATTCATCATAATAATAATATGTGCAAGGAAAAAATATAACCTATTTTTGAGAATTTTTTCACTTGTTCAACTCTAACCGTTTAGCCAGCAGGGAGCGGGGACATTCGATTCTAACCAAAATTAGCACTTTAAAAACAAATATTTCGCAAACGGACCTCTAATTCCAAAAATGGTCTAACACCTTTTCAACGATACCCCATACTATAGGGTACGCGATGAATAAAAATTCATCCTCAATTTAGGGGAAGTACCCTGAAAAAAAAATGTTTTTCAATTTTTTACTCTACGATTCTAGAATTTTAAAAAATATGTGTATTGTGTACCCATGCCAAATTATAGCTTTCTAGCACTAAGAGTCTCAGCGCTTTGTTTCGGACAGATGGACAGACGGACGGACAGACGTGATGAAACTATAAGGGTTCCGATTTTACTTCGGAACCCTAAAAAAATTTACATTAATTGTATGAATTTAAAAGAAAATCTTTCAAGACTACGTAAGCTTAAAAAGTTATCAAGTACCTAATAGTCGACCTTTTTACAACTACAGAACCCTGCACTGTGGGCTGTGGGTGACCATACATCACCATGACACACATACGTACCACATACGTACTTAACCGATTTTTGGAGTTTAACTCCTTTAGAATCGATTTTCATATATGTATTTATGCCCGCTGTGTGAAAAATTTATGAGGAGTAAAATCAAACTTTCTCCATTACGTTATTCTTGAGAGTTATTCTATGAAGCAATTAAAATATCTATCATGATCATGAATGAATACATAGGTACCTACATAATAAATAATCTAATATATAAAATTCTCGTATCACAGTTTTCGTTGCCATACTCCTCCGAAACGGCTTGACCGATTTTGATGAAATTTTTTGTGCTTATCCGGTATCTATGAGAATCGGCCAACATCTATTTTTCATCCCCCTAAATGTTAAGGGTAGTCCACCCCTAAATTTTTTTTTTTATTTTTTAGACAAAATTTTTAATTTCTATTTTTTTATGATACAACATACAAAAATACATACAATCCTCAATTTTCACCCTTCTACGATCAACTTTATATGGCAAAACAACGTTTGCCGGGACAGCTAGTATAATATAATAATAATATAGAACACATAAGTAACAAATCAATAAACATTCGTGTGCCACATCAATACAAACTTACTACTACTAAAAATATAACTTTCCATTTAAAAGGTGATTACGTGTAAAACATTTTCCGATTCCCCCATCAGCGAAGTTCACAACATTACACGAGGATCATTAGAAGCGATTGTTTTGCGAACGCCCGACGCGCCGTTCACCGCGAACCTTGCCCTGTCATTACGGGAGCGACCACACGTTGATTGAACACTTGTTTCATCACCATTAATCACTTATCTTTGATTTGATAATGGCTCTCGCATTGGCCTCTAGGTATGTAAGTCCCCTGTCCTTACAGTCATTTAACCCTAGAACTGTTCGTGAGCAAACTTTCAACTCTTTTCCTATTGATCGTCTGAAAATGAGCAACGCTTGCAGGTGAAACTGGCAATCAGAAATAACTTAATTGGCTATAAATATTTGAATATTAAGTAGGTATGTTTCAGTTTCCATTCCTCAAAAAGAAGAAAACTGGGTGTCAGGTGTGTGTCAGGCCACGCGCAATGTAGGGTTCCGTAGTTCATCGGCTATTACTCATTAACTACATAATCTATCATAATATTAATTATGTATAATGCCGTAAATTTTTTCACATGCCTCTAACCAAATTTGCCAAATATTTCGCAAACGAATCCCTGAATCGAAAAATGGTATTTGTACTTAGATCCTTAATTAGTAACTTAACAGTAACTATAGATTGTTTTTAATAAGTTTTACAGAAGTTTGATAAAAACATTTAAAAAGGAGCATGTTATGTTCGCAATGTTGCAAGACGTGCAAGAGAATATTACAAAGTTTTAACATTGTTTTAAACAATGTAAGTATATTCAATTACACTACCGCTAGTAACAAGAGGATGCCAATGGCGTCAATGTTATGAAATGTTCACCTTGACTGTGTGAAACTTGATCCCACCGCCTTCATTGTTTTCGTTAATTCGATCCTGTACGAGCTTCTACCGTGTGACGATTATTATCTTTTCAATGTATTTATTATTAATCTATCACGTTTTCACTGGAGTGTATACACTATAACTTAATACAATGTTAAATAACCAAGACATGTATCTAAAAGCAATCCTCTTTTATAGCCCATTCTACAACCACAAATAAGTTCACTCTATAATGTAGAGTACAATATAAAAGAGATCTAAGAATTTCAATTGAGTGATTTGAACTACTAGATTGAGTTTTCTACTAGTCAATTAAATTAAATAAATACGTACTGGCATTGAATGTATCTATAGTAGGTATAGATGTAGAAAGGTTCCCAACCAGTAGAATTTATAAAAATAAATGATTTAGGTACGCCCCAACTCAGAGTCACTAACGGTTACTTTAATCGCTCCTTAGTAAAGAATCACCATACAAATTCTGTACTAAGGAGCGATTTAAGTAACCATTAGTGACTCTGAGTTGGGGTGTAAGTAAGTATATTGAGAAAGTACGTAATTGATGATTCATTTGAATATTGAATCAGTATTTATTTTGAGTCCATACCGACTACAGCTCGTAGTGCACGCATTACATGCATAGTGCACGTTGTTTTTTTCGAATGAACATCACAATAGGGATGTTTACACTAATTAAAAATTAATAAATAGTAAATTTATGTGTTTTTTTTTTATGTAATATGCAGGCAGACGAGCAGACGGGCCACCTGATGGTAAGCAGTCACCGTCGCCCATGGACACTCGCAATGTGTAAAGTATTAGTGGTAACATTTAAAGGCCCAAAATATGATTCTTTTATAGAAATTAATCACAATAAATTAAATATAATTCCTTTAAAATGTTAAAAATTGTACTCACTGTCTCGTGACCTCAAACGCCATTTTGAGAATATGACGTCATTGTTCCTATTTTATGTGGTAATTCAACAAACTTCAGTAAACAGATAGTATTTAATATCGGATATTGACGTCACGTGACGTTTTTGGTGGTTGAGTGCTTTTTCACGGCAATCAGGGTTGTAACACTTTCAATTCGCTTTGAGATGACGTTGTTTTCATATCAAATTGAGTAAATACAGTTAAGAAAAACAAAGTACTGAGACATGGCAAAAATAGTTCAGTTTATTATGTGTAAAGTAATTTAAACCAACAATTGTCGCCATATATTACGCAAGAAACGAGGCCGCGATCTCCGGAAGATGTATTGATGAATTGTCACGTTGTTTTATTATTTAAGTAGTATTTTATTACATGCACCTACTTATAAATATTGTTTTGAAGCATCTCTATTAACCTAGAATTAATGCTCTAACTGGAGTAAATTATTGAAATAACTAATAAGGGAACATACCAAAACCACGTGCCTCATTTAGGGGGGGGAGGGGGGTCTTCAAAACACCACGATTGGTCACAGAGGGGAGGGGGGGGTTTAGGTTTTTGTCACGTAGTCAATATTTTAGCAACCATTGCGCCACAATGTCATCAAATATAAGCAAAATTATTATTTTTTAACTCTGTTTTTGCAAAAAGGTATTGAAAACCGTATTTATCAATTACCACGTGAAAACTAGGGGGGAGGGTGGGGGTCTTCTCATATACTACGGATGGTCACGAAGGGGGGGGAGGGGGGTAAAAAGTTGGAAAAAATGGGTTACGTGGTTTTGGTATGTTCCCTAAGTTTCACAGAATCATTCCCTGCACTAGTATTTTTTGTGTCGAATTATAATAGAATAGCAATACTGATATGCAAACACTTTTTGTTTCTGTGCTGCTCCTATTTGCTCTGGGTGAAAATCGAACCAAGAAACGATTTCTCGATCGATATTGTTATTAATTTATCAACAGGGTAAAAGGCTGTGACTACATCACGATCGGAATTAACGTATCTTACAAATACAATACATTTACGTAGGTAAGTACAAAAAAATTACCGACATCAAAGAAACAGTTTCCAAAAAACCTATTTTTTAGGCCGCTGTTTAATCTACATTGTTTTAGTGTAATAAGGCAGACTTATTAATCGAAACAGAAGTCAAGTATTCTTTCTTTAGCAGCTTACTGAGTTTAGACTTGATTGCATAAAAATATCATATCATCATGAATCATGATATTATAATGCCTGTATAAAAGCTGTTAATACAGGCCTATTCAATTATACATGGAAAGACCCATGTAATAAGTGCAGCCCTTTACGAGTTGCAGCTAGACATAATATTACAAGCACATGTCTACATAGTCTACAATCTGCAAGTCCGGATGTTGAAAGCCCATTCGATAACCTACAGACATAACATTTCCTCTGTACCGTCGCTACGCCCACTAGTTCCTCGTATCGTCATCTTGATAAAGGGTAACCAGTTAATATTATGTAAATAGACTGAGGTAATTCTATGAACTAGTGTAATATCAAGGCTTTGGACTATAAATACCAAGTAGCTCCATGTTAACATTATAACATGCATTATAACATGAAAGTGGCAGCTAACCAAAAAGTTTTTATAGAATCTTATAAACAGGTATCGTCAAAAATACTCAATTCAAATATTTTGGTGGCCCATTTATTTCATTACAAAAGTATCCTAAATTAAAGCACCTAAAAATAATTTAGTTATCAAGAGATATCAATATTGATGCAACATGATGATAGATAAATAAAATGTATCCAATCACTTATCTACATTATCCATCAGTTGAAATAAATAAACGAACCCTCTCACATTCTCATCTTCCGTGGTTGTTAGGAGGCATAGACACAAATGTCTGTACTAAAAATATCGAAAACACCCACGACCTGAGTGCAAATATTTGACTTGGACAACTCATTAATGACCCAAAAGTGCAATAGGCATGGGTCTTTCCCTTGAGGCCTAGAGCACACGACGTGCTCCAGTGCGGATCAGTAAAGAGGATAGTGGCCAACTGAACTCTCAGAAGTTTTTATCCCGCTCGGAGGCCTGGCTTAATAACTGTTAAATACAAACTGGCCGATGGCTTTACGTGCACCCGAACTATCAAGAAATTTTTCCCACTAGCTAGCGATCACCCATCCAGCTATCGACCGCGCACTCTTTCGATTCTCATTCGTAAGAGAAACAAACCGCCGCGGCCGGGCTTATGAATGCTACATTCAAAGTATATAAGTACAAATATTTATCTACAATATTACACAAATACAATGCCAAATGCAAATGCCTGGACGGGATATCTAACCCTGGACGTTTTGCTTTGCAAGCAGGATTACATTTACAACCAACTGGGCCACAGAGGTAAAATCATCTTGTTTTCGCTGTTCTCTTTCTTTTCCTTATGTTTCCACGAAACGCCTTTCGTTAAAGATAGTTTAAACGGTTCCTAAATGGTTTATAAGATATAAACCGCCATACTGTTTGGCACACAGCAGGCAGGTGGCGCGGTAATAGCATGTGCCGGTTCGTTTGCCTACAATCGCTTTTGCGGCGCCCTGCGGCGCGCATCCGCGCGACTTGCATTCACTCTGAAGTCAAGTTTTATGGAGTTAGAATCATATTTTATGGGCCATGTTTGAAATCTATTTGTATGAAATCCTATCAAAATTTATGACATTGGTGCGAATTCAAGTATATCTTATGTTAAAAACTAAAAAACTTTAAAAAACTTTTATCGTAGCCACCTTTATCGGCTTTATCGGAATATGAAACTCATCAGAGATGAAGTGTTCATCATCATAAATATACGAATTTCGAACTGGGTAAGGTTGCATTGCGGTCGTTTAATTTCTACCTTCCAGCTCTATCATTAGAGCTCTACATGAGCTCTATGATATCATTATATTGCATTGTGATTTGACTTACATAGTTACCTGCGTCCAACAGAATTGTATAAATCGAAAATAATTTTCTTGTTAACACTTTACTATTAATTATGTATCTGTACTATTATTATAAAGAGGAAAGATTTGATTGTTTGTTTGCATTGAATAGGCTCCGAAACTACCGAACCGATTTGAAAAATTCTTTCACTGTTGGGAAGCTACACTATTCCCGGGTGACACAGGCAATATTTTTTTTACTATTTTTCCCGAAGCGAAGCGGGGCGATTTCCTAGATCCGAATAAAATAACTATATAGGTAATTATAGCATATTATATCAAACGCCATTGTAAAAGTAACATGAATATGTAAAAAATGTCACACTTTTAAACTTAAGTACCCAACACTTCGACGGGTGCAAAGTAAAAAAAGTTAACTGGTCTTTTGTATAAAACTCTTTTTACTTTGCACCCGTCGATTGAAAAAAGGAATACCTAAGTCTCACAAAATAAAATTATGAAAAAAATATAATATCCATACTATTCGATTGCAAGAAGTTTTACGCGTCATTCGGTGGCTGCGATGTGGTAAGCACTTGACGAGCTCCCACCGCGCCGTGGGGCGGGGTAATTCACTTAGATCACACGTCTGTACTCTGTACCGATCCTTTAACACACCTCGATCTGTTTGCCCAAAATCTTCAGCTTCCATTGTTCAGATATGGCTCACGAAAATATTCATCACATTATGTACCCAATCTGTCCAATTGATGGGCTTTTGTTTCAAAATAAGAAGAAAATATCATCGTCTATTACGATGGTCTCAACTCGCACCCTCAGTGGAAAAAAACATAAGTCGTGTTACTTTGAATTATAGTTACTAATATGATTGGAAACAGGGACAAAAGCTGCTTAGGCCTTTTTTCTACTGAGGGTATGATTTGATGGTAAGTGAAAATCATCACCAATGGACATCCGTAGCACCAAACCATCACTGGCCCATTATAACTAGCACTCCGTTAATGCAACCGAAAATATAATTGTATATAAGTGTCTTCAAAAATTTCTTAGACAATACATATGTATTATGATAAAATCCCAGATTATGGAAGCTCTAGATACATCAACGAATAATAAGAATTTTAAAGTCATGTTCTATGGCAAACTGCATTTTAAACAAGAGTTACGCCCCAACTTAGAGTCACTAACGGTTACTTAAGTCTGAAGTGATTCTTTACTAAGGAGCGTTTTAAGTAACCGTTAGTGACTCTTGAGTTGGGGCGTTAGTTACTCTGTTTTAAAGTTGAAAGTGTAGAGAAAGATTACCTTACCCACAAATAAATTGTCTCCACAATATAAAATAGAATATAAAATACGTGCCCGAACCTATACAGCAAAATCCCGATAACAATAGCCAGAGACCTTTTGACTTATCGTCATATGAATCGAAAGGACACGGGCATTATCCAAAAATCCCGCAAATAAAATTCCAATTACGGGAAAGAAATGACATATTCGGTTTGCACAAATCCTTAAAACGTCATCCAGATATCCATTACATGTCTATTAAACCTTACGACATATATTTGTGGGGCTCAGTCAGCAGAGATTCCCCTCGCAAACACGGCGCCGATTACGAGCTCGGCCGACTGGAGTAAACGAATATAAAACACATGCGGGAAGACGAATGCAAAATGTACTGTTCAAGCTTTGCATAGGTAAACACTAGGCTTGCTCCCCACTGAATATCGCGGATTCGCGGATGAGGCTCGATAACCGTGTACTCGTTAATTTCAGCAGCACGACGTCACGTTTTAATTTATTGTTGTTGTCATGTAGATGTGTAACTTGTAAGGTACATTGAAGTATTATTACTAGCGTATAGAACAAACACCGCGAACAGCATGTATGTCCCAATGCATTGGCGCCACATGGCTTCAATCTTCAATGGATTCGTTCGATTTTGATGGGGGCTCAATTTTGAAAATCGAACCTACCGGGCGGGACACATTCTGTTCGAGATGTCTGTTCTATGACATTATACTTCAATGGCAAGGTATTATAATTTTCCTTTCAAATCGGTTTCGTTAAATTACTGAAACGATCAACCTCTCGCAATGTAGGTCGCAGCCTTCTATCAGTGCGGATTGATGGAAGGTTTACTCAGTTTACTGACCTACCCGTGTATCGTAAGATTTCATTTGTTTGGGTAAATATTCGGCAAATGAATAGATGAAGCACCTGATGGTCAGTAGTCACGGCCGCCAATGAACGCCAGTAACACGAAGAACATCCCCAATACGTTGCCAGCCAAGGAGAAAGCGGTGGATATCATACAGTGTACTTCCAGAATCATATTATACAAAATGTATTAGTTATTTGCTGAATAAAGAAAACCAACGCGATCGCGTAATGTAACACTAGTTCAAATATTATAAAATTTATAACATTAATTTGTAATATTATATACGTCGTTTTTTGTTTGAGAGAAAGTTATGTTTTAAGTATTGTAGAAACAAAATTTTAGGGTGCCAAGTGTCATGATAGCTTTTACAGCTTATTGGATTTCAGTTAAGTCCAATAACAAGGCGTGTTTGCTGGTTTGGCGACTAGTTATATAAAAAAGTTTGCTGACTGATCCTTCAAGGGACACTCTTACGTTTTAAAAATACATAGTCTGAATGTTATTAAAAGAAATTGACAATTACTAACCTTCTATCAATAAAATCGTACCTACGTTGGACACAACCTAATTATATCCAAGTAGTTTCATAAGTAATACTACATAAGTAAGTAGTTTCAGTTTCTATTAGTTAATTTTCGTTGTTGTATTTCACACACGCCGTGGGTGTTTGACAAAATTGTAATTAGGTACCTACCATCTTACACCTCTGAAAATGAAACGTATTGACTCAATAGAAGCTAAAAGCTTCCTGCATGCTGTGCAGTCAAGTTTATATAACTTAAAAAGCAGCTACCTACTAGGGTGAGTTGTGAACTTTCTCAATCCAGTCAGAGAATACTTAAGTTTACTCTGAATGAAAAATGGAAGCTATTAAGATTGCAATATTTGCAATATTAAACATTTCGCAGGTGGCTAGCATTACCGTGCTGGATAAACAACGTCACGTGGATTCCATTCCAGCGAAAACCTGACCTACAAAGCTAATTTGAAGGACATCAAGAAAAGGAGAGTAACCTGACTTGGCGGCATCTAAAGTGATGAGTCGCGCGTGGCCGCGTGGCCGGCGGGCTCTGCTCAAGTAACGACCTATCGATTGACAATACTGCCTAGTTAGCAATCCTTGGCTCCTCGCTGCCTCCATACGCCCGGGTGTCCCCGGCGCCCCGCCCGGACGCCCGCGCTCTACGAGAGTACGAGCCTACATCACGGACAAGCCTTTGAATTTTGTGCCGCTTCAAACAACATCCCATTGTTTTTGTCATGTTTCTGTTTTAAGACACTAATTTATTTTGTTTGGAACGTGTCAGAAATAACGATCTGTGGTTTGGATAAAATATTAATCAATAATCAGCTGGGATTGTTGTTTGTATACATTAACTTATTTTGATGAAAAAAATTAGATGCTGAAAGTTTAGAGGAAAAACCGATTTTTTGTTACTTTATATAAGAAAAGTTTAAGTCGGTAAATTTTCCTTACTTTTTGTTTCAGGGGTACCTAATAATATGTGGTTTCACCTAATCAAAAGTTTAAACTAAATGTAAGAGGAATGAAGTCGTCATACCGAGTGCCGACCCAGTCCGGGAGCCGCAGCCGCTCGCCGGGAGTATCGACCGCACGAGCCGCACCGCACGACCCTGCCGCGCTGGCACTTGCTGCCTCAGCTGCCTCAGCTGGAGACACTCCTCCGACACTACACACTCAGCGGGTATAACAGGTGTTCGCTCCTCAACCTTTCACAATATACAATTATACTTTTAATTCCGTAATTCCCTGTTTAAATTGAAAACACTCTATTTCATACTTTTCAATTTATCGTTTTGCAGATAATTCTATATAAGCGATAAGCTACCACTCTCCTGCTTGAACTAGCCGTCGTGTTCCGACTGGGGGCTTAAGAGCCAGTTCTTTCTTTTCTTTTCTCTTTTTTGGCCGGCAACGCATCAGTGATGCCTTTGTTGTCGCTGATGTCCATGAGCGACGATAGTCACTTACCATCAGGTGTCACTCACTTACCATCAGGTGGATCGTCAGCTCGTTTGTCGGCGTTGGTTCAAGGCGATCAATATAAAGGTTCACGAAAGGTTCGATCACGAAACAAAAAGTGGTTACAAAGATACTAAATCAATAGGTAGTGCCTAGTGGTACTCAGACGAGGCGCGGGTAAAGGCGAGGGGGCGCGGGGGGTGCAGGAGGGGGCGCGGGGGGCCGGGATCGTCGGCCGCGACCCTGCCGAGCTCGCAGTTTGCACCCCAGCCAGCTTGCCATTCTACCATCAGCCGTTTTGCTGCTTTCTGCTTACTCCGACCTCATCATCAATAACAAACAGTTTATTTGTAAACAATATAGTATTCTAGTGTAACAGTTCCGCTAAGAAAAATATGTCACGTAGAGTTTCGGTTACCCTCGTTTGATGTATTAAAAAATTATAAACAAGAACTCACAAACATAAACGTCACTAAAATAAAGATAAAAGTTATGTATGATCATAATTAAACTCACATTATCTCTAGTCCTGTAAACAGTCTACTGACAACCTACTGTCACGTCACGCACAGGTCGTGGCAGGAATAAGCTCTTTTTGCCGAAAAATGTACCTCACAAAAATTATTGACATATTTTTTTTTTATTGAAATTATGTCAGGTTTTGGATTTATACTGAAATACTATGTTATTTTCTTGCCGAAATATATAAAATACTTATTACTTACTTCACTTTTTTCAGGACAGTCACGAAAACGAAATCTCTAAATAATGGAATGGAAAGTAAGATATAAGACACACACAGTCATATCACATATCTCCCTAAGTGGCAGCAGAAGTCAGGAGAACCACTACACTATCACAAAATTAAATTTATTAGTAAGTAACCTTTATTATACTTATTTGTAATATTTATACCAGAAAAAAATTTGAACATTGGCCTCTGAAAATGGTCTTTTATATAATTGATTTTATTATTGATAATAAATGTCAGTTCCTAATTAATCGACAAGCGGGCCGGCTTCTGTTGCCTTTTATGAAACCCTAGTATGCCAGCATGGGATTATGGTCGGTATAAACTTACTTAAAAACATACACTAAAATAAAAATATTTTTATGTAGATAGTTGTATGAATCAAAAATTCATAGAATAATCTAACAGGCTTTAGAATTAAAAGTAAAAAATTAATTTAAAAATATAAAATATAATTCTCAAGTACCGCACCTTATTGTCACAGCGTGACATCAACTTTATCTATTTGATTCCGTTACTTTTGCTATCCATATTATAATACCAGTAGCATAGTCACGGAAAAGAAGTAATGGATTCCCAATCATCACGGCAGACGGGATTTTTAATTGTACAAAACAAATATATTTCTGATTAGGACTACTATAAGAATTCTGCTGCTTTCGAAGGGAAGAGATTCAAAGCCTCTAAATATAAAAGAACCTATGTAATTCAATGAACATCAAATTCGCGGATAATTGTAAAGAATAGATAGATGTACCAACTTAGTTTCCAAAGTGAATAACAATTCTCGTATCGCCCTAGTACGCAGATATCGACCGGCGCCGGCCGCCCGACCCTGTAAGAGCTGCTGGCTCAGCAGCAGAGTTCTGCATACACCACACGCCTCCAACAATATAACACAATCACTTACCTGCTAAAACAGGTGTTATGGTAAATATACAAGATCACGCATCGCGTCCTTGTCTTTTTAAGGAAATTTATAAAGCTGTTGTTGTTTGTACTCGTATAGACGTACTAAGTATGGAAATAAGCTTGTGAGTTAGCTATGCTTTTGAAATACGTCATCATAAAAATTAAATCAAGTAAGGCAGAGTCTTGTTGGTGAGATGCATTCGGATGTGCGTATCAGATGTTATGATATCCACATAAGTAGGTATACAACAATACATTAAAGAACCTTTATCAAAATTCAAAATAATAACTAGGAACTAGTTACAGTTTGGACCTGTGGAACGTAAAGCTCATATAACAAATATAACAAATCTGCTATCCCAACACAAAACAGATTTTTTTTGTGAACATCATTTTGCTCTCTATGCAGTCTTTCTAATTTACAGTGTCCACTGCAGCACAAAAACTATAAGAAGACTAAACAATTTTTCATATCAGTCACAGGCCACAGCCTATACCTTCAATAAGACCTCTTCGTAGAGGATAGAGTCTTTCAGAAGTAATTCCGATGGCGTTTGCAAGTTAGGTATATGTGCAATTATTATGTAAAAGTTACATAACATTATCAATATATTTTACAAGGTTAGAAAAGTTCATGATTTTGTTAGGTACCAACATCATAATCTTTTCTGAATTACAAATAATAGATTCAACTATAGAGACGTAAGAAACATCAACTACTATAGATTTTGATTGAAACAACTGAAAAGCTATCTTAATTCACATGCTAATAATTACTTCGATCTCATCCGGTACCAATACTCCTGATATCATCTAAATGATTACATTTACCTTAGAAAATGGAAAGTATAGTCGGATCGTGACGTCACCGGCAACTCGACCTTGCCACTAGAAAAATGTGCCGCGTCGCCGCAGCGGAGCTCTGCTTGCTCATCACATCGCGGCCATCGCTCCCGCACCCTCACTACCTACCACCACCTACCACCACCTACCAGGCGCGGAGTCGGAACGCGAGGAACGCCCGCGAAAATACGGATACAGCGTGTCACGTGGCCCTTGAGCCCTGACGTTACGTTTGTCTAACTTTTCTTACTTCAGGTCATGGTAAATTAATGGTAAATAATTTTCCAGATGATTCTTGACAAAAAATGACAGACTTCAAAATTAGGGATAACTCAAAAACTACTCGTCATATCTCGCTCAAATGTAAGTGGTATATTATGACAAGCACCAGGTTTCGATTTAAAAAAGAATCATCAAAATCGGTTCACCCAGTCGAAAGTTCTGAGGTAACAAACATAAAAAAAATTACAGTCAAATTGAATACCTCCTCCTTTTTTGAAGTCGGTTAAAAATGTAATCAATTAGAAGACGCGGGATAATTATGAATTTTGTCTTCTAAACCAAAACAAATAGAATTATTTGTGGCCATGTTATGGGAATACAAAAGCTTTTTGGGATACTTTATGAATGTGGGAAAATGTAGAAGCTACCTATTATTGCTTCTGTATAAACGCATTAGATTTTCATCTGTAATGTTTATATGGAAATGTAAATGAAATAAATAAATACTTAAAAAAATCCTATTAATTACTATAGAACGGAACTGCTGAGAATAAATATTTTAACGTCAATAAGCATGTGATCAAAATACGTGTTTGATATGAACATTCAATGGACCAATGGACCTTATAAAAATGGACGTTGATGTATAGTCCAATAAAATTGTCGGAATAATTGTGCCATACATTATTATGATGTACGCCTACAAAATGGGCCATTACGCTGTCGGCCCGCAGTAACAATGGCCATAATTCTCGTCGACTTCATTAACAGGCTTCCATTTGCATGACGGCATCGACTTACGTACAACTACAGCTTATAATAAGCATTCACCAGATAGAACAGAGAAGCATGGACGTCATTGTACTATCCACTAGTTAGGTAGATGTCGCTGTCACGGCTATATCTTGTGGGATTATAACCCTTAATACGAATGGCAAAAGGACAGTCAGATTTTCAGAATCCGCATTTATTTTTGGTTCAGAAAGGAAGCTGGTAGGCGGCGTTATCGTCCTCTCTGTCTGGCGGGGCGTGGCCTCACCGACCACGCCCCTCGTCTCCCACTACGAAGCCTTTAGCGCCGCTGTGTTGAAGCTACAAACAATTCCACTTAAAATTATACGTAAGTACAGCCTCCGGAGAGAACAGTATTTTTTGCGAGATTTAATTAATTTCTTTTGTGACACTTCGGTACCGAAAATCTCCATTGGACTTTATTACTTTTCAACGTTTACGAATGCAATGAAAATATAGAAATTGAAGTCATGAATAATTTTCTCCATTTAAAATGATGAAATTTGCTTTAATAGTTGATTTTCAAATTAACTAGATTATATGGCTACCTCTTATTCGTAACTAGTAGACACGTGGGAGCGTGTCAAGCCAAGTTCAAGCCAAAAAAAAGAGAAATGGCGAGTAGCACCCGTTTGTAATTTAAATAGAACCTTTTAAATAGAGCCACTTTTGACACCTACGTAACTCAGAATCTTATTTACATAAACACACCAAATTGGTTTATACGAGTAGGTATACCTAATGAGACTCTCTAAACAAAGTACTACCCCATGATATACCTAATGTCTTATTTAATCACGAAATTTTTAAAATGCTAAAACAACTAATGTATCCTACCTACCATTACATGCTTGTACTTATATACATACCTACCTATGACATGAGTTAATATTATCCAATCTAATTTAAGAGTAACAGCATAACTCTCTTGCACGTAATATTGCCCATTTATCAAGCCGTGTCTTGTCTCAACTCTGGGCATAGATTACCTCTCAAAATGAAGAAGGGTTAAGGCCGAAGTCTCCTGTCTGGCAGAGTGCCAACCCGGCGGAATTCACACACCTTTGAAAACATTATCAAGAAATTACCTGTACAACACTGAAATAGCCATCCTATTTGTTTCCATCGAGGTAGACATTTATCTACTATAATAATAAGTTGAAATGTTTCTTACCCGACGGCTTTTTGGCTATAAATTCATCAGTGATATTTGATCTTGAGCGCTTCCGTTCTTTGAAGGACACAGTGTCTCGATGCGAATCGAAGTTAGTTACAAGGTTACAACTAAAGAAAAATCTTAGTATCGTCTACATCCTATTTTCTACTTATTTGCCTTACCTTCTGTGGTGTTGTTCTTTCTTGTTGCCCTCTTTTGTCTTCTTTCTCCTTTTCTTACTTCTTCAGGTAAGTACGATGCTAATCCACTGTTGAGTATACCTAAAACAGCGTGATAAGTACAAAAATATGCAGGTGAGATTTTAATGTCTAACTTTAATATTTTAGGTTTATAATAGGTTTGATTGCTTTCCTAAACGAACTTAAATAGTAAATATTAAACATAAGGTGATAATAAGTATTATAGGTAAAATTAGGCGGAATCATGTGAATGTCTGGACATCAACCAGACATTCACATGACACTGCGTATCTTCCGAATACTAAGACTATACGAATATAGTCTTTTTCACATGGAATGTAAATAATAATATAGTTTACCTAATACATACAGATTTTTAAGTAAAACATATATAGTTAAATCAGAATTTTGAAGATTTCACCTCTGACAACAATTATATAGGTTAATGTCGAACGAATGACATCAAGTTAGGTATATTACGAGTGGAATACATTGTAACGTCGCCGCTATCAGTCAACACGACACCACGGACTGTTCTAATAACAACCTGTTTCAAATTGCAAGTTGTTGGAAACTCTATCTTCAATCAGTCGCGCGTTGCAACAATGTAGCCCGGCCCTTTCCTGTTTATTTTATACACGGCTAATATAATATTACTTGAGAATTTCGTACTTTACCATCTTTCTATCTTATCTCTTCTTCCAGCCAGCAATGCTTCGGTGATGCCTTTGGTGTTGCAAATAAGTGACTTGTCATCTCGTTTGGCGATATTTGTCTAGTTACATAAAAAACAGGGCAAGTGCGTGTCAGGCCACGCGCAATGTAGGGTTCCGAAGTAGTAAGTTTATCGACTATTACTCATTAACTACTTATGCAAACATAGCCGTGATAGTTTTTCTTGTAAATTTATCATACTTAAAACCTATTTTTGAGAATTTTTTCACTTGTCTAACTCCAACCGTTTAGCCGGCAGGGGGGGGATACTTGACTCTAACCAAAATTAGCACTTTAAAGCCAGACATTTCACAAACAGACCCCTAAATTAAAAAATGGTCATAATAAACTCATAATATTTTTGAAATACATTTTCAACGATATCCCACACTATAGGGTACGCCATGTATAAAAAACTCATCCTCACGTTACCTGTAAGGGAGGTACCCTAAAAAAATGTTATTCGATATTTTTTTTCTACGATTTTGGAGTTTGAATAAATATGTATATCCATGCCAAATTACAGCTTTCTAGCACTTACGGTCTCGGCTCTATGCTATGCTTTGGACAGACAGACGGACGACGGACATGACCAAACTATAATTTTTCGATTTTACTTTACAACCCAAAAATATTAGGTATGTTTAATTATTGCCGAAGATAAAGTCAAAATACACCATCACAGATCATGATTAGACTTGGAATAGCACGGTGGATACAAGCCAAAGCCCTCATAACGTGTTACTCGTAGAAGTACTCAAACCCCCCTGGAACCACGATCACTAATTGCCTACGTTGTTTAGCGGACACTGCAGGCTCAATAGACATCTATGTCTATGGTGCCCACGACAGACCTGAGCAAAAATGCAATATGCAGATACCGCAGTGAGGCAGAGGATACACCAATCCACATCCTCTGCTACTGCATGATCACATCAGATCAAGTCAGAAATCTGGAATCCAGAAACATTCTACGGTTTGTCCAACCCGTAGCACTTGGTACTAAATAAGGTTTTTCATAGCTGGTATGGATACAATAGATCAAATCTGGTTGCAGTCGTTGCAGTAATTTTTGTAATTGTTATCTTTTGACTTTAAATAATAATACATTTTTGTATGGAAATAGTCATTAAATGAGCTGATTTGCCACCTGATGGGAAGTGGTTATTCAACGGACATTAGTAACAACAAAAGTAGCAAGGATTGCCGGCCAGTAAAGAAGAAGGACCCCGCATTATTTCTGGTTCTCCGATTCAGCTACCAAAACACAACATTGGTGGTATTTAAAAGGTCTAGCAGATATACAAACCTCCAAGCAAAATTACTCTCGGGATGTACTGTGTAGTACAGAGCCCTGCAACCTCCAACAACCGCCATATAGCCACATCGATATTTACGCAGGGTGCACCACCAGGGAAAGTTGATTTTTGCTTATGAAGATCCCTAAAGACACAAAGGCAATTGGTATTAATGATCATATAGTTCTATAACATATATCTAGAGAGTTTATAAGGAGCAAATGTCCCTGGTTAGTGCTACAATATCGTTGGTACGCAATTATTTCTGTTATTATGTTTATAAATGCATTTATAATAAAATTATCTATTTATTAAAAAAACATTTTTAATGTATTTAATTAACATGCAATGAACTAGCTGATACAGTGTTATATCAATATATTAACCATAATGATTAGTGCAGGTAACAAAGTCTGATACAATTTCCAGAAATAATATGACACATATGTTACTTGATGCATCATAGCAATTTGGAAACAAACCTCATGTATAGAGGCTTTATCAAAAAGAAAAGTCAATCTTGCATGTTAAATACTCAATTTTTAACATATTTTTGTATTAGTACCCCACAGATTTCATTCCTTATGAATTGGAAAAAAATTGGTATAAAGACCCATGAAAATTCGTATAGTTTTTATCGCAAGTATTTAGATAAAGGAGGCTTCTTATACGATAAATCAAACAAACAAAACAATAATTATGTACGTGATACTACCTACCTCCACCTTCAATCGACCTCAATTATTTGCAAGCATTGAGCAATCGACGCCGTTTGCTTACTGGAATATTGCAAAATCAGCCCCAGTTAAGTCATTGGACTCGTATTGCTGATACTTTATGAACAAACAATGATTAGGTATACAAAAACAACATATTATGAATATAACACTTTAACACAATAACTACATTATAAAGTTATACTAATTAATATTCCTAAATATTATCCTATATAGCAATAACGCTACTCTACAAGGATGCGGTATATCCGGGCACAAGTCACAACATTTGATCAACCAAGGGATATTTTACTAAAGGTATCATTTGTAACCTTTTCAGTCCAGTCAAATTAAGGGTTTGACCTTGGAATGATCTCTCATTCCGTGTAGACCCCTTATTTTTGCTTATTTTACTGGACTTGTAATCAAGGGTGACAGCACCGACAGCAACGCATTACCAGCTCAGGTGCGTTTGTTGAATCCACTTGTTGAACTCGGTCTCCGATAGAAACGTAAATATTTTTTCACGGTAACCGTTACAATATCAGTAGCTTGAATATGTTTTTTAATCATTTAAATTTTTCAAATCCAATTGATACTTGCAGTTATTAATAAACAAACTTGTCTGGTTTTTTTTAAAGAATATTAGCATAGATTTCATTAATTACATCACAGCTTAAAATTGAGTTAAGAATGTTAACTTTCTCAATTGTTGACATTAATAATCCTTCTGTTTTGCAATAATCCGATAAAAAGAAAAACCTTTTTATTGATGTGGAAAACTTTTACCAATCCATTTAACTTTTACTATAACACTACTTACTTATCAAGAAGCTGGTTCCTGCCGACTTCGGTAGATAGATGTAGAAAAGAAATCAAATTTATGTACCTACTTAGCTACTAACGAATAGATTTTGATGCAGTTATTATTTACGATTTTCTATAAAAGCCTTAGTGCAGAAGTAGAAAGAGATAGCTAATTTGTGTACTATACTAGGCGTATTGTTACTTACTTACATACAGTACTTACCTACTTAACTAAACTACTTAACTTGCAAAAGAAATGTAAATTGAAATAAATTTAAGAATATTTTTCACAAATCTTTATTGAAATTATTAATATACTAGCTGTGCCACGCGGTTTCACCCGCGTTAATTTGTAGAAAACAACTACTTAAATATATGATGTAATGTAATGATGAATATATGATGTAAACTAAGTAACATCGGTATTAGCGGTACAGCATACAATATTTTAAAATCTTACCTTTCAAATCGTAGCCAGGTGGTTAAAATTGGAAATTTTCAAAGTCATCCTAAGCCTATAACTTTCGGTGTACCTCAAGGCTCAATATTAGGACCCTTACTATTTTTGATTTACGTCAACGATATAAATCAGATAGGCCTAAGAGGAGAAATAACTATGTATGCCGACGACACAAATTTATTCTACTTTGGTCACTCAATAAACACGATCATTCTGGATGCGCAACATGACTTAAATTTACTAAACTTATGGCTAAGGCATAACTTATTAACTATCAACGTGTCTAAAACTAACTACATTATATTCAAAGCTAAAAATAAGAAAATCAATGACTATGTACCTCTTAAAATAAATGAACAAATAATCAAAAGAAATGACAAAGAAACATATTTAGGCCTTATTCTTGATAACAATCTGACGTGGAAGCCACATATCGAAAAAATTAAATCAAAATTATCTTCCCTTGCTGGAGCTTTACGAGGTATCACTAGATGTTTTCCAAGGAAAGTAAGCTATTGTATCTATAACTCACTCGTTAAGCCACATATAGATTACTTAGCTGAAGTTTGGGGCTCAGCTGCAAAAACTAACCTAGATCTAATTCAAAGGGCTCAAAACAAACTTATAAAGGTCCTTTTCCATTATAACTTCTTGACTCCGACCGCTAGGCTATATAAAGAAACAAAGTTGCTAAATATTTTTCAAACTTACGTTTACAATACCTGCATACTAATCCGTAAAATACTTACAAAAGACATACATACACAAACTACTTTTACGAAGAAGAAACAAATACAAAAAATGCATTTAAGAAGTGCAAATAACTTAATTTTGCGCGCTCCAAGGACTAATTATGGTAAAAAGAATCTTGTTTACGAAGGCGCCCATCTATACAATATGCTCCCCAAAGACATCAAATCCTCACAATCTTTAGTAATGTTTAAAAAGCTTCTAAAACATCATGTAATAAATAAAATACATTAACCCTAAAAACAAAATCTTTAAAACACACACATATACACAACACACACACACGAACGCTCTCACACATACACACACACACACACACACACACACTCACGCACACACACGCATGCGCACACACACACACACACACACACACACACACACACACACACACATACACACACACACTACCACACACTTACCTAATGCACTCCCTCAAGCACCATTTGTAAATTTCTTTTATGTAAATACAAATCAAAAATAAAATTAGCCCCTTATGCTATAACTTAAAAACCAATGTTTTACATTTTATTAATTGTTGATAATAATATGTAACCTATATAAATAAAGAGATGAAAAATAAAAAGATAAAAAGTTTAGTTAAAATTTTAATTTCTCATCATCAAATCATAACTTGACTAACATTAAATGCCACTTCTAGTAACCATCTTGTACGGATGTATATCTTTGGTACAAATCTGCGACATCTAAGCCTGAGCCGGATTGTGCGATATTATGTGGGTAATTGTAAAAATTGAATGCATTGTCTTGAATCATGTACGTTCCTCCGTAAGTTATTTTTGTATAAATCTCCTATAATTCTATCTTCTCATGTTAAGTGAATTTGTAAATTCTTAATGAGAATAAATATCTAAAACCCAAATGTTATTTAACCTATATATATGTTAATATATGATGTTATATTCGAACCAGTAGCTCTTGAGATTAGCGCGTTCAACCAAACGAACTCTTTAGCTTTATAATATTAGTATAGATAACTATTCGTTCAAACATTGGAGTTTAAGACATTGAAGAATTATTGCGTATAACAGCGACACCGCGAACACGATGTATGTCCCAACTCCCAATAAATTGGCGCCAATGGGCTTCAATTTTCAATGGAATCGTTCGATTTTGAAAGGAGAACGGGGGTTAATTTTGAAAATAGAATCTCCCGCGGCGGGACACACATTTTATTCGAGATATTTTTTTTTACGATGTTATACTTCAGTGGTTTAAGATGAATGCCTAAATATGTATTATTGCTTTCAGCTTTTCCCGCGTTTTTCGGGATGATAATTAATGGATAATTATTATATCTTATTTTCAATCATGGTCTATCTGTGTGTGTTTCATGAAAATCCGTTCAGTAGTTTTTGCATGAAAGAGTACCTAACAAACATTCACACAAAAGACTTTTACATTTATCTATACTAATATTATAAAGCTGGAGAGTTTGTTTGATTGATCGCGCTAATCTCAGGAACTACTGGTTCGAATTGAAAAATTCATTTTGTGTTAGATAGTATGTTTATCGAGGAAGGCTATAGGCTATATAACGTCATATATTTTTGGCAGTTAGTTTTTTCCACAAATTAACGCGGGTGAAACCGCGAGGTACAGCTAGTTATATTATAATAGTTAGTAGGATAAGATTCAGTCTGGCCCTCTTTACTGAACGTTTTATTTTTGAATCAAATGAAACAGATGTGAAAAGGAACAGATTTTATGGTTGATGAACTTAGAATACTAAATCATGTAAACTAATACCTACCTCTAGTATCAAATATGAAGTTAAAATATGAACGCTGTTATTATATCCAAGCCGATAACTTAATAGTAGATTTAATAGTAATTAGTAGATTTTACAAAAATCAAACTTTAAGAACATCCTCTTTTTTCAAAGCCGGTTAATTTAACATTATTTGTAATACAAGACGGAATTGTTCCGCCTGGTGTCAAGATTCTGTTGTTTGCAAAGATTTCACTCATGAATACGAATTTGTAGCGATTTTTCCACTTTCTGAGTTATCATAAATATTTTTGAAATTTTCCTTCATTTTATGTCATCAAAGAATAGGATAACCTTGAAAATAAAATACAAACGAAAGTGGTAAAGACAGAATCTTGGATTAAAACTGTTACTTACCCGTACCTACTATTAAGTATGTATTCTGTGACTTATGAACAGTTAAAACAAACTGTTTCGTAAGTATTGTAGATACATAAGTATTTTCTACTGATTCGAATTGTTATTCGCTATAATTTAATTATAATATTATTCATTTCTTATCTTATTCTGCAATTAGTTTGTATTTTAATGTCACTACATATTATTTCTAATTATGAGTTTAAGCAAATTGGACCATAAGATGTTATTATTTTGTATTACTGTGAGAGAATAAGAAAACAAAATAAGAAATGACACATATTTTCATGAAAGTTGTAGTTACTGTGTTTAAAACGAATTATGCTTGCACCAACAAAAACTCAATAAAAGATATTTTTAAGAATATTTTATTAGGAAAACAAATCCTATAGATAGATTTTATTTAGTTAAACTATTTACAATCATTAGATTATCGGTCGTTAGAGTCATTATAACTTATGTATAAGTTTAATAATACATTTATTTTAACGAAGCTATATGCATATATTACGACACAACCATACATTTAACACGGTGCCGATACGGCCTTCGCCAACGTCTCACCATTTTAAAAAACTATAAAACTGGAACTGATGATAATCATTAAATTTCAAACTTAACAAAAGCACGAGCAGTCCGGTGATGCGGGCTCGGCGGGCGGCGCGCTCATCAGCAGCACGGGCTCCTAGTAGCGCTGCCAGGCGCAGGCCGAGGCGGAGGCGGCGGCGGAGGCGCCCGAGCGCGGCGCCGCGCCCTGCCGTCACAGCTCCGAGAAGAACTCCGGCGAGGAGTGCGGCGTGGGCGGCGCGTGCGCGGCGTGCTGCGGCACCGCGTGCTCGCGCCCCAGCAGCGACAGCCGCTGCTTCAGCATGTCGCGCTCGTGCGTCACGCGCGCCAGCTGCAGTTGCAGCAGGTGCAGCTCGTCCTGCAGCGACCGGTTCGTCATCTCCAGCTCCTGCCGGTGCTGCAGCCTTTTGCTGCGACAGTTCTGTGCGTACCCCCGGTTCTTTAGGGTGCGACGTTTCTGTTTCAGCCTCGTCACGTCCTCCCGGGGGAACCCGTGCAGGCGCTTGTTGAGCTCGCGGACGCTCAGGGTCAGCAACAGATCATCGCTGATCAAGTCGTCCCCGCACGAGGACTGCGAGTAGGGTGGATGTTGGCCCGTGCGCGGGGACATCACCGAGCACGAGCTGGCCGGCCGGAGGGCGACCTGTTGCGCGTGGTGATCCTGCTCCCTCCACTCCCGTCGATCCCACTCCTCGAAGGTCCCGCACGGCACCGTCCTCATGTCCAAGGGTTCGCGCATGTGAGGCAGCCACAGGACGTCATCCACCGGCGGCGCGCGGCAGGGACTGCGGCCGACGGGCACGGGCGGCGTCTCCGGCGGGGTGCTCGGGTCGACGGCGATGGCGACGTGCGGCTGCGGGTAGGGCCCCGCGTCCGGCCAGGGGCGGCAGGCGCGCGCGCACGCCGGCAGGGTCTCCACCAGCTCGTGCCAGCCCGTCCGGAGCGGTTCGCGCTTCACGAGGTGATGGTCCTCGAGGTGATCGAGCTCGAAGTTCTGAACGTATTCGTCGGCTAACTGATCATCGTCGGTCTCGCGGTGGGATTGCGGCGGCAAGGTCTGCATCGCGCTCGCCTGAGAGCAGTCCACGAGCGCGTGTTCCACCATGGAGCCGTACGGGGTGCGCGCCGGCCGGAAGCGAACTGCCGGCGCGGCGCACCCTGCCGCCAGACTCCGCCCTCCGGCCCAATGACGTGGTGCGACGCGCGCATACACTTACTACACAGCCTTTATTTTCACAAACATAAGTTCGGTTTACATCGAGACATTGTAATATAAACACAACAGAACTACACACATACACATAATAGAAACAAATGTGTAGAACTGTACCGATATATAATACATTTGCACGCGTCTATTTCTACTGTCAGTAGGTACATAATTGAACTCATATCTTAACAAACCATACTAGATATACCATACTAGATACACTTGTCTTGTAACTAATATCCATATAGTTAAATATTATTAAAAATAACATTTATAAGAAATACATATTTGCATTTCCATTTACACGTGGCGTAGCGTCGCTGCTACGCCGTAGCCGCATAGCAACAGATATGGCTTGCCTAAAACCCGTGTACAAAAGATGTTTTTTCCGCCCTATGTAGGAAACCATGTACGAGTATTTTGAATTTAAAATACTGCAAGCTTTGCGCAGTATTTTCATGTAGTCAGTGTACTGTGTGTACTGTGTGTGTGTTATTTTACTATTAGTATACATTATTTTTAGACTGTTTGTGTATACGTTTGATCCCCCTTATCTCAATTTGGATACGGTTAAACTGTATTGTATTAATTTTTATTACAAAAAACAGATACAAAAGATAGTTATGCCAATTTAAATAATCTTTAATTTTGCCTGAGCATGTTTAAAAATTTAAAAAAATAAAACAACTAAAGTAGCCAAAAATTTTTGTAAACTTTTTACTCATTTTAGTATTTTGTCTATAAATCATGTTCACGATAGAAATGTTTTCACATTAATACTGTATTCAAAGTAATTAATTTTAATCGTTTTGGAGCGATAATTTTAGTCCTGTTGGAGAGGCTTAAAATACTAACCCCAATCCCACGCTGGTCGTAAGAGGCGACTAAATCCGGCCTGTTAGTAATAGAGCCCCTCAGAGGGATTATATTGGTAATGTTAATTTTAATAATGCCATTAATACCATTAATACTCATTGAAGTATTATTACTAGCGTATAGAACAGACACCGTGAACACAATGTATGTCAAAATGTATTGGCGCCACGTGGCTTCAATCTTCAATGGATTCGTTCGATTTTAAAAGGAGAACCGGGGCTCCATTCCATTTTGAAAATCGAACCTCCCGGGCGGGACACACATTTTGTTCGAGATGTCTGTTCTATGACATTATACTTCAATGTTATTACTATTATTATTTCTCCATGGAGTCCGCCGCGATAGCTTCTACCACCCTTTTGCTGAGTCAGTCGCCAAACGACTCGTCGTGATCTGACTAGAGAGCCATTTTTTTCTTTCTTGTTCTTCTCTCTGTCTTGGCCGGCAACGCATCAGTGATAGCTTTGGTGTCGCTGATGTCTATGGGCGACGATAGCTACCTACTATCAGGATCGTCAGCTTGATTGCAGGCTATTTCCATGATAAAAAGTAATTGGATTTCTGTTTAAACCTCAGATGAAAGAATAAAAGGGTTTAAACCTAAAGGGACTCTAGTGGAGAAATGAATTTCCCATTCCCACCTTTAAAACCAAGAAAAACTGAATCATAAGCGGTTCATCCGTACTAGATAGAGCAGCTACGATACCACAGTCATACATACATACTAATATACATACATACCTACTAATACACGATAGTAAATAACAACGTTAGTAAGATAATTTTTGCATTGTGGGTTATAAAAATTATGTTTGGCTTCTTCATCGATACGAAGCTTACCTGTAGCAGAGCCTGTAGTAATACAGAGTTCAAATCATTACAATCAAGTAGGTAAAGTACCTAATGTAGTTATCTATTAAGTGCACGTGAAATCTTGAGTGGCATTTTGCACACATTTTATATAATACATAATAAATATACATAATAAATCATGTACCTAACGATGAGCCAATAAACAGGGAAAAAGGAATCAAAACATTTCGCGTTTCATCTTAGAAAGGAGCCAAGATAATAAAAACATCACAAACATGCTAAATGTCTTACAATTCATCGTTTATTTGTCATTTATGTTGAGAAGGGAGGAAAAACAAAGACGAAGTTTTCTGAAATGAAAACCAAAGAGAACAACTAGAGATAAATCAGTAACTTGAGAGATAGTACAAACTTTCAGGCCAATCATCAAGTATAAAATATCTACAATAATGGCAGCTATATGCACAACCTTAGACAAAGTGATTTCACGCATCGGCAAGTAAGAACGGGTTAAGTCAGCGTAACCCCGAATTAAATTTAATCACCGACCCGCGGACCGCACCTAAACATCTAACCCTTCCATTATCCCCATTAATTGAAACGATTCGCTTGTTATAAGAACAATGAATCATATAATTAATTGTTTATGCAAACTAGACTTAAGGGTTAATTTGGAGATCTGTGTGCTCCCGAGAGAATATAAGCAAATCGATTCCTCGTCTTTCTGCATTTGTGCACTAATTGTGTAATTATCAGTAATATTCCAAAATTAAATGAAACAAGTTCCTTCCTACATATTTGAATGGTTTTTCTTATGGACTTGTCTTAGGAAAATTATATTTAAGTAGATTCTCAATTACTTCTTGGTAATATTGGTTGTACTGAAAAACATTTTTCATTTTATTATCTTGCTTAATGTAGGTATCAAATTTTTTACTGAATAATTTAACTTCCTTAAATCGAGTTGACGTTGAAGAATTTTGAGTTTCTATGGACACAACTTTGAATCCAAACTTTAAAAAAATTAGAACACATAGTTAATATTGCATCGGATTCTTTCAAAAAGTTATTTTTGGGTTCCGTACTTCAAAAGTTAGTTAGTTCTACTCGTAATTCATCTTGCAAGATTTACCTGTACAGGCTGTACATACTATTACATGATAACAAACTAACAAATAGGTATAGCAAGTTAAATAAAATATTGTAACAAGGGAACCCTTATTTCATTATACCTCTATCTGTCTGTTTTATGTCTGTTTTTTTGTTTGTCTTTCTACCCCCTTTTATATCCAACACTCAGGTCTACATACTTACAATCCTTTAGAGACGTGAAAAAATTAAGCTTTTGGGTCAACATTTAAGCCGATATTTTTTAGTTATTTTCATACTCGCATGGGAATCAAACCCTATAGGGAAACTTCGTATTAACCTAGAATCATAATGTATTTCAAAAGAAGCAATGTCTTATAGATTACACAAGTAAAGGAAGAAATCCAAAAAAGATCACGAACTAGTTATGTCAATGTATTGGAACAATAGTTTTCTATCGGCAAGGATATCACTTTTCCCTAGTTAGTTTCAATAGCTACAATTTTATACGGAATCCTTGATATACGAGTCCGACTCACACTTGGCTGGTTAATTTATAATTACATTTATTGCAGTTTAATGAATGTGTTCAATAGTGCGAACACTATTGAACACATTCATTTAACTTGAAATTTCTTTCGGACTCGTAAGTCCGAAAGAAATTTCAAGATATTTTAAACACAAAATAGAGTCCAACCAGTGAACGAATAGTTCATTGAGTCCAAAATTTTAATGTATCGCCGTAAAAACCTATTATATGAATATTGATTTAACTTTTAAGTTTATACCACTGGTTTCTGTACAAGTATGCAGTTCAGGCTGGGCATTGATGAAACATGAAACGTGAATGGACATCGTCAGCGAATACACGGGTGTAATAATTACGTAACGAAGATCGTGAAACAATTTTAAAATAGAATTAGCATTTTTACCATCTCTCAAGTCAAATATACTTGAAATTTCAAATATGAATAACATTTAATTAACAATGTCAGCGGAAATGTGTTGGTTTCCTAGCATTAGCAAAGATAATATTATTTTGATATACACTCCAAATATCTATTCCGTTATGGTTCCGAAGACCATTTTTGGAATTAGGGGCCCGGCCGTTTGCGAAATATTTGACTCTAAATTGGTAATACTGATTAGATATAATTATGCTGGCTGTATAGATTCTGCGTTACTTATAATACTACAGTAATAACTTCTTAAATCGCTCCTTAGTACGGAATTTATATGGTGATTATTTACTAGGGAGTAGCTAAAGTAACCGTTCTGAGTTGGGGCGTTAGGTATCCAACTCTACAGCATAGAAAATAAAACAATAATAACTACACGTGGAAATTGAGCTCTCGTATCTCTTTAACACTGTATGTACAATGTACATGGAAATACCTAGTTAAGTAGATTCGAACAGACCGTAAAGTTTCAATTGGAGCGAAGCGAACTCGAGTCCAAATAGTACAATTGCTGATATGGCGAGACATGGAGGTAAAGAGTAATTGTTCCAGCGCTGTAGCCGCTGTATGTCTAGTGAGGTAGGGTGCGAGTGCGGGGGCTGATGCGCTGTTTGCTCTCCACGGTCAACATTGTTAGCGGAAACCACGGCGCCAAATGTTATTACATGATTTTGTTGCCCGACACTTCTATTTGACTTCTGTTCAACATCGGGTTCATTATTAACGCTTTTTGGTTTCGTTGTTCAATAAAATTAATCTTATTGTAGGTTCCTGCATATTTCTAGTATTCTGTGGTAATAGCTTTAAATATTTTTTCATATGTAAATAGCCCAGAACACAATTATGTATTATTGTCTTCTTCAACCCACAACTGAGTGACGAGGCACCTGATGTTAAAATTGTTATCATCGCCCAACCTATTATCTGAAACTTGGTCTGCGTAAAAAACACGGTAGATAGGTATGTAGTTCTTCCCTTTTTAGGGTTCCGTAGACAAAATTTTACCCCTAATAGTTTCGTCAAATCCGGCTGTCTGCAGCATAGCACAGAGACCTTTAGTATCTATTTGAAAACTGTAAATCTTCCCAAGCCTACAAAAATGTTGTAGGTTTGAGAAGATCATTTAAGGATTTAGCTTAAAGTCAAGTGTCCCCCCCTGCCTTGTAAATATTTGGTGAACTTATAACTACGGAACCCAACATTGCGCGTGGCCTGACACGCACCTGGATGGCTTTTAAAGAGCGCAATAGAAAGATCGCTAACACTCATACGAGCTGTTATTATCTAATTATGTTCTAATCAAATCAGGTTTCAAGTAAGAAGGTAATATAGTGGTAGTAGAACTAATCCGTTTAGCACTAGGTATGAAGGATTTATCCGATCGGATCGGATCGGATTAAAGTGCACGTGTATCAATGCGGAAAATAGTAGGTCCCAAGCTGCATTATGCATAGAGCTATGCACTTACTTTTTTTTATGGAACTAGCCGGCAAACGAGCTGACGATCCACCTGATAGTAAGTGACTATCGTTGACCATGGACATCAGCAACATCAAAGGCATCACTGATGCGTTGCCGGCCACGAGAGTAGAAAAATAAAGAAAGAACTGGCTCTCAAGCCCCCAGCCGGAACACGACGAGTCTTTTGGCGGTTGACTCAAGCTCACTGGTGGTAGCTATCCAGGCGAACCCCATGAAGAAATAATAATAGTAATAATGGTATTAATTAGCATTAAAATCAATATTACCAATATAATCCCTTCGAGGGGCCTTATCACTAGCGGGCTGAATTTAGTCGCCTCTTACGACACCCATCCAGATTTTGGGGTTAGTATTCTAAGCCGCCCCAATACGGCAACAAAGTTATAAGTACTGTACCAAGTAGGTACTGTAACCAAGTTATAGTTAGTTAATACCAACTATTCTTTTACAACAAAAACAAACACTTGAAGATAACTACGAATTGCAATGAAAGAACTAAAATTGTCTCCATCGATCACTTATTTGAAAATATACTTAAATCAGTAGATAGGTACCTAAGCAATCAGAGATTGGTACTCACGTTCATTTTAAAGACTATTTCTACTTACTTACCTACTGATAATTCAAATATTTTTTATTTATCTCAGGACTTGTTCGCGTGTTCGGTGACCTAGAATAAAATAAAGATTATTAGTTATTATTTTATCAGAGCCAACTTACTTAGGTGCTTTTTAGTTATTTTTTTATAATAATTCCGTATTTCTGTAACTTACCTATAAAAGTTACCTACAATAACAATATGAACTCGAATGATAAAAAGCGGGGTGCCGTTAAAAAACCGCAGAGCATTGTCGTCAAACAATAGCAAGTGGGGAGCTGAAATTGGTGAGAGGCAACTCCCAGCGGCGGAACACGTACGCGCGGCTATCGGCGCCTCTTCATCAATTGATTCGCTCCAAGAGTGCCGGGCGCCGGGCTATGCGGTGCTCGCGCGGCCATCGCTCCAAGCCTTTCCTGCTTTCCTAATGCTGCAGTGGGTAATCATGATTCTAATATGAAGGGTTAAGTACCTATAAATCTATTCCATGCTCAAGTCATGTACCTATTTAAAAAGTAATTAAGGCTACTCCGGTTTCGAAAACGGTTTCGGTTTGAAGTTTCAAAGTTTGAACAATCGGAACATGACCATAGCCGACAGAATACAGAATAGACACCGAGCACGGACCTCTAAACTCCCTGAGTTGCAGTACCTACCGGATTTATATTTTTATGAGTGTAGGCAACTTATTTTCGCCGCCCCACGTACCTTTCTAAAATAATAATTAAATAGTAATATAGATAAAATAGGTACAATAACAGGTAGGTAGGTACCTTGGATTGATAATTTTCAATAGGAATGAGTTTCTGTAGGGATAACGTATTAACGTAGATACTTATTAATATAAAAAACATGGGAAATTCAGTGAACTTGTTTGACTTTTATCCTCTGAAATCAAGTGAGCCCCCTCTGAAATCTGCCGCCCCTAGGACGCTGCCGCCCCTAGGCCGCGGCCTATACGGCCTATTAACAAGTCCAGATTGCTATAATAAGTTGCTTTCACCACTCGGAATGGGGGAATGCATTCCTGAAATCATCGGTTTTTAAAATCAATCTGGAGTTATTTTTGTTTCCGATTTTCATAGAAAATATTATAATATTGAAATACTTGTAAAATTACGTAATGATTAATCAGACTAACATAATGTCATTATGTGGATACAATGTAAGCGATGGCTAAATCTAGTTGGTAGGTCCCGGACCCCGACCTTCGCCGTGATCAGATAATCGACCATCGACCTGTACACATGTCGTTATTGCAGAGTCAGAGGTTGCACGCTTTCGTAATTAGTTTGTTTTCATTAGTTTGCCCCGAAGCTGACCTTTCAGCCTGAGAAGAACGTGCAAAATCTCTAATTTAAATAAGGATTAGGTATGATCTTTATCTACCACCTATAGAGAAAAGAAATCTGTGGATATATACCTATACCTAATGTCTGAAGGTGTTTAATTTATTTGCAACTTCATTTTTCTAACACTTTTACAGGTGACTATTAATAATTTATGCAGCTTACTTCCTTTTTAACTTCCGGCGCCATTAAAGGCCCACTACTGAACAGAAGTCTCCTCTTGAGGAGGCCTAGCTAAGGTATACTCCAGCACGCTTCTTCTGCGGATTGTTAGAGGGGTTAGTAGTGCAGGCCAATCAGTGTCAGATTTTCTATGTAATAATACAATAGAGTGCACTTCAACTAAATCTGCAGTTGGGCGTAATGTTGGTAGCATTGAAATGTCTTTTTTATTTCAAAAACCATTTTAAAAATTAAAATGTTATATTTTATGCAATTTTTTATATTATCTCATAACACTTATTTCAATGCTACCAACATTACGCCCAACTGCAGATTTAGTTGAAGAGCACTGTAGTAACCAGGGACGGCTTTACATGCCTTCCTAAGCTTGGAAACGCTCAAGACATTTTGCCATTAGCGGTCACCCATCAACTACCCGATCGCTACAATACAGGCCGCCGGGCTATGTAGCAACGCATCTAGGACCAACTTCGAGTGGGACAAGTACTAACTGGACGATTACTAATCTAATGTTCGGTTTACACGTATTTAGTAAAGTAGATAACTAAATTTTAAGTAAATTAATATGTAAACAGACATTTTAGTAGTTAAAATTTCAGTATGCAAGTAAATAAGTAATTTAAAATTCTATTTTCTGTTAAGTGTTATATTTCTGTTAAGTTAGTGGGCGGGGCTTATCACTTAACACGTTTGGACAGGCACTTTTTAGTCAAAATTTATTAAAATGCTTAAGTAATTAAGTAGGTTTTGAAGAATTGTATAAACTGAAGAGCTTTACTAAATTATTACGTTTGGACATGCACTTAAAGTTTAATTTCTGATTAATTGATTACGCGATGATTTAAGCGATTAGTCGATAAAATAATACAAAATGTTAATTAATAAAATTTATTAATAAAATACATGAATTATAAATATATTTTGGTTAGTTATAAAATTGTGTAAAATGGAATGTGATTTCTATAATTTTACTATTTATTAATTAACATCATATCACAGTACAAAAATAGCATCAATTAAATATATTTCTACCTCTCTGTTCTTTAATATGGCTGATTTGAATAAGCTTCTGCTCACCCTGATATGTAAAAATATTTAATACAAAATAATCTATCTTCTATAGACTCAATAAAAATTATATAAAAAACAGTAACAAAAAAGTAAAAAAGTTTGTACTTACTTATAAAAAATAACAATAGGTATGCTTATGACATTTTATTCTACATCATAGAACAAATGCTTTAATCTTGAAAATATAGAATATATTTCGGTACTAGAGGCAAAATATATAATTAGAAAACGCAGTATTTTTAAATGCCCTTTTACATATAAACTCCTGTTGTAAAAAGATCGAGACATGGCGTGTTTTGTTACATTATAACAGGTACATGTACAAAAATATAATAATAACGTTAATTCGAATGTAAGTTAATTCGAAACAGTAGGGTTCCACTTCAGTAATTCTATTAAATCATAAGTCCATAACAAATAAACTGTATTATTATTTTAGAGTTGGGCAAGAGCTTGCAATCCCAAAGGCCACTGCGACCAGTTTTGATCATTGGATCAAATTGGCTTAGCTAAATTAGTAGAAAAGCTAAATTATACATTAAATAGTGTAATATTATTTTATTTTACCCTTTTAGTGGCAATGCCACGCTCTCATGATATACCTCTTATTAGTATATAATTACTTTTATTTAAATACCACTATTAAGGTGGGTTTAAAAAATTCCATGATTGCTTACATATTGACTTTAGTAAATTCAATTCAATTGTTAAGTTTGTAAAACGTTAATGTTAAATATTGTAATAGAAAATTTGAACATAATCATGAAGTATTGTTTCATTTAAATATCACATGCTTGTACTCATTACATCAATATAATATTTAAAATATGTATAAGCCGCGCCATTAAAGAAACGAATCTAAAATGGCGAAAATTATCATTTACCATCGAGTGAGGGTCGCACGTTATTACTGTCTTTAGCGTGCGAGTGAGGGGGAATGATAATTTCCGCCATTTTAGATTCGTTTCTTTAATAGCGCGACTTATATATAAATATATCAATCTAAATATAAAAAATATAGCACTGTATTACACACTCAGTCTTCAGAACTTATAGTGTATTAAAATAAGTTATATGTAAAATTATTACTCGTATTAGTATTACACACAAAAAAAAATGTAAAAAAAACGATTAATTCCATCTAATACCCCATTGAAAACTTGTGATAAAAAAACATCACTTAAATTATATTAATCTTAATTAGCTAATAATAATAAATAAATAGTATAATTTTTGGTTGATCTCCAATTAATTTCAAGGCAAGCCTAAATGTGACGAAACCTGGTACCTATCAGCGTGGTTCTATAACAATGTATTTTCTTAAAGTAATTCGCTTTAATTAACAAATATGACCAGGATATCATATCAATGTTCCTATGAGTTTACTTTTTGGTAGTAATACTATACCTAATAAATTATGTTGTACATGCATTAATCTCGGGCCAATTAGAATCTAATCATGCATTACAAAAATGCTAAAGTATGCAATTTTTTTACGCGTTTGGTGTAAAATGAGCCAATGCGTAATCATGGTAATACATCATGATGGCAAGTGGTTGTCCGAGGATGAGAGAGCTCCACACGATGAGGTTTCCCCACCGCGCGCCCAGTCGACGCTCCACGAGACGAGAGATCACTGACAACGGAGGCTGGGCCATCATGCCCAGGAATGCCCATACTCTGAACATCCTGAGTGGTACACTTACCTGTATTAAGATTTAATTTAAAATTTAAAATACAACAATAATTTGTACACATTTTCATTGTGGACATTTTCACCATCACCCAGGGTCAACTGGCAGAGAATGCCATTAGGCATTAAGTTCGCCCTTGTAACCTCTAGTTTAAGGTGTTGCAAAAGAATAAATAAATAAAATAAATAAATAAAAGTTAGAAGTCGGATTTCAATAGCCTATTTCTATAGACGTAGGACGCTTTATTATTATGCAATCTTAACAGTATATTTGATATCTGTACCATCTAGGTTAGCTAGTCATTAGTGACGCATCCGGTTTTGCTAATGTCCATGGGCGGAGGTGATCACTTACCATAGGGTAACTTGTCTTCTTGTTTGCCTGCTCAAGGCATAAAAAAACCCTACATTATCGCTAAAGCAATTATTAATAACATTTTTGAGGTAACAATTATTTGATATCGATATACCTAACAGGTATTGACTAGCCTTAAATTCTATCGTTATAATTGGCAACGTTGAATTTATCATAAAAAATTATATAAGGTGAGTAAAAGCTGGTTAGTAAAATTTCTAACACATAGCTTTGTGTTGGCACAGATCGTTATAAAAAACGTGTATAATTATAAACCGTATTAACCGTAAGTTAAAATATACGGTACAGTAATCCCCCTATAACCCTTATTACAATCCCCCGTATATAACACGAGCATTCCTTGATTTGTACATTTCATAATTAGCTTCACGTACCTTTGCACTTTACCTTGTGTCAATTGTGATATTACAAAATTAAATTATTTTATTAAATTTGTTAAATGTTAAAAGTTAAACATGGAGAATCATTTATAAGTAACGCGCTATACGATGTCTTAAAAACGGGTTACACGGGAATACCCCTATAACGCGTTTTCCTATAACGCGGAACCAATCTACCGTATTATACGGGGGTTACTGTAATTTTAATCTAATCATAACAACTATAATCATAACAACAGCTATGACATGGGGTTCTTCAAAAAAGGTGTAAAAAGAGTTCTCCTTCAGGGTCGGAGTTGCATAGGCGATTCCTCTGGTATTGCTCATGTCCATAGGCGACGGTAACCACTTACCATCAGGTGGCCCGTCTGCTTTTTCGTCTGCCCTTCAGGCTATATAAAAAAAAAACAACTTACCAGATACTCATGAAAGAACGCAGATATGAAGAACACAACAGCGCTGGCGGCGTGTTTACTGTATCCCTTCTCGGTCATCGGTATATAGATATGTCGGACGGCCCATCGATGCACCGGCATGTTCCAGGTGCGCCAGAACACGTCAATGTTGTTGGAGTTCCACCAATCGTTGTAGAAGTTACGGTCGGCGAAGTGCAACAACTCCCCCATCAGGTTCAAAAACGAATGGAAACTCAGGTAGAAGAAACACAGCCATATGAGATGGTTGGGAACCTAAAATATTGAGATGTGGTTAAAGAATCTTTATTTCTCATAAGAATTAACAAATTAATGTACATGAGAACTTAACTCTGAGTAGGTACTGTAGTGGTTCGATTGGTGCCAATAATAAACTAATCGCTTTCACTACACGTCCTACTCGGTCGGCGTCCGGACAGAGAATGCTCGGCAAGTAGTGGTGGGCGATTATGAGATATACTGATAGAATCATTCGATTATGAAGATGTCTCGAGATATCTCGATTATGATCGTTAGTAATTACTAATCTGTATCGCTACTAATTCGCTATACACTACATCTACCTTTTACAAAATAAGAAAAGAAACAAAATATTATCTCTACTTCTGACACAGTTATTTAACTTAAAATAAGTCGAACTCACTTATTCTTTATAATCAATAACAATTATCACATTATTCAACATAACCTGCAACATCTGTTTATGAACCTCGTTATAGTGGTTGTACCAACAGAATGTTCCAGACTTTTATCTACATATACCTTCCACTGTCCATCTACACATTTCAGGTGTACTAAATTTCTCTATTGTCCATTACCGTTTTGCCGTTCTACATCATTCCCTTCCTTATTGATTACTGCGTGTGTCGTATTCTCCTTCGTCACATTTTCCACGTATACTATTTCTCCAACTGGAATAGTAGATTCCGTTGCATGTCTAGGTCTACTTATTCTTTCCCTTTCGCCTTCACATTTGCATCTTTATCCTTTGTTTCTAAATGTACTTCCGCAACTCAACATCCCCAACTTACTGTTAAATCTAAGTTGACAACTGTGATGAGAGTTGGATTAGATACATCTCTAAAGTTACTTCTCTGCACTGTCGTTCAACAATTTTTTTTTTTAGGCAAGCTGATAGTTATTATACATTTGGCTGAGTCAGGCATAAATAAATCAAAACACTTTAATTTTAAGTAGTTAATTAACAACCACTGTTAACTTACACTCCATAATTACAGTATGAACCTTTCCCTTGGTACTATTACTTTGTGGTGTTTCTCTTTAAAAAGTATGAAAACCGAATAAAACAACTCATAGCCGTCACTTGGTGACGCTAGTAAACGTATTGACGTTGATTTTACATGTAAAGAACCCAGAGAAAAACCCAAATTATTGTCGTTCTGCAGATGGTTCAACCAGCTACATTCGTGCTACAAGCTACAAGGCATCTCACAAAGTGTGATTAAAATAGTTGAATACATCGTCGTGTTTTATTGGACTGACCCAGCATGTACATATACCAAAACTCTATTCAGTGTCTCACTGTCTTACTTTACTTTACTTTTTTTTTATTTGACAGCTCAAGAAGATTGCCCTTTCCATTGCAAGTAAAGATATTAAATGAAAATACTACGATCTTCTGAGTCTGTAAGTGCTCATAGGCTTGGATGAATCGTATTTTTCAGAGCTTTCTCCAAATTCTTGTGGATTGTTATCCACGAATTGTAAAGAAAAACATATAAAATAATAATTAAAAGGCGAGTCCGCTACCACGAACTCATAACTGCTAACTGTCGTTTGTCACACTTTAATCTGGCTCAAATATATGAACATCTACAAATCATTATAAAATACTAAATTGTCTATAACAAGAGGGTACGTGGATACGAGTCGTCATTGTACTTTTCATATTTATCTTGTACTTATCAATTGCAAAGATTAAATAAATAAGAATCTTTAATCCAAAATGAAGTTATGGAATAATAACACAATAGATTAATGGAATAAAATATAGCATGTCGAAAATCATTGTATTACTTTTATTCCTTACATAATTCTTGAATCCTGATTACATTAATATGTCTTTATTTGATATTTGTGATTCATATTTATTGAGGTGTTATTTGTTTTTTATTTCACGTTATTCCACGGTTTCACATCGGTATGGACGACAGTGTGGGAATAATCTCCATCAGACACCTTGAATGGATGTCACATGAATCATATCCACAGATATATTTGGCTTTTAATAATATTACCGTAACATAACGGCGAAATGCCTCCAATGACTTCCAGCATAGTACTTAGTATTTCAATATATCCATTACTTTGGCTTATTCCTTAGAATTCGAAATCGGTTCAATATTTTTTTATAGTTTGGTTGATTCTTTTATGTTCCACGTCACTTTATCCAGAACTTTGTTTTTATTTCTCTCACAACCAACTTTAAGAAATCGCGAACATTTTTAAATCAAATACATTCAAACTGTTTGTTTTCAACAAATACCAAAACTCACTTTTATTTATACAACAAGGTATTAAGTATATGACAGTAATAACAGGAACCTGTTGCTGGTAGTTTTGTACACAAGTACATTAAAATACTCCTTGAGAGCCTTGTAAATGTTTTCTCGCCCTTTGCGGGCCTTTTAGTACACATAGTACATTAGTTTGCTCCTTAAGAGCCTTGTGAAAGTTTGCTTGCCTCTTGCCGGGTTTTTTGTACACAAAGTACATTGGCGTGCTCCATACGAGCCTTATAAACGTTTGCGTGCCCAATACGGATCTTGTACAATCTGTGTGAACCTTGATGTAGCTATAGTTACCAATATTACATTGAAATTGATATTGACTTTAGCAATAAAATAATTAATAAATTGCTGCTTCAATATTACTACGTAATACAGGTAGTAAAGTATAAACTTTTTTACACAATCATATGCATGTGATAGATATATTATAATATATATATTTATCACACACTTCGAAGTTACTTTATAAGTTCTTTATTAAAATGATTTTATAGGTGTGATCGTCAAATGGATTGTATTGCCATGACAAATAATATTTCTGTTGAACTGCTGACAAATAAGCAAAATTATGAAAAATAACAACCACAACGTTATACGTGGGGTAGATTCCCAATCGTTTCTTATCAAGTCATTCAAAGGGTAATGTGTTTTGCGTTTTTATTAATTACCCACCAAATACATAAAAACTTGTATATTATCATATCTGACTGATCCGATATCGATAGCTTTATTTGAAATAAGAACCTCATATGAATTACTCTTCCATTTATTGGGACATATTTCTGATAGCCATAACATAGTTGTAATAAATTTATGGCTTATTGAAATAGTTATAATACTTGAGGCATGCCTTTGTAAACGAGGTGAATTGCATGGCCTTCAATAGTAAGTATATTTGAATTATTTTTTAAGCTTACAACCATATTCTGCACAAATCTTTCGTTACATAATTAATTAAGTGTACTTATTTAAGTACACACGATTAAGTACACACGATTTATTATACCCACGTATAAATAATGTTTTGTTGTCATTTCCATAATCCTTCCTCTTCCATATTTCCTTTTAGGATATTTTAGGTACCGTTCCGATTTTCATCGCACTACCTCTTGGGATATAATTGTAGGTACCGTTCCGATTTTCATCGAACTACCTCTTGGGATATAATTGTAGGTACCGTTCCGATTTTCACGAACTACCTCTTAGGATATTGTAGGTACCGTTCCGCTTTTCATCGAACTACCTGTTTAGCCTTTATTCATGATTATGTAATTATTCTTTTTACTTTACCATCATTATAGCTTACCAACGCAAAAAGATCATTTAAGTACATTGAAGTATTATTACTATTTAGGTACCGTTCGGTTACCCAAACTATCTCTGACATTTAATATTAACCTATTAAGGTTGTAAATAGTAATACGTTTTAAAGATCATCATCATAATATGCACTGATCTGACTACGAGTATAAATTAATTAGTAATTTAAGCACTTGGTCATCAAAGGTATTATTAAAATAATAACTTGTGGGATAGACTTACTAAATGTGTCTTTATAATTGTATTTCATTGGTCTAAAATAGTTACCCTGCAGGTTTTTTATATGTAATTATGATGATTAACTACGTAACATAATGCCTATCTAACTGTTGGCGCGTCTGTGCAGCAATAGTACCGTACGCAACGTAATTCAGGATTCCGTGTGTGTACATATACTAGACCAGTCTCAACTTACCTTCAAGTTGGGTGCTGATGACGATGAATTCTTCACGGGACTTACTTGTTTCAGCTTGTTTGTTTGTCCGAACTGTATCCAATACACATACACACACGATGACACGACCTTCGATAATAGTAGACTGTATGGAAGCGGTACGACGCGGTATAGAGAAAGAGTTTCCACGATGTTGGAAGATCAGCGGCGCGGTTGGGCTCAGAGTGCAAGCGGTCAGCCCGATAGCCAGGTATGGACTGGTTAACAACCGAACGCGCAGATTACCGCGTTATTAAATGTAGTTGAGGGTGGATTTAAGATTTTGCCTTACGGGCGCGAATACTAACAAAGTTAGATTATTTGTGAGTCTAATAGGCACCTGCGCATCTTTGCCGGCCAGTGAGAATAATACAAGTTGCATTCCAATTGATATAAGCGGCCTGCGATTAGATACAATTTATAATCTAACCGATGCAGTTATTCAAAATCGTTGTTTCTCACGGCACTTATATATTACTTTTATGCTGACAACAAAATGAGGCATTATTAATATAATTACGTGACTAGACGTTTCTTGATTTTTTTTAGGTACCAATCAATACTACAAGACCGGTTTTATATCGAAATAAATGCTACCGTAGCAGCCACTTTTCATAGCAAGTTAGCTTACTAGATCATCTTCATTTCATTATTATAAATTTAACAAATAAAAGTTTACATTAAAGTTGAATAATGACAGCAACACAATATTCGCAATAAAACGTAGTAATAAAATCGGTCATGTTTAGTGATTTACCTCTAAGTTTCATTTTGTGATTTGTTTACTGGCACATACGTAAATTAGATCTTAGGGATTTTAGATCCTGGCAGGGTCGCCACTTGTAGTGGTTCGATTGGTGCCAATAATAAACTAATCGCTTTCACTACACGTCCTACTCGGTCGGCGTCCGGACAGAGAATGCTCGGCAAGTAGTGGTGGGCGATTATGAGATATACTGATAGAATCATTCGATTATGAAGATGTCTCGAGATATCTCGATTATGATCGTTAGTAATTACTAATCTGTATCGCTACTAATTCGCTATACACTACAGGTACACTAATTGCGACAATTATTGACACAAAATTTCACAAAGTCAACAGCACTTTGAATACTATTTTAACAAATCTTTAACATAGGAACTAACTAAAACAAAATTACTATTACTATTACTTATAAATATATAGATAACTTAAAAATATTGAAAATACTCGAAATCTAAGTCATATGGTACAGTCACCTGCAGAGAAAAGTAACCCGTCTGTTTAAAACTGTTATCAACACATGGGTTACTTTTTTCTGCGAATAAAGTGAATGGTTACGTAACCGTATTGGTAAACGTAATCCAGAATAGGAAATGGGAAAACGTCTACCAAGTACTCACAGCAAGTTTGAGAAGTCGTTCGATAATTCTCACGATATCCATCTTCGAGAAGGGATCGACAGCATTGGTAACCGACGGAATCATCCATTGCTGGAAGAGCGCTAGAACCAGGTTTATGCCGAAAACTAATTCTACTATTCTTTTTATCAAAAAGCGCTTCCGTATCCTGTAAAAATACAATTCACGGGTTATTCCACTAAAAAGCTCAATTATTATTAATAGGAAGTATAATGCTAAGTAAGCCAGCAACAGTAATGAATTATGATATTTAATCACATTGTTAGACAATCCTGTTAAAAGAGATGAAGACTAAAAATGAAAATCATCAAAAACATTTCAAGTAATTCCTTTTTATTTAAAGCATTTACAAAGCAAATGAAATCAGCAAAAAAAATGGCCCCGATCAGGAAACAACATTTTTCCGAACACTAGCTAGAAGTCATATTTTTTATCCAAACTTAAAAATAACTTTCACCATGTTGCAAGCATTAAAAGGTTTAAAAATATACAAAGCATAATAACTGACAAAATTTCGTTTCATACAGTCAAAATAGGTACATCTGAACCTCGGAAACGGCTCCATCGATTTTCATGAAATTTAGTATGCAGGGGGTTTTGTGGGCAATAAATCGATCTATACTCTTATTTATTTTAACAAGCGAGTACCGAAAATTTTCACTGCGTTTCTATTGGTCTACGTAATCAACATAAAGCCTGTTCCACACAAACGCTGTAGTAGTTGTGTACAAACATGTACATTCAGTTGAGTCATCGACTACCTGCGCGTCGCACGTGTTTTAGTAGAACCAGACGATATTGTTTGTGCATGAGTAATGGCGGAGATGTCTCCTGTAGTTAAGCGTACTAAGCGCCCTTTGCAATCTACAGAAAAACAAATTATATAAAATTTGTTTAAAATTAAAAAAATTAAATCATTTCTAGAGAGTCATGTTAGAGCAGTTAATTATTCACATATCTGAAAGTTCATCAGAAGGAAGTGACGATAATATATAAATATGCTATTACAATAATGTTTTATTGTTATTTATTTATAAAAATATCATTTTACGCGAACAGAAAATTTTGTTATGAATATACTAAGTAGTTATGCAAATTTAAATCATAAAATAATAATTTAATTTTCTCTACAGTAAATTTTAGAAGTATTCAATGTGAACAGGCCTTAACAATTTTGAGACAAGAACAAAAGCGTTGGTCCCGCCCCGAACAATGACCCATCTCACTCTGTCAATATCGGAAATGTGCGAGAGACATACTCAGTACTCGTTTGTTAAAATAAACAGAGTAGGTATAGCTAGGATTCATTTTTAAAAATTGTTTGAAAAACTGCTAGAATATACTCTTCCTGACATCTATTGGCGAGTAGCAACACAGAAGCTACTTCGGTAGATGGCGTTGTTAAGCAACACTAAACCGAGCAAAGCTCGGTCATCCGGGTACTTATAATGATAAGACAATGTTTGGCATCTCAAGGAGATTCTTAGAAAGGAAACATTGCCAATCAAGGATAAATATATCATGCAGGACTAACCGTGTCGTGCGCGGGAAATTCAACTCATAGCAAAGGGTCGGTGCCAACAGGAAATAAAACAAGTCTTTAAGATTCAAGTTGCTGGGATAGTTCACGAGCCCGGCAGTGAGCGCCTTGTGTATTTTCTCATCCTCCGCATTCTCTGGTGGTCGGGGCGGTGCAAATAATTAGTTACTCACTCAATGCTTTATCTATTATATTTACAAAACTACAACTTCAAATAATTATAAACAAATGACATCAACATTCACCTGATACCTATAAGCAAAGCAACCTCAACCAATTAGGCAACTTTATATTTTAATACTGGTGACAATATTCTGGCTGATCAAGATAACTAGATGACTGTGTTTGACGTCTTCAGCAAATTATCCAGATATAGATTGCAAGAAAATATGAAAGTAGGTTTCGTTTAATTTATGTGATTACATACCTACGTACTACCACGAGGTTAGATCTGATTGAATCTTCGTCATGAAAATTGACTTCAAATTTTCAATTTTTAACAATATAAAAAACAGTAGCGAAAACGTAACAAGTGCGGATGTATCTACGCTGCGGAGTTGCGGACGTTACTAAGAGGAAGATGGTACATGGCCAATATTACATTACACCAGTTCGTCTGGTCACCTTGGTCAGCCGGTAAGTAATTACAATTCGGATGGTGTGCTTGTGATAATGATAGATTATCATTTTACAATATTCTTAATTTCTTACACTCAATCCACGGATTTTCTCATATTCTGTTAGGTAGGTACACTCTCTCTCTAAATTATATTATATCTAACGATCCGTTTCTTTTTAGTGACATATCAACTCACTTGTCGTTACAAATCTTTAATGTGAAAAATAATTAAATTTTTAACTTTAGTTATCCAACATCTCACACATTTTGTAAACAGCTCATTAAATATGTACCTAGTAACTTTTTAGAATTACTTACAAGAAATTTCAAAACGTAAAATCGCAGCTATATGCCTACTTCAGTTAAAGTTTATTCTTCATTACTTACATGGAGTTATATACTCTATACTTGTTAGCACATCCAAAACATAAATTACCTTTATATAAACGACAGTACCTACATATTAAAATAGCACAAATACATAAAAACATAAAGTATATACAATAAATATTAATATTGTTTAATTAGCACATCTAATATACATATTGATGCTTGAAAGGAAAAACTGATTAAGCGACATTGAGCTAACTTTACAGGAGAGCAGTTTAAATTTGAATTTTTAGAAAATTGTTGTATATGCCACAATATAGATGATAAAATAAGAATTCCAAAACAGTAACAACAACGTCGGTAGGAGGATTACAAAAAAATATATGATTTTTTTCTTAAAATTCCAACTATAAACTGCTCTCCTGTAAAGTTAGCTCAATGTCGCTGAATCAATTTTTCCTTTCAAGCGTCGATATATTATCAATACATATTATCATATTTATGAAGCTTTATTACGCAACATAGGTCAGTGTTAAGGAATAGCAGCGCCACACAACTACTAAAACAATAAACACAAAAATGTTATAAGTATACAAGAGGTGCAACAGACTAAAAATGTGCTATTAAAATAGTAGTTGACTTACGCTCTTGTTCAGCATTCATAAGTTCATCTGCAAATATTTTAAGTTTTTTTTATCAGAATAAAAAAATATACACATTTATTTGGTCAATTTTAATTAATTAAAATACTTTAATTTCTTTTCATACCAATTAATGCACTTGTGCTAAACGATGGAATAAGGGAAAAAAAGATTATATTTCAATGGTCCCCAGATATTTAAATTCCAGCTTTTTTCCATAGAACAAAGTTTTAAAAAGATTTGAAAAGTAATATTGTTAGTAATTGATCAGTAGTTAAATTTTACATAGGGGA
The DNA here is from genome assembly GCA_963932265.1 of Thymelicus lineola. Classification (NCBI taxonomy): domain Eukaryota; kingdom Metazoa; phylum Arthropoda; class Insecta; order Lepidoptera; family Hesperiidae; genus Thymelicus; species Thymelicus lineola. Next base: position 9,083,469 of record OZ010683.1, on the reverse strand, counting down.
TACCCTAAGATTGATGATCGATAGATCATGTATCTTTTTTTAAACGCTTTTATTTAGCTTCACTTCGGAGCATCAAAGCATCAAATCAAATCTTGTAACGTTAATTTGAATGACTTCCCTTTAATGAAAATTGATGAAATTTGGCAGACATGTGTATTTCCGATGACAATACACGAAAATTACAAAAAAAAAAAAAAAATATTAAATTAAAAAAAACGATTTTCAGACTTTAGACGCATAATTCTCTATGTTCTATTTTACGTAGAGACTTGAAATTTTCACAACTTGTAGCTAATTTTATAAACTAAACATTGAAATAAAAGCGTTTAAAAAAAAATTTTTTTAGGATTCAACTTATTTTCGATAATTATGACATCAAAATAAGTGTTACTTTACAGTCTTGCCAATTGCAAGCATTTAGTTCCTGAAGGATAAACAAAACATTAGCGTTTATAATTTTTCTTGAATATTCCATTTGAATAAGAAATTCAATAAAGAAATGCAGGATACTCACTCCAATTAGGTGCCGACAAACTCTGGCGGCGCAGCTGATTTTTCGAATATTTCTTCTTCATACCATTACGGCACCAATGATTAGTCTGCGCATAGCTCCAAAGTTTCAAAAATAGCACCAAATATATCGTGCATACTGTAGATATACCCACTGAAAATTAAAAAGGAAAATATAGTTTACCTAATGTAAGTTTATAATTAATTTCATGTCTACTATTGCAGTAAAAATAATTGGAAATTCCACTCATAAAATACTGAAAATATGTAAATCCAAAAACGGTCTGAAGAGACCCATAATATTTTTGAAAGACCTTTTCAACGATACCCAACACTATCGGGTACTCAAGGAAAAAATGAGTTTGAATAAATATGTATGTACATCCATGCCAAATAACAGTTTTCTAGCACCAAGGGTCTCGCCTCGCACAGACGGACGGATATGACGAAACTATAACATATATATTTCCATAAAAAAATCATGTAAATGTTAATTACATAGCCTCTTTTTGTAAAACTCTGATGTTAGTATCACTATTTGCTTTAAACTTGCACACCTGGTTCAACAATCAAAGGTTGAACTTTGAACTGTATGAGTGCACTCAAAGTCAAGGAAAACGTGACAAACAAAGGATTTCAAATAGATATCTATACTAATATTATAAAGAGGAAAGCTTTGTATTTTTGTATTTTTGTATGTTTGCAACGAATAAACTCAAAAACTACTGAACCGATTTCAAAAATTCTTTCGCCATTAGAATTCTACATTATTCCTGAGTAACATAGGCTATATTTATTTTTAGAAAAAATTAGGGATCCTTGCTAAAACTTCAATAACGTGAACCAAGGTGTAAAAAAAATTGCTTAAAAATTTCTTTCATCGCATACGCTGCGGAACCTGTTGATGATAGAGCAAAAAAATGTTCTACAATATTAGAGAACATATCAATATCTACAAAAAACGTCGCGATACTATATGTCCAACTATTGTAGTTATGTCACTATAACCACTTTTTACATTTTAAAAGTCAATAAAAAAGCTGACCAACATCAGACCATGATAACCATACCTTCGTATTAATCCTTATCCAAATAAATCATTTCATGTTCAAAACTGTTTCAATACCTATTGATAACTTTTTGAATTACTCAAATCGGACATTCCATTCAGAAGATATTGGAAAATCATCCCCAGGGATAAAAATAACGATTGGAAGTCACTTAAATACAAACCAATTTCGTCAGTTTTAGAGTTATAAACATGAACATTTTTATGTAAATTCATAGTTATAAACAAAAGTTAATTTTAACACATTTTTTTGGAAAATCATCCCCTAAATGGTTAATTAAGGGGATGCAAGTTAGAATGCAACTTCGTCAGTTTTGAAGTAAGAAGGGTGAAAATTTGTGCTTATATAAGCTTATAGTTAAACAAGAAATAAGTGTATCACGGTTTTTTCGAAATTCATCCCCTAAGGTGTAATACTTCGTCATTACACGCTTTATTAATAGCCTGTATGTTTGTAACATCTCTTTGGACTTGATTTTGACCCACTTCAAACGGTCAGATTTCTTTCAAACTTCGTAGACTTATCGAGGATCAAAGACAATTCAATATTTAAAGAAAAAAAAGAAAGAAAGAAAGAAAGAAAACCCTAATTACACGCTTTAATTAGCTTTAAACGGTCAGATTTCTTTCAAACTTCGTAGACTTATCGAGGACCGAAGACAATTCAATATTTAAAGAAAAAAAAGAAAGAAAGAAAGAAAATCCGAATTACACGCTTTGATTAGCTTTAAACGGTCAGATTTCTTTCAAACTTCGTAGACTTATTGAGGACCGATGACCATTCAATATTTAAAGAAAAAAAAGAAAGAAAGAAAAACCTAATTACACGCTTTAATTAGCTTTAAATGGTCAGCCTAACTACACGCTTTAATTAGCTTTAAATGGTCAGATTTCTTTCAAACATCGTAGACTTATTGAGGACCGATGACGATTCAATATTTAAAGAAAAAAAGAAAGAAAGTTAAACCGAATTACACACTTTAATTAGCTTTAAATGGTCAGATTTCTTTCAAACTTCGTAGACTTATCGATGACCCATGACGATTCAATATTTGAAGAAAAAAAAGAAAAAAAGAAAGAAAAACCTAATTAGAAAGAAAGAAAGAAAGAAATTATTTATTCTGTTAAGCACTGCAACAAGTTACAAATTGAATCTTAATAAAACATTCACAAAATTACTATAAGTTGTTACAAACACAACCTGCTGCAGCACTGCTTAACAAAAAAGGTACGCACTCAGCATAAGCCGCAGTGAACCACGGCTACTGATTTTCAGTACGACCTTTATTGTATCGCAGTAAACTACAGGCTAATACGCGTGTAATTACACACTTTAATTAGCTTTAAACAGTCAGATTTCTTTCAAACTTCGTAAACTTATCGAGGGCCGATGACAATTCAATATTTAAAGAAAAAAAGAAAGAAAGGAAGAAAAACCTACATGTAGTACGCGAGTGATAAGTTATACTTCTTTGGCATCATTAAATAAATATTTAACACTAGCTGTCTTGGCGAACTTCGTATCGCCTAATTGGTGATTCATGTACTTTGTTGTTACTTTTAACTTTTATGGTTTAACAAATCAGAGACCATTAAATTCCCTCTCTCTCTCCATCCCGCTCCCTCTCCCCCTCCCTCTCGCCCTCCCGCTCCCCTTCCCCCTCTCGCTCCCGCTCGCTCTCCCCCTTTCTCTCCCCTCCCCCTCCCCCTCCAGCAAAATAAATCAATATTACTAACGCATTAGGCTACTGACCTGTAATGTTAGTATGTTTATGGACAAATAAATAAATAAATAAATAAATAAATAGTAAATAAATAAATAGTATAATTTTTTTTGTTTCAATCAGAAATAAAATTGCGTGATATTTACCGAGACCCCCCTCTCTCCAACGTAAGATTAGATGAGATTTGACTCGACCCCCTCTCCCCCTTAAAAATCTCACGTAAGTTATGGACGCTCTCTTTTTAGTTTTATTAAACTATTATTTATTTTTGATCTCAGAAATGTGAAAATTGATATGTAAGCTTATAGTTAGAAACAAAAATGGATTGTTATAGTTGTAACAAGGGAAGGAGAGGGGAGCAGGAGCAGGAGAAGGAGAGGGAGGAGATATGCACACAAAAACTATAGCGGCTAAGAACGGCTGTATCGATATTAATGATCTCTGATTTGTTACATTCTAAGGCGATACGAAGTACGCCGGGTCAGCTAGTATTTAAATAACTTTGTTATTATGAAGTAATACTACATATTACCTACATTTAAACACGCAAACACTTTCATAACAGTTTAGAAAGATACGTTTTTACAAAAACTAAGTAATATAGACCCCATAGCCTAGTTGGTGGCGAACCTGCCTGCGAAGTGAGGGGACCCGGGTTTGATTCCCGGCCGGTCAAATATTTATGTGACGAATTTGCAACCATAATTTGGATGGTCCTTTGTTGTCTGCGCCAGTTTTTATTAGAAATCAGGTGGTTGAGTTAGGTAATTTGTAATAGTATTTTAGGAGAAAACTGTTTGACAATTAAAACTGAATTACACTTACCAAAACTAAATTCGTCGCCTTTGAACTGCAACACAATTACAGGCAAACTAACAGTAAAAACAATATTAAATATATGTGTTCCAATGCCAATTTTTTCCGAAATAATACCCTGAAATAAGAGGAACAATGATTAAGAATAAATAAATAAATAATTCAAAAGATATTTTAAGCATATTGCTATAACTTACAGTTGATATTGCTTTCTCGATTAACAGACTAATGACGGCAGGAACAACACTAACTGTAAAAAATATATATGATAAGTGTTATATTTTACCTAAAATTAGTAAAAACAAAGACTCTGACATATAAAAAACCTCAATTACATACATATCAATAAAATAACAGATGGGTATTGATAGCTTTGACTTTGATTGTAGCCGGTTAGCATTATGATCCATTCAAACGGGTTCACACGAATTCCATACCTGTAATTAAAAATAAAAATAAAAGTTATGTACTGTAACCAAATACAAAGTTAGAAAATGGATATTATGTAGTCTTAAAATAAGTAGAAGCTTTTTAACATATAACTTTTTTCAATTTGATGTTATAATGAAATTCAATATGATCCAAATTGACAAAGATTCATTGGTATTTCTGATTTTGTTGCAAATACCTATCAATACACTTCATCTTTCCTAACTTAATACTGGAACCGTAAACAACAATAATACTTACTTCAAGAAATTTTCAAGACACAGACGGAGTCCACCAATGGTGAGCATCAAGAATCCCCAATTGACTAGCCCAGTGAAATCTGCAAACTCTGAGCTCCATGAAAACAGAGAGTCCCTTGGTATGTGACATCTAGAAGATAAAAAAATAATTTTACCTCATAACTAAGTTCTAATACAATATTGATATTAGGCAGTATGAAATAAAAGTACAGTAGAGACTCAATTATCAGACTAATTGTTGTCTTTAGGAATTTGGTTAATCGAAAATCCGGATAATTGAATGTATCTATGAATGTACCTCATTATAGGTGAGCTCAAACAGATTAAAATAAGTTAACAGAAATGTGTTTTCTCTGTAAAATAATATATTATCAGGATATTAAACCAACATTATAAATTATTCAGATTAAAATTAACTGATACCAAAAATATTTTCTAGTAGGTATAGCTGATATTTTAATAATTTTATTAATTCTTGTATTGGATTGCATAATGTTTATATTATACTAGTGCTCTGTCTGACTTTCGTCTGCATCTCTCAGTATAATAATGACCACCCTGTTTCAGATATATGTGTGCTAAATTTCATATAAGTCTGTACAGTAGTTTTTGTTCAAATAAGCAACAAATATCCATATATATTTATACACATATTGAAGCGCTCATACCCCGGCGGCTTGTGTCGATCCTAAGCAATCAATAAAGTTAATCAACAGCAGGTGCGGTTGGTAGTTGGATGGGTGACTGCTAGTGGCAAAAAAAATCTTGAGCGTTTCCATGCTTCGGAGGGCACATAAAGCCATCGGTCCCAGTTGTTATCATAAGATAACAGTCGTTATGCTATGTTGGAGGCCCTCAGGCGGTTTGAAAACTTCCGACACTGGAGTTGGCCACTAACCCCTTTACCAATCCGCACTGGAGCAGCGTGGTGGAGTAAGCTCTAGGCCTCCTCAAGAGGAGAGACCCGTGCTCAGTAGTGGGCCATTAATGGGTTGAAGCCAAATATTCACATTTATAATATTAGTAGGATTTTGTTTATTAAGATACAAAGATATCTTAGTTACAAGTGTAGCTAATAGAAGTGTGTTAAAAACATTTGTAGCTATCACATCCGCTGCAAGTTTTGATTTATCATAACTGGTGCCTGTTATTCAATTCAATAAAATTTATCCAAATTTATCCACACATAAGATTTAATATTATGCAGTTCATAAAAAGACAGCACGTGTATTTGAAAATAAAAATAAGAGTAACACTCAATTTGATAAAACATATTTTTTGTCTCACAACCATGTATTTACACCAAGTCAATTTAGTTTTGACTGTAAGAAAGTCAATGTCAAGTCATGTTACATCAACACAGACTACCATTAAAATAAGATTAGATAAAGAATTTAAATTACATGTATTCCAAAAGTTACAACTGTCTACCTGTTATGTACAGGAGAATGAAATAGATATTGTTAAAATTATATGCGAAAAATAAAAACATAAAAATGCAATTGCAGGTAGACAGACACCGCCAACAAAACAATAAGATTCTCAAAATACATAATGTTTAACTTACGGTTTATCGAACTGCAACTTCCTAGCCCTTTTCTCTTTTTCCGTGATCTCTTCAGCTCTCGTTACACTCTGAGCTCTTCGATACCGTAAAGCTTTCTCTTCAGCCTCGGTAGTCATTATAATATAATATAAATACTAATCCCTGAAACCACGTTTATCCTCAGATTAAAGACCTTTGTTCTTTAAACTGAGCGTTTATCATGCAGTAACAACAAAAATTAACAATTGCAAAATGGAGCTTGGTTTAACTCTTACAAGTTTATAAGATCATTTAATTTTCTAAATCGAGAATTTCAGGATAATAACAACGTACTTTGTGATTGAGAGATGGAACACCAGCGACTTGTTACTGAAATGAAAATGAAATTGAAAATACTTGTATTGTTGTAGGGCAGAAAATGAAAAATGTCAAAAAATTATGACCGGCAAATGACAAACGATATAATTTTCTATGAAACTGTCAAGAGTGTCAAGACTTGACACTCTTGACACTTGACAGTCAAGTGTCAACTGAACCATCAATCGATACAATGAGATACGATCCACTCGATTTTTGTATCGATACAATGGCATTAGCATTAGGCCGACTTATCCACTGGTGGAGTTGGTGGATCAATACACACAATACACATGTATGTAAGGTGGATCCAGGATCGATCGGATATACATGTGTTTTTTTTTAAGTTAATGGCGGATTGATAATATGATACACATGTAAGGGAATATACCAAAACCACGTAACCCATTTTTTCCAACTTTTTACCTCCCTCCCCCCCCCCTTCGTGACCATCCGTAGTATATGAGAAGACCCCCCCCCCCCTAGTTTTCACGTGGTAATTGATAAATACGGTTTTCAATACTTTTTTGCAAAAACACAGTTAAAAAATAATAAATTGACGACTTGTGTCATGTGGTGCAATGGTTGCTAAAATATTGACTACGTGACAAAAATCTAAACCTCCCCCTCCCCTCTGTGACCAATCGTGGTGTTTTGAAGACCCCCCTCCCCCCCTAAATGAGGCACGTGGTTTTGGTATGTTCCCGAAGGATCAGATGAATATAATTAGTTTTAAATAGAGTTAGACAAAATACTACTTATTATTTGACGGACGATGTGGATCGGATTGAAATATGGAATCAAACATCATACGTAAGACGTAACAAACAATAAGTAGTACGTAGTATAGAGCAATAATCTCAGATAATCTCTATTAATAAAAGCTGAAGATTTTGGTATGAATAGAGCAAAAACTAACTTTTGGTTTTCTGGAAAACATCTTTATTTTGACTCCGTCAGTAAAAATCTAGGAAAATACAAAAATAATACAAAAACAAAATAATACAAAAATCAAGTTTTAAAAAGACATAAAAATTTATGTAAACTTAGAAAACATAAGAACCACATTAAATGAGGATGAAGGATGAATATAGGGTTCGAACGATACTTTCGATACTGAGTAAGTATCGATACTTTTGTTCGCGATACTCGATACTGAGTACTCGATACTCGTACCTAGTAAGTACTCGCCGTTTCATATGAGTACTTACTCATATGAAACGTCGGTATCGAGTACTTTTAAAATACTGAGTACTTTTCAGTATTTTCGTATGGAAAAAGATCAACCGCAGCCTGTTTTACCGCGCGGACTAACCAGGAAGTGTCATCGGGACATGAAATTCACTGTCGACGACCTTTTTTTTTTTAGCTCTGATCTGACTGTGATCCTCGCGAGTACTCGATACTCGATATTGAGTAGTATCGATACTTCAGGACCGATACTTTTTTGGTATCGATACCTTACCCGTCGATACCACACGAGTACTCGGTATCGATACCAGAGGCCGATACTTCGAACCCTAGATGAATATTATTATGTTACAAATAAGCAGTTATGAAAAAAAATAAAAGATGCCGCACCGATCGCCACAAAGTCTATGCTTTATGTACTCTGTGGTAAACTCATAATAATGACATAATATAATGAGTCTGTGGCGCTGTCACAAATGTTAAATTCGTCAACCATCATTTTATTAATTTCCTTTCCTGTGTCGGGATGTAGAGAGATGTTATTGCGATTTTTACGGTAGTAATGTAATTTTAAACTTGAAACTTTCCATTCTCATTTGAATGAGATTGATCCGTAAATATTTTTAACGATAAATAAAATTGGAGAATCATGAAGATTTGGACCTCGGAACACACATTCAAGTGAGTTGTGACGCAACCTTCGCGCAAGGAAATTAACTGGAGACAAAGTATTTTGTGTCAATTAAGCGTAAATTGTTAATAAAAATGTTTTAGCCACCCTTGGGAAACGGTAGCTCAAGCAGCATGGAGAAAATACCCCAATCCCATGAATCCAGCTGTCATAGGAACAGATGTGGTTGAAAGAAAAGTGGTGGATGGAGTACTGCATACCCACAGGCTTGTCAGTTCCAAGTGGTACTTCCCAAGATGGGCTCAAGCGGTAAACATTTGTAATGATTTTTACTTACTGAATTTCGAATTTTTGTTTATAAACTTAAAAAACTATTCACTATTTGTACATTTTTGTTGCTCTAAGTAAAATAATGTTTATGAATTTTGTTATTAAAATAGTTTCATATTTCTTAATTCGATTTACTTTTTAGTTGATTGGTACTGCAAAAATTTGCTATGCCAGTGAAAAATCTGAAGTGAACCCAAGTGAACGACTAATGACCTTGAAGACGAAAAATCTAACTTTCGGTCATTACATTGCTGTTGACGAAACAGTTAAATACACACCCCATCCATCAGATACCTCTAAAACACTCCTGACACAGGAAGCGGTTGTAACAGTGCAAGTAAGTTGAATTTGCATTTAATGCATTTTATTGTATTTTTGCCAACTTACCAAATGCAGTGCAGTTGTATATTTAAAAGGTTAACTGTCTTTATCTTATCAAAATATTAATCAAACTTATTTGACATATTCAATTTGAATTTGTGGAATTGTTACTTAGATATGATAAAACTTTTATCTTAACTTATCAATTTTTTTCGAATATAATGTCTATATGAAAGAAAACAATGAAATATTTTAATAACATGTTACTTCTTTTATCAGAGAGTGGTATTTTAAAATAAATACAATTAAGAATATGGAATTATTATAAATTGATAGTAATAAATTTCTGATGTATTTATATTCAAGGTACTATTTAGCATAATAGTTAATTTATTTATAGTAAAAAAAAAATATTATTTCCACTATGACAAAATTACATACTTTTTATTTAATTATTTCACACAAAAGTAAATTTAATGCTATTATAGACACTTATTGTGGTTTGCCCTATTATTGTGAAAAATGAACAATGATTTTTAATTAAACATTGAGGACTGTGAATAATAAAATATTATTTCCCTACAATATTTGCATTCTAATAGAAATTGAAAATTTGTATTGCTATATCAGAAACATGTAACCGCCCTCGCTTTGCTTCGGTTTTCTTTATTTTTTACACCTTAGGTTACATTATTGGAGTTTTATTAAGGATCCCTAATTTTTGAAATTATGATAATTATAGCCTATGTTACTCGGGGATAGTGTAGCTTTCCAACAATGTAAGAATTTTTCAAATCGGTTCAGTAGTTTCGGAGCCTATTGAATGCAAACAATCAAATCTTTCCTCTTTATTATTAGTATAGATGATACTAAAATAGAGTTTATTTCATTAAAACTAATTAGTGGAATAATTCTGAGAGCTATTTATTAAAGAGACCTTGAAGTTGTATTAAATAATGGACTTTGACTAAATACATGTGAAGATAATAATATGATCAGACATAAAATGAACATTGTTGTCAGTTATTTCTATTTATGTCTTAAATAAAGCATGCCAAATTATCAGTTATGCTAGGGTCTTATTATAACAGAAAAGAACAATGTACATACATATTATATTAATATGTAATGGTGTGTATGTTGGCATGCAAACCAATTTACATAAAGTCCTTCAGAAAATTTTAAGTTTACTTTTCATTTAGACTGTCATAATTATAGTACTGTTATAGGAGTTTTACCTATAGTTATAATCATTATAAAATTGAAATAATCTGATTATATTTAATTGGTTTGTTAGCTTCTATTAAATTAGCTTCAAGAAGTATTTTTATGTTTTTAATAAGTAATTGCTTTTGATTACAGGGTGTACCGCTTAGTAGTTACATGGAAGATCTGTTAACAAACAAAATATCATTAAATGCTGGTAATGGAAGACAAGCTATTGAATGGGTTATTACGAAACTGGACTCCGAGATAAAAGAGCTTGCAAACACAGCTTGTAAAAGTACTGACGAACTTTTATCACAAACGAAAAAATCTTTGGATGATATTACTTCCACGGCCAGGAGATCAATGGACGACATTTCAACGAAAGCAAAAAGATCCTTAGATGATATTGAGAAATTCACGAAAGCTAATGCAAATCAACGAAGCTGAAAAGAGGAGTGACTTAAGTGTCAATTGTGTCTAACTCACAACATGCTTATTTAAATTCATTTGCACGAGACACTTAAAAATTGTGTACATTTTACTACCTTGTACGTTTAACAGTAATATTAATAACTGTTTATGAAGAAAGTGCATCTGAAAATATGTTAATAGATAATATGAACTACTGCATTACTTCCATCAAGTTATTCAAATGAATTATCATAGAATGTTGAATAGCTCAGTGTTCATTGTAACACTTATCATTTATTTATTATACATGGTCACTAATTGTTATTTAATTGTATATAAGGTTCTTTAAATTCTTATGAGTATTGTCAACAAGTTAGTTATTAATCTGTATTGCTATCCATACATTTGTCAAGATCTATTTTATAATGTGATTTAGCTTCGTATTGTGCTGTGGCTGTTACTTTTAAGTTTTAGCCAATTTTGTTATCAGTGATTTATCAATATCATATTAATAATAGTGCTGTATGTATACCATACCATGTAATGTTTAATTCCAAGAGTAATTATATAGATCTCATCTGTATTAAAGAACCAATAGTGTAAACAAGGTGACTATAATGCATTAGCTAATGAAAGACTTTTTTACTCACAATTAATTACTTTATTCCATTATATTTGCAATAAATTTTTGTTACATCTTTTAGTATTTTTATTACAAATACATACTTATCTTAGGCTTAAGATCCTAGTTCTATCGGCGTGAAGCTGTAAACTATCAACTGTCCATTTGAAAAAAGTTCCTAGCAAATAGTCCACCGTCTATCAGCAGCTCAGCAGATGGCCGACAAGCTGTTAATATAAATTTTAAAACATTTCATATCGATTAGCGTCCAAGGTGTTGACCGCTCAACACTCTGTGACCAAGCCTTACTCTAACATCGACAATCACCATTGACACACCGCTTCTATTGCTGAAACTAACCATTTTACTTAGGCTAGGTCCTTATGACCGTGGGGTCAAATGAACGGCGGTTAGAGTAGGTCAAATGAATGGCGGTTAGATCTTGTATCATGCGGTCATGTGAACCTAGCTAGCCACACTTCATATACCTCCAGAGGCATGTCGCAGTCACTGGTGACCCATTTGACAGGAAATTTGCCTAAATACCACCACTGCCTATTTGCCTTGGTTAGTGGGCGCCACCAAATAACTGCTACCTGACGTTAACAACTATGATTTTTGGACAAATGGCTTAATATGCTCTCCTAAAGATATGCTTAAGAAATTTTTCCAATATTAGTAATCCATCCTACAACTGATTGTATGATAATAGCCTTCCAGCACAGCTAATAGTGCTGCATATTGATAATGCAAAATATAACAATCCTAATGAAATATGATGCTAAACTGCTAACCAATTTCTTAGTTTACATGCTGTCATGTAACCACAATGCTAGCTAGAGAGGAAGTCATTGAGCACTGGTAATGGTAATAGGTATCATATTAAAAACCATTATCAGAAATTATTTTAAACACACTACAGATCATTATTATTATTTGAACTTTCGGGTTAGTATCCCTAACTAACAGGACTATCTCAGGGGCCACTGCAACCAAATTTGATCTGTTGTAGATGTTATGAAGCCTTCTTGGATGCGGCTTCTGCAGTGACTTATGGCAGGGCAACCACAAAGTATGTAGGTGGGTGTTTCTTCTTCCTTACTGCAGATCATACAGATCTCCACAAGATTTTCACAATTACATTAATTCTTTATTAATTATAATAATTATGACATTACCAATTATTTTCAATTGTAATTTTTATTTGAATTTTAATTTGGGTTCGATTAATATGCAATTAGTTTTTTACTTTATTCCTTAATTATAATTTGCAATCATGATTTTAAATATAATAATATAACAAATTGTACGCCTTTAACATAGGGCATAATGGTCTTTGTATATTTTACGAGTAACCGCCCTCGCTTTGCTTCGGTTTTATTTATTTTTTACACCTTGGGTTACATTATTGGAGGTTTATTATTATTATTTTTTGAAAATATAATATAGCCTATGTTACTCGGAGATAGTGTAGCTTTCCAACAGTGTAAGAATTTTTCAAATCGGTTCAGTAGTTTCGGAGCCTATTCAATGCAAACAATCAAATCTTTCCTCTTTATTATTAGTATAGAATAACTTATGTAACAACCTTTATACAAACCTATTGTCCACAATAAAGAATGATTTGATTTGATTTGACAGATAATTGGTTGCAGTAAGACCTCACAATTAACAGCACTAAAACTTCTTAGTTAAAGACATATTTTAAAACTAAGTAATTTAATGTTACATTTACCAGATTGTGCACTTAAAATATACAGAGAATCTTTACCATTCTCATATTCATAAATATAGCATATTATCCTTACATAATATTACAATTAAGAATACATAATTATTGCCAAATCTATTAAACACAGTGAAACATGAACGCTATGCATTTCCAGGATGACAGCAATGTATGTACATACATCTTTAAACTTGATGATACAATATTTAAAAGATGCTCCATTGTAGCAGGTGTTGTCGAGCTATAAGGAGTACATAAACTATATCTAGCAATGATTATACAAGATTATATCACTACATACAACTTTAAAAGAACTATACCATAATGTCCACTAACTCCTTTCACTTTTATTCAACACACCTTCATAGTCTTCACAAAACACATCATATTTAGTTCAAGCGAAGGTGTGGTAAGGTGAAATACTAGGTACTAGTCCCAGAAGAAGTCATATTGCCATTAGAAACACTGCTGGGGCCTGAGCGAGTTGCTGTTGCTAGGTGAGATGTCTTCAGTCTATCAAGCTCGTTGACCCACGAGCGAACATGTTCCAGTCTGTGCCAGGCCATTTGTAGCACTTTTTGAGATGCATACCCAGAACCCTCATGAGGTTGGCCAGTGGAAAATTGTGTCAAATAGTTTATTTGATCACTTAACTTTGACTCCACTTGGCTAAGGGTTCTTAAAAATTGTGTAGTGTTACTCTCAGCCTGTTTTTGGCTTGATTTTTCTTTTCCCAATTCTATGAGGGCTTGAGCTGAAAAGAGAATATAAAACCAGAACGATATAAAAATTATCATATTTTCTACTGTAGGTGCAGTATCCAGTTAATAACTATGAAATTTTGCATTTACCAGCACACTGAAGACATGTAATTATATCCTTTTCTATGTCATCCAAAACTTGTATTCTTTCCATTGGACCCGCCATCTTACTCCTAGCAGTTAACAATACATGCAAAGATTAATAAAAATCTTAATGTTAAGATCCTAGTCTAACAGGAAATAGTAAATTAAAACCTTGAATTACAAAAGAACGTGATTAAAATGCTTAAACTCTTCCTAAAATTCCAGAATTCAGAACAAATTGAAGTGAGTGACAGAAACAGAACTGACAGAATCAGTGTTGCCAGCAGAATTGAAAATTGAAAGTATTGAAACAAATATCCGATGTTTTAAAGAAGTGTCAACTCGACTTATTAACTCGAGTTGTGCTTAGTTCGAGTTAACTCGAGTCATAGATTAATGACTCGGGTTGAATCTCGTGTTTGGGCTGGCGGTAAATGAACGAATCAAGTGAAAGAATGAGAGAGTGCGCTCTATTCGGAATCGTTCGTTGGTAAATAAATAATTGGTTAAAGTATTTGTTTCCTTATGAATGAATTATGCCGCAGACGAGGCACGGCATTATCTTTTTATATGACACGGGCATCGAGTGTGCTATACCATGCGACGTTCGTGTCCGAGCCGAGTACAATATTAGTGAAATTGCTCGTGCCCGGCACGGTGAAGCATAATTCATCCCTAACTTTAATTGTCCGTAAACTGACTTTGAGAGTGAATTTTGTGATTCTGTTTGAGCGATTTAAAAAACCGTTAAGCAATTCTAAGTCATGGCATTAGACTAAAACCAAAAATAAATCAGTAATAACTATAATAATAAAAGTATAAATTATATATTATGTAAACTATAAAAACCTTTTTATTTCCATCCTGCCTACGAAGTTTAACAATGATATTTTCCCATGAAAGAGAGTTGGATGGAAGAACAAATATGTAAAAAAGTAATTTGTAACAATAATAATGCTGCCAGCGTTCTGGGTACAATGCCGAATTTAGGGATTTTGGATAACATATATTTCTTGTAAATACTCTTATTTTCATAATAATTTGGTTTAAGATATTTTTCTGTTATGTTATTTGTAGCAAATCATACACTTATTATAATTTCTTCCTGCTAACTCGAGTTGTGTAACTCGAAATTCGAGTTACCTCAATTTCAATTCGAGTTTACTTGAGTCGTGTTTTTTCCGAGTTGCCACATTAGTACGATGTTTCACAGCTGTCATGACCACAGACATATATAGTTAATGTCTGTGGTCATGACTCATGAGTTAACCGCAAGAACTTTATAGTACAACTGGACCCCAAACTTTTTAAGGAAATGAATGAAAAATTAAAGGACAAAATCAAACTACCGTAAAGCTGGCAGCTGTGTTGCTCAGCGTGTTAACATTGTTATACTGCGAGGAAATTCTGCCCGCTTTTTAGGTACAGCGCCGCAAGGGTCTATTTATACTATACAACTATTAAATCGCCCTCGCTTCACTTCGGGAAAAATAGTAAAAAAAATGTGATTCGTCACGGGACGGCTGGCAGATGTGAAACATACAAAATATACAAGTGCTTAATGCAGATATTTAATCATAAAAATAAAATTAAATATAATGAAATTAAAATAAATTAATAATTACAGTCCGCGACAAAACTATCGCACACTATACATTTTTGATAATAAGGTAGTCATATAAATGTTACAAAGAGATAGCTATAGTCTACTTTTAAGGGTCCGATTATGACAGTGCTGCCATATCGGTGCGACAAAATTATAGCACACTTTTTTAATATTGTGCGTTTTTTCTAGTCTAGCCGAGTTGTTTTTTTTTGCTTTAGTACCATACGAATTTACATTTAAATATACCAGTTTAGTGTTTAATTTATCATTGCGGAAAAAATAATTATTACCTATGATTGATAACTTAAAAAACCAAAAATTTAATGTGCCCCAAAAAGCATATTTACTTAAAATATGCAGAAAAATAATTATGAAATTCTTAAAGGATCCCGAAAGTAATATCCAAAAGACTGACTAAAGCCTAATAAATGATAGAGATGGACAAGCCAAATCAATAAGTTCATACAAAATTTACGATACCACTGAGACAAATCGCTTCTGCTACTGGGGTATAAATTAGGTAAGGGGCCGTCCATTCCCAAACCCCCCCTCCCCCTTGGTGATATGTAGTGAGGTTTAAGACTACCCCCCCCCCTCCCCCAACATCACGTGTATTTTTCCTTTCATATACTCTGCAAAAAGGTCTTTATACAGATCACCTACTTCCAACATTTTTTTAATCCAAAACATGCCTAGGCGGGCAGTCGGTGGCGGCGCGTGAGGCCTTCGTTCGTTGCCTGGCAACGGCAAGTCAAAGTCACTCTACACGCTGCTTTTCTATTTAAAAATCGCGCGTTTGACGAAAAAATAAATACACGTGATATCTTGCTACACCCCCCCTCCCCCTTCGTGCTATTTTCGTGATTTTTGTCAAACCCCTCCCCCCCCTTTCAAGCCTCACGTGATTAATGCACGGCCCCTAACGAATGTTGAAAATGTCCTACAGCATGCCTGACAATGGAGAAGTAAGATAGTATCACAGATATAAAAAAAATATCTTCACAAATCGCATTGCATGCTGGCTTGATGACTTCCAGCCCCACGAACAAGCAGGAAAAATGCTACAGCACCATAGACCATATACACACACTACAGCAGATTATACAAAAGACCGAGGAGTATAATTTGCCGTTGTATGTTGCCTATGTGGACTATAAGAAAGCCTTTGATTCTATCGAGACGAATTGGAAGGATTGGAATAGTTTGCCTGCGTCTGCGTTCCTACCCACCTATGACGTGGATGACTTCAAGAAAAAGTGAATAGGCTTTTAATAAGTTAGTGCGCCTCACCATCCTGGATCATATCTCCACTTACTATCAGGTGGGATTATGGTCAAGCATTAACTATTTTTAAGTAAAAAAGTCACTTGAGCCGTCTTTAGTTAAGGTCCAGTTTATATATAAAGTTCTTGATCTCTACTTAGTCTGTGCATTAACTTATTATTAGCCTGTGCTGGCTGTCAAACTCCTGTCTTCTCCACTTTCTTTTCTCTGTCTCTGCCATTTTTGTCGCGACTATCAATCGATATGGTTAGTAACGTGGTCATATTATTTGTTAATTTATAATTATTCTTGACATCCTTTCACAAATTATATTAAATTAGTGTCATAAATACTGGGAGGGATATGTTTCGAGCATTGTGGAGCTTATTTTTAATTTTAATTTCTGAAAATGATGATAAAACTAGAAATATAATAATACGGTTAGAACCTGATTCTATGTGAAGATTATTCTAGGGCGGACTGATTCAAATAATCTGCTGAAGTAGGTAAGGTTACAAAATATCCGTTCGATAGTAACATATGGTTGTCTTTTCAGTCGCATAGGAAGTTCTCCGCACCCCGTCATGGGTCCATGGGATTCTATCCCAAGAAGAGGTCCCGCCGTCATCGTGGTAAGGTGAAGGCATTCCCCAAAGATGACCCCAGCAAGCCTGTACATCTCACGGCTTTCATCGGCTACAAGGCCGGTATGACCCACGTTGTTCGTGAGCCTGACCGTCCTGGTTCCAGTGAGTATCGCAAACTTACTTCGTTTTCTATATATATCAATGTGTCAAGAAATGTCCTTGCATTTTCTAATTTATATTATGTATATTTCAGAGATCAACAAGAAGGAAATTGTGGAGGCTGTAACCATAATTGAAACCCCACCAATGGTCTGCGTGGGTGTTGTTGGTTACATTGAGACACCTCATGGCCTCCGCGCACTTCTTACAGTATGGGCTGAGCACATGTCCGAAGACTGCAGACGCCGCTTCTACAAGAACTGGTATAAATACTGTTATTTTAATCATATTTTATTACTTAAATATTTGCTCATTTCTTTGTTTCCCTGAAATTTACTAATTTATCTAAAACAGCTCTCCTCTCAAAAGACGAGGGTTTGATGGTTATATGCCAGGTGCATATACTTGCCATGTGGTCTCCGCTCACTGAAGAGACCATGTGGTGTTTTCTTGCAGCTGTAGTTTGAAATTGTAATTGATTAGGTACAAATGCAAGAAGAAGGCATTCACCAAGTCGAGCAAGAAATGGCAAGATGAGCTTGGTCGCAAATCCATTGAGAAGGACTTCAAAAAGATGATCCGCTACTGCAGTGTGGTTAGGGTTATTGCCCACACCCAAATGAAGCTGTTAAAGCAGCGTCAAAAGAAGGCCCACATCATGGAGATCCAAGTCAATGGAGGCACCATTGAGGACAAAGTTAAATGGGCTAGGGAACATCTTGAGAAGCCCATTCCAGTAGATTCTGTCTTTGCTCAGGATGAGATGATTGACTGCATTGGTGTCACCAAAGGAAAGGGATACAAAGGTATTTATTTGAATTCCTTAAATATTTTATTCCAGATTAATTAAAAATGGCTTGTTAGTAACTGTTTTTATAACATTTTAGGTGTAACATCACGTTGGCACACTAAGAAGTTGCCCCGTAAGACTCACAAGGGTCTGAGAAAGGTTGCTTGTATTGGAGCATGGCATCCTTCAAGAGTGTCTTTCACTGTAGCCCGTGCTGGTCAAAAGGGCTACCACCACCGTACTGAAATGAACAAAAAGATATACAGAATTGGCCAAGGTAAGAAAAATATATAATCATATTATATTAATATCTATAACATAATTGTATTTTTTTGTAAAAATTAAATAAAATGGCAAAATTTCATGAACAATTATTTTTTTATTAGGAATCCACACCAAGGATGGCAAGGTGATCAAGAACAATGCTTGTACTGAATATGACTTATCAGAGAAGTCAATTACTCCAATGGGTGGTTTCCCTCACTATGGCGAAGTTAACAATGACTTTGTGATGATCAAGGGTTGCTGCATGGGACCTAAGAAGCGTGTAATTACCCTAAGAAAAGTAAGTAAAGTAAAAATTATTATTTTTTGAACTAGTTGTGTAAATTAAACATTCCAGATAGTGTTATATGCACTTTTGGCATTGATAAAATAAAATATATTGTGCCAATATCTTAGCCAGGTCTGCTTTTATTGGGAAATTTTCAACAAGAATTTTATTGTCAAATTATCTGTTAGTATGCTAGGGTTTATGATATGTGCAGTCCTTTTTTACAAAAAATTGTCTATTCAAAGTACATGATTGAAAAAGGTTATTTTAGCGGATCATATTTCTAATTTATCTATCTTTTATTCTAGTCACTGCGCGTTCACACCAAGAGGGCAGCCCTCGAGAAGATCAACCTGAAGTTCATCGACACGTCGTCCAAGTTTGGTCACGGTCGCTTCCAGACGCCGGCTGACAAGGCCGCGTTTATGGGTACCCTTAAGAAGGACCGCATTCGGGAGGAGGCTGCCGCCACCACGGCCGCACCTGCTGCCGCTGCTGCTCCTGCACAGTCGTAGATCCATCTTGACAAAAATAAAAAAAATATGATACACAAGTCTTTTATTTTGCAAACTTTTGACACACCCATTAGCATACCATGTCACAGGTGGCATTCACAAATAAGACCACCAAATAACGGGCCTCGTGAACACGTGTGCTCTGGGAACCACAGTACTAATGGGGACCATCCTGCAACATGTACCATCGTCAATGGTGATATGGTCAGTAGTGTACTTTTTGAAAGAGACTGTCAACAGTTCCTGCTGAATAGGCTTGTTGACGACTGCGCGAAATAGTAGAGCGGAGTGAAAAAGCCACAATTTGCGAAAGCTGCCTCGCTCAGTCGCCGCTGTCATCGTGATTGTACCTATCATGTCATTGCCTCTTGTAGGATGGGACGCTCGATAGTTTTGATTTGCACAGCTGGCAGCTATTTTTAGTAGAGCCCAGGTCTAACTAGGTATCAATGAGTTCATAACTATATAAAGGAATGTACGAGAAATGTACTTAAGAAAGTACATGTGAATAGTTGTGCAAAATAGAATATTTTTTTACGTGAGGCGCCTGTTTGGATTTAGCAATAGCAATCACAGTTGACAGCAGTCTAAGGGAACTTCTTTCTAATAAATAGGTGCTCATTCTTTCAAAGGGTTTAGTGATTCTATTGAACATTGACACCAATGCCCCACAGAAAACTTACCTATTGCTTTAGCTAGTGGCTATTAAATTTAGTCCGAAATTGAGTTTTTTTTTATGGAAATAGCCGGCAAACGAGCTGATGGATCCACCTAGTTAATCACCACGTTTTAGTGGCTATCGTCGCCCATGGACATCAGCAACACCAAAGGCATCACTGATGCGTTGCCGGCCAAAAGAGATTAAAAAGAAAGAAAGAATTGGCTTTAAAGCCCTCAGTTGGTGCACGAGTCGTTTGGCGGCTGACTCATGCTCAAGGGTGGTAGCTACCCAGGCGAACCCCAATAGAATAAGAGAAATAAAATTACAGATGACAAAAATTATTTAATATTCAATTATATTACTTGAGTTTTAACTAGGTTGAAGGTTCTTTTTCAAAATAATTATTTTTGATAATATGTCTGATGCATTGCAAGACAATGTTTCGTTCTTGGCGTATTTCATTCCGTAAAAGTTTTTCTAGAAGTGTAGATGGCAATTTTGGTTTAAATTTATTTTGATTGTTCCTTGTATGGTTAGTTCTACTATGCTTTTCTCTTCTTTCTGCTGGTTCCACTTTTTTAGATTCCAATTTACATGGATCCCCGTTATGACTAATTTGCATGTCAGTATTAATTACAATATCATTGACTTTAACTATTTTTGCTTCTTCTGGTCCACTGTCATCCTCACTATTCTCTGGATTGTTTTGAATATCCACTTTGCTCTTCGGACTTGGGCAATCATGTGGTTTTGCTGCAGCACTTTGTTCAGTAGTATTATTTTTTATTATCACGCTTTCATCTTTACTAAGTTGCAAATGTGTACTATTTTGAGTTGTCTCCTCATCAGAAGATTCATAGTTACATATCAGTGATGACAGAGCACCACATACTACAGGTTCAGTGTTGCTTGAATTATTTGTATCCTTAATTTCTTCCATTACATTATATTCATCATCTTCTATTGTATCACTGATTTTTATGTCATCCTCAACATCATTGATGTCTTCGTCTTCTATTAAATTCAGAATTCCAGTGAATGGTTTCAAGGTTTTTGAATCATCTACTGCAGGAATAATTTTATTTTCTTTCTGTGATTGTATTATTTTCTTATTATCATTACGTTCACTAGTTTTCTTATCATTATTGCTGACAGTCTTCTTATTTGTTTCAGTAAAGGACCTGTTTCCTTGAAATCTTCTCTTAACATTTTTTCTATTATTATCTTGACTCCATTTCCTTTTCATACCTTGTTCTGAAATAAGAAAAGTATACATAATAATTTTAAAATGCGCACGTGTTAATTATGGGCCAAATGAATTACTGCTGAATTAGGGCATCATTTATTCTTGTTAATTGTTTATGATAGATTTATAAATAAGATATTCCGGACACAATTTGAACAACAAACTTGTTGTGAATGATTACACATTTACACACATCTGCATATTTGCCTCAATGTAAAAACATTACTTATGTAAATAATAAAAACCAAATGCTATAGTAAATCCACATACAGGCACAAATAAACAATGATCTCTGGACTGCGGTCTATTATGAACTCTTAATTCCAGCCAAGTTCCAGTGTAAACGTCAAATTCGTGTTACGAAAGCGGTCACATGACACTTTAGCTGATTAGCCATATCGTTTAAAGCCCGAGAAATGAATTGCCTGGAACATGATATAAAAGTTCATAATAGGCCTGCAGAAGTAATGTAACATACCTCTTCCATTAAATTTATCCTTGTGGCTCCTCATACCCATTTTTTCACCTCTATCAATTTTTTCTTTGATTTCAGCACTTCTTTTTTCTATGTTTTCTTTTGTTGGATATCTTTTTTTTCTTTCTTCTCTCCATTTTTGTATCTCTTCTGGGTTATTTAGATTTGCGATTTTCTTATACAAGCCGGTAGAATGTTGCATTTGTATGTGCTTTGTTATTACTTTAGGGTGAGCAATAAATTGACATCCATCGATATTGCATTTCTGAAATGTTACAAGTTGTATGAAACGATGAAAAAAAAAAGCTTTATTTAAATATTTTTTTACATTTTTAAGAACATTGGTAACCTATGGTTATATAAGAAATTAATAATTTTGTTGAAGGTGGAGCTGGTACTCAGAACATCCTAGTGTTTTATTGTTCTATTTGGTTCACCACAAATTCAGAACCTGGGATTGAATTTCATGACACGCTTATAGATTTTAAATGATAATAATGTCCAAATAGATAAAATACATCCATATTACTTCTAAAACTGAAAAGATAAATTATAAACAATGCATTATACCTGATGTTGTTGCTTGTGGCTTGAAAGTAATTCTGAGGTTCTAAATCCTCTATCACATGTTTCGCACCAATGATCTTCATTATTATTTGGGTAAATACGTCCATTATGACTATTGTTATACTGCATTGGCCGTACTAGACCAAATCTGGGCCCATGTGGTCTCCATTGATTTTGGTGTGGAATATAATTGGGATGAGGAAATCTCGGTGGGTGCATGATTTTCACAGCTTAATATGTAAATTGTGTAATAGCAATAATGAGCTATTATTGCTGAGGCCAAAACACAGTAAAGTATTAATATTTCCTTGTATTGTGTGTTGTTATCCTTCAATAAGCTATGGGTTGGGTAGATAGAAGAAATCGCTTAAGTTAAAAGTTAGTATTTTACGCTTTATCGGACAACATTCAACTTTTACGACTACAACCCACGGTAAACACTCATATTTTTTACTATTTTTCAAAATAAAAAATTCAATTTTAGTTTCATAATTTCCTAACGAGGCGAGCCGCGAGACAAACTGAAACTAGTGATGGCCAACTCGATTTACTAACTCGGGTTAACTCGAGTTGTGCTTAGTTCGAGTTAACTCGAGTCAGATTACTAATGACTCGAGTTGAATCTCGTGTTTGGGCTGGCGGTAAATGAACGAATCAAGCGAAAGAGCGAGAGTACGATTTGTTCGTTGGATGCGCGCATGGATATTATTACAGTGTTGCCAACCTTAATCTAGATTAAAACTGTAAAGAAGCTTTCAAAAAGCTGTAGAAAACTGTAAAATTCTACTTAGAGAACTGTAAATCTACAGCTTTTCTACAACGTAGAATAGTAAGAAAATTATACTTGTATTAGTAAATCAACTTTAAATCTTAAAAAATCTTCACAATTTCTACTAAAACTGCCTCGTTTTCAATTTGCACATACCTACTCTTGATTTTCAGTTTCATCTTTAATTTTAAAATCGTACATATTTTTATAAAATCTCTTTAAATGGTCATCGGTAGCATTGAACTCATAATAATTTTTAATTTCTGACTTTGTTTTTAAAGTGTTTTTTATGGTGGTGGTTGCCTATTTATTCCTTAGTTTGGGTACGCAGCAAATAAAATAGATGGCGCTAGTATTATAAAGAAAAAAACTGTAGATTTGGAGGTTTAAACTAAAAACTATGAAGATCGCCAGCTGATTAGCAACTGTCAATACGGTTTCCGCTACGGCAGATCAGCTGGCGATCTTTTAGTATACCTTACTCATTGCTGGGCAGAAGCAATCGACAGCAAGGGAGAAGCATTGGCTGTAAGTTCGGATGTTGCGAAGGCCTTCGATAGGGTGTGGTATAAGGCATTACTGTCTAAGCTGCCTTCCTACGGAGTACCCGAGAAATTGTGCAAATGGATTGCCAGTTTTTTATCGGAGTGGAGCATCAAGGTCGTCGTTGACGGATAATGCTCGGTTACGAAGCCCATAAATGCTGGCGTCCCACAAGTTCATCTACTACTACTACTTTCACCCACATTGTTCATCATGCATATCAATGATATGCTGGACATCGGTGATATTCATTGCTATGCTGATGACAGTACCGGTGACGCCCATTATACAGGTCGAGCATATCTTTCTCAGGTGCAGATTGAGGAGAAGAGGATAAAATTTGTGGCTGAAGTCGAGACATCTCTGGAGCGGGTCTCGGAATGGGGCAGACTAAATTTAGTCCATTTCAACCCCGAAAAGACACAAGTTTGCGCGTTAACCGCTAAAAACCCTATTTGTCATAGCAACACAGTTTCAGAACATTCCTCTTAACATCTCTAAAAGGGGTTATTCCCATTTGTCCCCACCTCGTTTGTCACCACTGGTGACAAATAGCATTGGGATTCTTGGTGTCGACATTTCGAATGAAGTTCAGTTTCGGGAGCACTTGGTTAGTAAAGCCAACCTAGCCGCAAAGAAATTGGGAGTGCTCAATAGAGCTAAGCAGCACTTCACGCCTAAGCACAGGTTGATGCTCTATAAGGCGCAAATTCGACCATACATGGAGTACTGTTCCCACCTTTGGGCCGGAGCCCCCGGAGCCCCTTCGGGAATTTTTTTTTCACTATTTTTCCCGAAGCGAAACGAGGGCAATTTCCTAGTAAGTTATATAACTCTATCTGGATCACTGACTTTGTAGATGTACCTGTGGACCATAGATATATTATATAGACGCGGCCTAATTTCATATAGATATTTAGTTATGGAATAGTTTAAAAGACGAAATAATAAACATAATGGCGTCCTTGTCTAACGTATGAAATAACAACAATCCAACTCTACAACTCTACAACACTTTTGTTTAACATCTCAATCAAGTAAACGAAATAATAAAGCAAAATAGACCATTATGATTAGAAACTCTATAATCGTAAGATATATTATGTTTAAATTATGTAAATAGCAAGTTTTGAGCAAAGTTGATATTTTTGAGTTTTGTTTTACCCTATAAATAGCAAGTTTTAGTCAAATTAATTTATGAAATTCCAAAAAATTCATGTCTCGAGAGTTGGATGGAAGATCAAATATGTAAAAAAATAATTTGTAACAAATCATACACTCAGTTTCTTCCTGCTAACTCGAGTTGGGTAACTCGAGTTCAATTCGAGTTACCTGAATTTCAACTCGAGTTTACTCGAGTCGTGTTTTTTCCGAGTTGGCACATCACTAACTGAAACATGACACTGATGACAGATATTACATTTATGGACAATAATGTTTTGACAGTTCATGACAATGACATTGATAAATCCACAGATATTTAAAAATGTATAGTGCATTTGGAAAGAAAAAAGAATGAAAGAAGTCCGATGTCCAGTGTTGCCAATTCAGTGGATATTCCACTAGATCTGGTGGCTTAGACAAAGTTTTAGTGGAGCTATATTGGTTTAGTGGCTAGTGAATTCTTTTAGTGAATGTTTAAGTGATTCATTGTATTTTGTCTCGGTGGATGAGCGGGGTACCCAGTAACACAGGTCTACACCTAGTACAGGGGCCCTTGCAACTAGCATGTAATGTAATTTATCAATCAATAAAAACATTTTCATTTCATTTTCATTTTCATTTAGTAGCTGACATTGCTAGGGCACGATAGTTTTATCGTTATTAACATGATTATACAAAATTACTATCGTATGAAAGAACGTTTGAAACTGTAGTGTATTAGTAGGGCAACAGAATAATACGTGGCAGATCCAAACAATAGCCATTTATTCACTGGAAAACATATGTAACAAACACCTGCCAACATGTTCCATATTTTATAGGTTTATATCCCAGAAACAAGCGTGTATTTTTTGGTTGTGTAGGTTACCTACAAGAGAAGTTTTCTTACAATAGAACTCAGGTAGTAGTTTCCGTGGCTTCTCCGAATATAGTTTAAATACTTATGAATGAGTTTGATAAGACACATGCATGATGTACCTATATCTTATGTGGGTTGAGTTTTTTTTATTCAAAACATTTGTTTGTGTTTAACTTTCAAAGAACCATGAATGAATGAATCTGATATAGTGACTTGTATACAATAATGACTTGTAAACGCACTACCATAACGTCTGTAAGTTGTTGCTTCAAGACAATTATCAATCACGTTTGAATATTTTTTTCCAAGTCCAGTTATCCATTGTTGAAAACTTTACGAAAATATGTTCCATTATTAATATATTTTTATATCTCAAATTTTGAGCTTCCTTCACGAAATCTTACTTTAAATGTTGCAACATTACTCTATGGTCCAAAATACTCTGTGATTTTTTTTATAATTACTTATCAATTAGTCTGTGGCCATTCGTAAATATTGTTTTGTCTATGGTCTATTTTGACATTTCGATTTTCGAATAGACGAATATTTTATAATGTGTGTGTTGTTTGTGTTGTGTTTGTCAATGTGTTTGTAGGTTTATTTTGTAATTTGTATTTTTATTCAGAAACATTTTAAGAGACAAAGATATTAAGATATTGAAAATTTCACACTCTTAGCCCACACTCTTAGCTCGAATATTCTTGCAAAGATATGAATAATTCTGCAGCCAAGGTACGGTATACATATTAAACAAAAAGAAGTATACAAAAGCTAATTTTAGTGAATTAATGGAATATTTATATATTATTTACACTTAGTTGGTTGCAAATGACGCTGAAGACATAGTTTGAAGAGTTAATTGTCATTGTACACTATTTTAGTTCATGCTTGACTAGAAGACGCCCACAATAATAATTTTATAGTGTACTGACCATCTATTGAGCAATATTTTGATGGAAAGATGAATGATGACCTGCTCATGAATGGTCGTTTGATGATGGATAGGAGTTGCACTATTATATCATGTTAGGTGACCACATTTGTCAGTGGTTGATAAATTACTATAAGTTTTTCAGTTAGAACTATACCCCTAATACGAGTCACATGTAATAACAGCTCACCATCCCAAAAATGTTTATAGTTAATGGTTCAAGAAACAACATGCTTTGAGTAGTAGTAGCCGTAAAATCTCATTGATGATGTACTACTTTTTTATGCAAATAGCCGACTATTCAGCAGACAAACCATCCAATGGCAAGTGCTCACAGACACATAGTCACCAGTAAAGTCCAGTTTATACATAGTACTTAAATAGATAACTAAATTTTAAGTGAATAATTTTTAGTGCTTGTCCAGTCTTATAATTTAGTAAAGCTCATACATTTTCATACAATTCTTCACAACCTACTTAATTACTTATGCATTTTACTAAATTTTAACTAAAAAGTGCCTGTCCAAACGTATTAAGTGATAAGCTCTGCTCACCTACTTAAAAATAGAGAAATATCTAAATTACTTAAATACTACATTTTAAGTATAAAATTGTCTGTCTACACATATTAATGAACTTAAAATTTAGTTAACTACTTAATATGTGTAAACCGAACTAAACACTAATGATGTCACTAGTGATGTAAACAAGTAATCACCAAACACCGAAGAAGTAATCACTTTCCATTCAAAAATGTAGCAAAGGGGCCTGTATGAGTACACTGTGTATTGTATTATAACAACTAGTTTTATTCTAATAATAACCATTTTAAAATGTATATTATTTTGAAATTTCAGGTTGGAGAAATATTTACAGAGGCAGGTGCTGCCTTCAACAAATTAGCTGAGATGACTATGATGCTGCATCCAATGGCTGAGCAGCAATCCAGGTTTATAGATACATAAACATTCATTTATCAACAACAAGCTATCAAAATCTTAACTGTAACTAAGTTTACAAAGTAATTTTTAAGGTGTGATTTTATAACCAACATTAATTCTATAGGCATAAAACAAGCCAGATTAGCATGTTCAAACGAATAAACTCTTCGGCTTTATTATATTAATATAGATCAATTCTAGTATAGTTGCACACATGCTAGTTACTTATAATGAAGTATATTGGTTTCAAATTCAGTATTATTTTTCATAATGTCCATCCAATATTAGAGTATAAAGTTATATTTCATATGACTTGAAGTTGAACAAAAGGTTATTTAATTAACTAGTTTACATGAACTTTTCTCAGCAGCCAAGCAAAAACTCCAGTCAAAAGAAAAGCGGCAGATGACCGGCCAGCTGCACCCAGCAACAATTCAGGCCAGGTAAACATTACAAATAAACTATCTTTCTTTCTTTTTCTTCTCTCTTTCTTGTCTGGCAAAGCATTGATGCCTTGCCTTGATGCCTTTGTGGTTCCTGATGTTCATGGGTGATGATATCTACTTCCCATCTGGTGGATCATCAGTTTGTTTGCCGGCTATTCCCATAAAAAATTGTGAATTCTATTATAAGTATATGAGAATATTTTTGTGAATGTTTGGCTAGCTTATGAATCTTCTTTATGCACCAAAATAATAAATTTACATTAGCACAATATTGAGAGACAAGAGAAGAATAACTTATACAGTATATTTGAGCAATGCATTTGTGAATGGTGTTGTATGTGTGCTGTGAGCACACAGTGTAGTTATACTTCTGTGTATATCTATTTTGTGGCATAAGGAATAATTATTATAAGAGCATCCTGCATGTATGTATGGTGTTCAATTAGAATTTTGCTTTTATTGTTTCAGGTTACACTCAATATGCTTAATGCTCCAGAGTCAGAAATGGATGCAGATGGCCTTGGTAATGATGTAAAGTTAGAATTTGAGTCAAACACTGAAGAAGTTGCTCCATAAACATAAACAGTGTCATGGAGCTGGATAAGATTTATGTACATAGCATTTTTAAGCATAATATGCTATAAGTTTGTTTTTAAATCAATGCAAAAGCTCTTGATAAAAACATTGTAAGCTTGTTGAAATACATAATCGATTTTATTATAAAAATGGTTGGAATAATAATCTTTAAGTATTTTTTGAATGGCGAAGGTTACACGTACTATCAATCGATTGTAGGTCTAAATACGAGATATATTAAAAAAAGGAGTTAATATGATTTAACAAAAATATTGAAAAGCATTCCAATAAAAAACTCTTGCTTATCTAAGTATGCTTAATTACTTATTAAAAAATAAATTACTAGAAATACGAAAAATACTGTAGCTTGTAAGAAAATACCGGAATAATACATTTGGTAATATTCATTACGAGTAACCGCCCTCGCTTTGCTTCGGTTTTCTTTATTTTTTACACCTTGGGTTACATTATTGGAGTTTTATTAAGGATCCCTAATTTTTTTGAAAATATAATATAGCCTATGTTACTCGGGGATAGTGTAGCTTTCCAACAGTGTAAGAATTTTTCAAATCGGTTCAGTAGTTTCGGAGCCTATTCAATGCAAACAATCAAATCTTTCCTCTTTATTATTAGTATAGATTATGTATATGGTATTTTCAGATCTCTATTTGACTATGGCTGTAGTACATTAATCTTTGACTGTATTAAACGAAGAAATTTAATACACTCATTTTGCAATTCAGAATTCAAGCAAGCTCGGCATAAAGATTGTCAATCCTCATTCTGCTAGGCTACACATGCAATCATTATGAAAAAGTTTCATAATGATTCTTGATTGATAATCATGCTTGTACGTGTATGTAACCTTCGCCATGACCAGTGTTGCCAATTTAGCCCTTTCGGGGCTAGATCTAGCCCTTTTTACGGGTTTTCAGCGCCTGAAATAATTTTTTTGCATCTAGCCCAATTTTTAGCCCCAAAATCATTTTCCGCCATCTTGAAAAACAAGGGATAAATTCAAGTTTTCCACGAAGTTTTTGATGCAATCGATCGAAAAAACGATAAAATGTAGTGAAAGATGTCGAAAAAAATTACCATTATCATACTTGTAGAGCGTCTGACGACCTTTTTTTTTTCGCCGTCACCTCTGATAATTAAGCAATAGCCCCTATTTTCAATGTATTGGACGAATCTAGCCCTTTTTTCAACTGTGTTTAGCCCCAAAACCTGATACCGAGTTGGCAACACTGGCCATGACGTATTTGTGTATGACAAAATTGTCCTAAACTGCAAACCGGCGGGATTCATTTAAATGCTGCCAGATGGCGTTGTCATTGTATGGGGAGTTTGAGAATAATTTTTTTATGTAGTCTTGATTGTGATTTAATAAAATGAATATAACTTTATGTTAAAATCGTTTATTTTTTGTTCCCTAAAGGTAATACCTTAAGGTGTATAAATGACATACATCATAATCCATCATAATTTGATAGATAATAATTTGATTGTAGGTATGTGTAACCTTGCCAATCATCAACCAGCTAGGCTATATGTGCAATCATTGTGAAAAAATTTCATAATGATTGTTGATTACAATCATGTTTGTACATGTAACCTAGCAAAGGTTACATGTACAAACATGATTCGAATTGTGTGAGGCCGTCGCCTATAGTAGCACCATCTGGTAGGTACTTTTAGTTGTGGACTTTATAGTTGTTAATGTTCAGTCTGATCAAAAGTTTTATGTTTTGGCGTAAGGTGGCAGTTTGTTGTACTGACTTAAGTTAAAATATTTCATAATATACATCTGGTAGGTCAACCCTGAAGCTATCTTCCCCTGATTTCCTGCTTATGGGAAATCCTGATATTATAATAAAACATGAAGGGGAAAAACTTTATACTCCAATTTAAAAATAATGCATGGCACATAGAAGTTTGAGATTTGTTATATGTAAGATTACATGGAGAAGAAATACAGAAAACTAAATTGTATGTAAAATTTGTGTAACAATCACATTTATTAGGAAATAGATCATTCAAATAACATATTTGACATATTATTTATTTTTGTATTTTTGTGTGTAACTTGTTACAGTGCTTAGCAAAATAAATATTTTCTTTCTTTCTTTCTTTCTAAATATATCAATGTGAAGTAACCCTTTGACACATTCAATTACAGTTGAATTTTGATTGCAAAGCAGGTTTCTAGTATGTATTATTAAATATAATAAAAGCAAAGCAAAAGCAATAATAATAATATGGCTGTAGCTCCATCATCAGACCAGATTGGTGATTCCATATTATATAGGTACAGCAATGTTATCTGATACACTTGCCTTTTCATTGGATACAAGAAATATAGCAAAATGAATTCTGTTATAATTTGTATTATATTGAAAATAAAGTTCTTAAACCTAATAATGACGAAGGCCTTGGTTGATAACTCGCAAAAACCCAACAAAATTTCATGTTTTTAATAAAATATTATTAACATATTATTCTTTTATTAATGTAAAGATAAATATCAACATTAACTAGTCACATTTGGTGATATATGAAAACTTTGTATTCTTCGATCCCAGGATGAATTTGGAGATTCATAAACTTTGATGGTATTATTGCCCAATAAAATATTCTGTTCAATAGCTTTATCAATATCACTTCTTATTTTAAGTTGTGAGTAAAGAGGAAAATTACCCCCACTTTTCTTCACTCTTCTTTGAGCATTTCTATAACATTTCCATGGCTGCGGCTCTATTATGATTGATCTTGTGAGAGATTTAATATATTTTAGGAATTCTTGTAGCCCATTATCACCATTATTAATGTGTATCCACATAGTAACTGAGAAACAGAAGATAATATCAAATTTCTCTTTTTGGTTAGAGATTAGATATTGTGTTATTTTTTGTTGATCTTTTGTACATGTAATATTCAATGGAACATATGAGATATTTGGGTTATGGTTTACTTGTATACCTCTTTCAATTAAAGTTGGATCAATATCCACTCCTAATATTTTTATATCAGATTTTGGATATACAAATACTTTCAAGTATTGGTATAATTCGTTCGTTAGTTCTCCAGTATTACAACCGATATCCAAGCATAGGACTAGCTCATTGGAGGGGGCTGCTGGAAACATAGAAGGGTGTAAGCTTTCTGTTCTTTCTTTCGTGCTATGGAAAGAATAGTAGTTTATGAAGTTTCCATGCTTGACTGCTCCTGGATCGTTGCCACTAAAACTTAATTCTTTCTCTGTTTGCATTTTGGAAATATTTCGTTGGCGCCTCACTGTTATGACTTTCGGAAAGTCAAATAATTTTCCAGTATTTTAATAAATACGCGATTAATGAAAAATGAAAACAGGTAATGAAAAAGCAATAAGTGAAAGGAAACCTCGTAATCTAAATCTCAAAAGTTTTTGTAGTCTTTGTGCTGTATTTATTTACTTTTAGTTGACAGTTGACACTTGGCATTTGACAAGTTGTTAGCACTTCCTTTGACAGAAATGTCAGTTCAAAGTCAAAGTCAAAATATTTTATTCATATAGGTATCACTGATACACTTATGCACGTCATTTTTTGGCTTTTCGGAAGGTGCTTTATCGTGGAGGAGAAGAAAAGCCTAAAGAAACTCCTCAGCACATCTTTTAAAAAAATATTACAAAAAAAGATAATAATACAAAAGTATTTACTATTCTGAGCGGAACTGGTTGCAGAGCTGGTCATTTCCATGCGTCTTTGTCATTTAAATACTCGTCTACACTATAATATCCCTTGCCTAACAATTGTGTCTTTACACGTTTTTTGAAAGTTTCTATTGGCAAGTCACGTATTAATTTTGGGATTTTATTATAAAAATGTATACCAAGCCCTATGAAAGATCGCTGCACTTTACTTAGGCGGAACGAAGGCGTAACTAATTGATGCATTCTTTTCGTATGGCGATTATTAATATCAAAATTTTGTTTATACGCGTTTATATTCTTCCGTATAAAAACTACATTGTTAAAGATATACTGGGAAGCTACTGTAAGTATACCTATTTCCTTGAACTTTTCACGCAAAGATTCCCGAGACCTAAGTTTATAAATAGCCCTAACTGCCCGTTTCTGGAGTATGAAAATTTGTTTTATATTGGCTGCTTTGCCCCACAGCAAGATGGCATAAGACATAACACTGTGGAAATAAGCAAAATAGACTATCCTAGCAGTTTCGACGTCTGTATACTGCCTTATTTTCCTGACAGCAAAAGCAGCCCTACCGAGTTTTGTCGCGAGATTTGTTATATGTGGGCCCCATTGAAGTTTACTATCTAAGGTCACCCCTAAAAAGACCGTCGATTCCTCCATATGCAATGTTTTGTTATTTAGTTTAAGAGATTTGCTGACTTTTTTAACATTAGGTAGCACAAACTCTATACATTTCGTTTTTTTTGCATTTAATAGTAAATTATTGATAGTGAACCAACGCGATACATGCGAAAGAGCACTATTTACGTCGTCGAAATTTACTTTATTCCTTTCACACTTAAATATTAGTGATGTATCATCAGCAAATAGTACAATATCCGCTTGGTTCTCTACATAATGTGGTAAATCGTTAATGTATACCAGAAAAAGAAACGGACCCAAGATCGAGCCCTGCGGTACACCCATCACAGCCGGTGACCCCGATGACTTAATATCGTTTATGCTGACTTTTTGTATTCTATTACTCAAATAAGACGCGATCAAGCTAAGGGCCTTGTTTTTTATACCATAGTGGCCAAGTTTAAACAGCAATGTTTCGTGCTCAACACAATCAAATGCCTTAGATAAGTCACAAAATACTCCTATGGCATTATGTGACGCCTCCCATGCTTCAAATATATGCTTTAATAGCCTAGCCCCGGCATCGGTTGTACTACGGCCTTTAGTGAAACCG
This sequence comes from Thymelicus lineola, assembly GCA_963932265.1. Taxonomy (NCBI): domain Eukaryota; kingdom Metazoa; phylum Arthropoda; class Insecta; order Lepidoptera; family Hesperiidae; genus Thymelicus; species Thymelicus lineola. The sequence continues at coordinate 9,049,890 of OZ010683.1, read as the reverse complement.
TATTGCTCAGGATGTAATAATTTATTATTGTTGAAATGGGTTAGCATTTGATTCAATATTATCTTTTCGAAAATCTTACTAAGGGTTGGTAAAACAGAAACTGGTCTATAGTTATTAAGATCAGTTTTTTCACCTGTTTTAAAAAGTGGAATGATTTTGCTGCATTTCATAAGATCTGGAAAGATACCTAGATCTATACATTTATTAAAAACTACGACCAAATATGGAGCTATAATACCTATAATATGCTGTATTATTTTCACCGAGATGCCCCACAAATCACCCGTATTCTTTACCTTCAGAGACTGAAAGGCCTTAATTAAGTCTCTAGCGGTTATATGTTGAAATTCAAATAAAATATTACATTCATTAATATGATTTTTTAATATAGAAAGTGCTTCCGTCGGTGAAGAAGCTAGTGAACTGGTTAATGTTATAGGAATATTACGGAAGTGATTTTCAAATTCGCTTGCCACGTCTTTATCAGCACTGATTATATTATTATTAATCAATAATTCGTAATTGAAATCACAGGACTTTGCGTTACCGTTCTCACTGTTAATTATATTCCAAGTGGTTTTTATCTTGTTATCCGAATTAATAATTTTGTTCTTTATGTACATTGATTTCGCCTGAATACAAACAATTTTAAATATTTTAGAATAATTTCTCACGTGCTCCTGGAAAGTTGGAGAAAAATTGTATTGTTTCTCGGCGTAAAGGTCATACATCCTGTTCCTACTTTTATAAATACCTACAGTAGCCCAATCACTAAATTTACTATTTTTAGCTAGATCTACATACTTAAACTTGAATATTTTATTAAATTCGTTATTTATGTTATTAGACAATGTGTTATATAGTTTTATTGGATCTCTTTGTTGTAATGTTAACTGCGTTTGCATTTTCGAGTGGATTTTTTCTTTAAAAGTTGAAATCTTATTTTTAGTTATTGGTCTACATTTTATTATTTGTTTTTTCTTAGTGACTGAATTATACAACGAAATTTTTTGTCCGCAGTGGTCTGACTTCAACTTACTGAATATCTCTTTATTTAAAATCTCACAATTGCAAAAGATATTATCTAAACAAGTAGCTGTAGTTTCAGTTATTCTGGTTGGCTCATTGAATAATGGATTTAAATTAAAGCATTTAAACAAACTTAGTAGCCTAGTAGCCATAGTACTATCTGATAAAATGTCTACGTTGAAGTCGCCACATATCACTAATTCTTTTCTAGAAACACATAACCGTTTAAGTTTAAGTTTAAGTTGATCTGGATAATCATTTTAAATTAGAAAATGTCATCGCCTTGGATGTAATCATTTTAGGCTAAGTTTAGATAACTAACATATAAAATATAATAATTTTCAATTTAAACTTGTTAACATTCATACAATATGGGGCCATTAATTAGTTACGTGATTATCATATCGCCTCTTTGCTTCAATAACGAAGCACTTTGTAGGACAGGCGAAACTACTGATTGTAATGTCCGTCCGTGTGCACTGCAGATTTTTTTCTGTTACGATTTATTGATTTTGTATGTTAGCTAAAAGAAAGATATTGTAGGAGTTATGTGTTTTTATCATATTTTGGGACTGAAAATAATAATAAAACTATTAGTAATTTTGTTGCATTATTTTAAGTTGAGCCTATATTGGTGAATTTCGTTTTGAGTTGACTCTCTTTTGAAGCCGGATTCATAGGGTGGTCAGTGGTCTGTGAGATTGTGACCAACAGTAGGGGTACTTATGTGGAATTATAAATTAGCAAGAAAATATTAAAAGTACAAATCACTATATTTCTATTTCTGCTACTACGCTAAAATTATTGTGTTTGAAAAGTTGAAAAACGACTTCCTATAGTTAAGGACCGAATGTGCCTAATGCATTATTTTAGTGGTCTAAAGTGCGATGATGACATCGCATTATTGCCTTTCAAATGAAACTAGTTTGGGGCACATCGGTTTGATGGTTTCAAAGTCAAAACGGACCTTGCTACAAACATTTTTTTGCGTTATAAACATATAAATAACGAATAAGTAATGACGGTCTCTTATGTCCCTTTTAACTATAAAAACATAAGTTGTCCAACGCGGAGCACGGCTTCTGGGCGGGTCGGGGAACTAAAAAGAACCTGCTGCATCTGATGATCCGGTTGGTGCCGGCGGTGGATGCTGGAGGTCAGGTAGATATCGCTTATCTCGAGTTCTAATAGGCGTTCGACACGGTCGACAATGACGTCCTGCTCATGAAAGCTGGCCAGCGTGGGCTGCACGCCGCACACGCTTACCTTCTTCGCCAGCTACCTTTTTTTTTTTTTTTTTTTTACGATGGGAAATGCTTTTACGCACGGAGTGTGGGACTCGCCGGCCTACTGCCGGAATACCCACTAAAACCCATCGGGCACCATCCTCAGCGCAAGGGAGGGCTCCGGGATCTCTGTGTAGAACGCACCGGTGCCCTCCAGCGCGGTGCCTTGGCAGGCTCGTCACGGGAGTCACGACTCCCCCGGCGCGGGACGTAAATGACGTCTGCCGCGACGGCTCCTCCTCCGAGCGGGATCCGAGCGTTCTCGGCTTCGCTCGGCGTCCTCCTTCGCGAGCATTACTGCGTCGCAGAAGGAGGTGACGCTTCGCCACGATTCCCCGCTCCGGAGCATCGCCGCGACCACCGCTGCCGGGGAAAGATCTTGCCCAATTTTGTTCGTGAGGATCCGCCGCTCTGACTCCCATGCAGGGCAGTTCTCGAGCGTGTGCTGCGCGGAATCCTCCAAGTGGCCGCAGTGATGACACTGTGCCGCCTCCTCCCTACCTATCCTATGCAGATACTCACCGAAGCAGCCATGTCCGGTGAGTATCTGGGTGAGGCGATAGGTGACGTTACCCTTGCTCTCAAGCCATCGCTTGAGGTTTGGCAGGACAGCCCTTACGATACGCTGGCGCGCACTGCGAGGCTCTGCCAATCGCTCGCGCCAGCGCATCAAGGCCCGCCTTTTCGACCTTCGTCGTAGCTCTCCGATCGCCTCCTGGGGGTCGTCCCGCTGGCGGAGGTCGCGGATCTTATGAAAGACCTCTGCGTCCATATCCGCCAGAATGTCCAGGGGCGGAAACCGCGCCAGGATTGCTGCCGCCTCGTGCGAAATTGTCCGGTACCCTCGAGCAACCCTGATGGCGATCACGCGTTGCGCAGCGTTGAGTTTCGCTGCGCGCCGCTTGTTGCTCGAGAGCCGGCCAGCCCATACGGGCGCTCCGTAGAGCGCCATAGAGCGCACCACGCCTGCGTAGAGGCGGCGGACTTCTCCCCTTGGTCCCCCGAGATTCGGCAGCAATTTGTGCATCGCGCCTGCTACCTTGTGAATCCGGGGGACGAGACGATTGAAGTGCTCGTCGAAGGTCCATCGGCTGTCCAGCACCAGCCCCAGGTAGGTCATGCTACGGCCGACCTGAACGTCAACGTCACCTATCCTCACCGATGTGCTCGGAGGGTCCTCTCTGCGACGTAGGCCGTGGAGCCATAGCGCCTCGGTCTTGTTTGGCGCTATTGCCAGATCCAGTTTTCGGATCCCAGCCACTACCCGTGCCACCCCGAACTCGGCCAGCCTCGCCGTCCTGGAGAAGGACTCCCCTTCGGAGAGGACGAGAGTGTCGCCAGCTACCTGCGGGACTGGCGTCAGTACGTCGACTGTGGTGGACCAGTACTGGACAAGATCAGGCGTCAATCAAGGTAACAATTTAGGGCCACTCCAATTTATTACCACGATAAATAATTTACCGAAGGTGATCCTGAATAGTCATTCCCTCCGTCCATCTGTCCGAAGTATGGCGCCTAGACCCTTAGTGCTAGAAATCTGTAATTTGGCATACCTAGATATACAATCCATATTTATTAAAACTCCAGAATCGTACAATGAAATATTCCCTCCCATACAGGTATTATCATGGGGATGAATTTTTTTATATTGTCAGCAAGATACATAACATCAGACACTAGAGTGTTTTTCAAGTAAGTCTGCAGTTCGCTATAATATTGATAATAATAGCCTTGTTGTCACGTTCATAAAAGGTAATAACAAAATAAATAAGAATATAATATAAAAATTGCATTTTATATAGGTACCTACTTAACATTTTTATTTTAGAAAATCCTATTTCAATGCTACCAACATAATTTAAAGTCAAAGTCAAAGTCAAAATATTTTATTCATATAGGTATCATTGATACACTTATGCACGTCATTTTTTGGCTTTTCGGAAGGTGCTTTGTCATGGAGGAGAAGAAAAGCCTAAAGAAACTCCTCAGCACATCTTTTAAAAAAATATTACAAAAAAGATATTATCATACAGAAGTTCACTATTCTGAGTGGAACTGGTTGCAGAGCTAATCATTTCCATGCGTCTTTGTCATTTAAATACTCGTCCACACTATAATATCCCTTGCCTAACAATTGTGTTTTTACACGTTTTTTGAAATATTCTATTGGCAAGTCACGTATTAATTTTGGGATTTTATTATAGAAATGTACACCAAGCCCTATAAAAGATCGTTGCACTTTACTTAGGCGGAACGAATGCGTAATTAATTGATAAATTCTTTTTGTTTGGCGATTATTAATATCAAAATTTTGTTTAGACGCGTTTATATTCTTCCTTATAAAAACTACATTATTAAAGATATACTGGGAAGCTACTGTAAGTATACCTATTACCTTGAACTTTTCACGCAAAGATTCCCGAGACTTAAGTTTATAGATAGCCCTAACAGCCCTTTTTTGGAGTATGAAAATTTGTTCTATATTGGCTGCTTTGCCCCACAGCAAGATGGCATATGACATAACACTGTGGAAATAAGCAAAATAAACTATCCCAGCAATTTCGACATCAGTATACTGCCTTATTCTCCTAACAAACAGCATAAGCAGCCCTACCAAGTTTTGTCGCGAGATTTGTTATATGTGGGCCCCATTGAAGTTTACTATCTAAGGTCACCCCTAAAAAGACCGTTGATTCCTCCATATGCAATGTTTCATTATTTAGTTTAAGAGATTTGCTGACTTTTTTAACATTAGGTAGCACAAACTCTATACATTTAGTTTTTTTTGCATTTAAAAGTAAGTTATTGATAGTGAACCAACGCGACACATGTGAAAGAGCACTATTTACGTCGTCGAAATTTACTTTATTCCTTTCATACTTAAATATTAATGATGTATCATCAGCAAATAGTACAATATCCGCCTGGTTCTTTACATAATGTGGTAAATCATTAATGTATACCAGTAAAAGAAACGGACCCAATATAGAGCCCTGCGGTACACCCATCACAGCCGGTGAACCCGATGACTTAATATCGTTTATGCTAACTTTTTGTATTCTATCACTCAAATAAGACGCGATCAAGCTAAGGGCCTTGTTTTTTATACCATAGTGGCCAAGTTTAAACAGCAATGTTTCGTGCTCAACACAATCAAATGCTTTAGATAAGTCACAAAATATACCTATGGCATTTTGTGATGCTTGCCATGCTTCAAATATGTATATGCTTTAAAAGCCTAGCCCCGGCATCGGTTGTACTCCGGCCTGTAGTGAAACCGTATTGCTCAGGATGTAATAATTTATTATTATTGAAATGGGTTAACATTTGATTCAGTATTATCTTTTCACCTGTTTTAAAAAGTAGAATGAGTTTGCTGCATTTCATAAGATCTGGAAAGATACCGAGATCTATACATTTATTAAAAACTACGACCAAATATGGAGCTATGATATTTATAATATACTGTATTATTTTTACCGAGATGCCCCACAAGTCACCTGTATTCTTTACCTTCAGAGACTGAAATGCTTTAATTAAGTCTCTAGTGGTTATATTATGTTTAAATTCAAATAAAATTTTACAGTCATTAACATGATTTTTTAATATAGAAAGTGCTTCCGCCGGTGAAGAAGCTAGTAAATAGCGAACATACTTTCTTGAAACGTAGTTACTATACGATGGTCAATGATAGACTGGTTTTCAATGTCAGTGTTACCACTAAGAATCGATAAACACTAGGTCACATACATCCGAACTCAGGTTTATAATATTAGCACAGAAGACATAATAGTACATCTATCTTCTATCTATCTATATATATAAAATTGAAAAGAGACACACCACTGATTAAACAAAAAATCTCAGAAACTACCGAACCGATTATGATGAAATTTGGCAGGGAGATAGATTATGCTAAAGAGACGTCAGCTAAGAACGGATTTTTGGAAATTCATCCCCTAACTAGCAAAAATAGGGGTCCGAAGGTTTCATACAAACCAACTTCGTCAGTTTTAGAGTTATAAGTATGATTTTTTTTATGTAAGTTTATAGTAATAAACAAAAATTAAGTTTAGCACATATTTTTGGAAAATCATCCCTTAAAGGGTTAATTTAGAGGATAACAGGCAGTACTCAACTTCGTCATTTTTGAAGTTAAAAACATGAAAATTTACATCGCTGCTTGGATCGGATAATGACACATTACCAAATGTGTCGATTTTGAGTTAAGGATACAGTTGAGCGTGAAATGACCTCTATTATATTGTGACAAAAGATCATATTTCTATGAGCAAAACTGGTGACGTGGCGCCATCACATGACGTTCTCTGATTGCTGGAATTTCGACGCTATCTTTGATTGACACTGACGCATCGCCAGTTGTTCCTCTGTTTTGAACGTGAATGCATCGATGTTTTCTCGAATATAGTCATATCGCCTAATAATATCTCATAAAGAGTGGATTTCTTTGTAAGATAGTGGTCTATTTGTGTTTGTGCCGGTTTCGAATAAAATATTCTGTAGAAATTTTGCACTTATTTTATAGAAGAGTGTGTGATTTGGCTATGGTGCGATATTCTAAAAAGTAGTTAAATTAACATTGTGGCATAATTTGCTGTAGTGCTGTATACATAAAAAAAACTTGTTTTAGTTCTTTAACCCTTAATGAAATGAGTCACTTTCTTATGAAATAATTGTTATTTCCTTGTAGCGATATAAAAATTAAGACACTTTCTAGTAAATTTCTGTACGCATTTTCATAATGATGACATTATTGAATAAAAAAAGAATATAATTTTTTAGTGGCGTGACCAACTTTGAAGATTTTTTGTAGCGATCGATCGAGTATAGGAGTTTCAGTGAACGCTTAATGCCTGGGCACCAGGTACCTCGGAGGCCATCACCGATGACATATTCGTATTCAGTGACCTCAAAAACTAACAGAGTATCGAGTTTCGATCGATTTTTAAAAGGATTTTGCAAAAAACTCCAGGAGGCGTCGCTCATACCGGTCACCCTGGGCACCAGATACCTCGGAGACCATCGCCGATGGCATATTCGTGTTCAGCGACCTCAATAACCCCCTATCTACATAAAAGAGCTCATTTTGGATACTTTTTACCGAGTTATTAATATTTTTCAGTCACGCAGTTGTGGTCGCACATGCGGTGAATATAGCATCTTTCATGCTGCATATTTATAAAACTAAGGGTATGCTCAAGCTAAAACTTCGTATACAGCATGTTCTTATCCCACATAACCATTTGCCACATAGTTTGTATCCAAGTTCAAGGGCTCAAATATGGGCTAAATTTGGACTCACTCTTTACCAATATTTTTTACATGAAATAAGTTAATGCTTGACAACGATCCCACCTGATGGTAAGTGGCGATGAAGTCTAAGATGGTGAACGCACTAACTTAACAAATGCCTATTCACTCTTCTCTTGAAGACACCTACATTGTAGGTGGACGGGAACACCCACGCAGGCAAGCAATTCCAGTCCTTCGCGGCACGCATTATGAAAGATGAGGCGTGTTGCCTCGTTCGCAGCGGTGGGATGTCCACGACGTATGGATGGATGCTTAGCATTACACGGGTTGTTCGATAGAGAAACGGGGATGGGGGAATTAATTCGTGCAATTCCTGAGCACACTCTTCAAAATGCATCCTGTAGAATGCCGAGAGGCTGGCTACTCTGCGCCTGTGTGCGAGTCTTTGCAGATTGGATACTACCAGGTCTGGGTCATCAATGAGCCTCATTGCATGCCTCTCCATCGAATCCAAGGCTGAAAGGTGACATTTTGCGGCACCGGCCCAAACGTGACAGCAGTACTCTACACATGGGCGAACCTGAGCTTTATACAGTGTTAAAATCTGTCTCGGTGTGAAGTACTGCCACACCCTTGCAAGGACCCCGAGTTTTCTTGCAGCTACTTTAGCTTTGGATTCGATGACCGCCCGAGGAAACTTCGACTCCCAGTAACTGAAGGCGGTCGGTGCATTCCAGGGAAACATTCCGGAAAGTGGGAGCCAAGGTGAACGGGCTCCGTTTTGCGGTGAACAGACACGTCTGCGTTTCAGTGGCGTTGAATCTCACAAGATTGGCATCGCCCCAATCGGACACTGCCCGGAGTGCGAGATTCACACGATCCAACATACGAGTAGCCTCTCTTTCAGACTGTATTTCTTCCCTACTGGCTCGAGCACTGGGCAGGTATCTCTCCACTACTGTGCTATCATCTGCGTACCCATAAATACCAGGCATAAGCAGATCATTAATGTGCAGCAGGAATAGAGTGGCGGAGAGAACGGACCCCTGAGGGAACTGACCTCCAGCATTCGTAGCCATCGATTGCGATGATCTACCATCGACAACAACACGTAAAAATCGTTCACTCAGAAAGTCCTTAACAGACACCGCAAGGTTTTCAAAACCTCCTTGTTAGTTATGCAGATCTCAGGCATAGCAGTTCCGCAAGGAGGTAATTATGGTGGTAGGTTATTGCCAGCATCTAGACGTGAATTTTCGGCGAACAGACACGCTGTTCAGCTTTTTTTTTTGCCGTATGAGCCAGTGAGCCATCTGGTTTCATCAGTGGAGGTAGTGTGGGCCGACAGAAATTAGTCTCAACCACTTTAACGAGAGACCAAAACGCTCTACAACCAGATGGTTGGTCAGAGAGTTTAGCGCCAATATGTTGGATGCGATTGAGACTGACCTTCCTTAGTGCCTTTTTATAGGACTTGGCGACTTGAACCAAATACAACAAAAAAGATCAGTGCGATGACTGCATGTCTTATAGTAACGTTTCTGAAAAAGAAAAAGTGGCACTGGTTGTGCTACGCGCGTGACGTGTTGTATACTGCGTCGCTGAAGCTCTGTTTGCTTAGATTCAGGTACATTTTCGTATAATTTCTTTCAATTTCTATTATTTTTGTGTAAGTCGTAACTGGTTTTAGTATTCCTTTTTAACCGACTTCAAAAAAATGAGGAGGTTTTCAATTCGACTGAATTTTTTTTTATGTTTGTTACCTCATAACTTTGGACTGGGTGAACCGATTTGGATGATTCTTTTTTAATCGAAAGCTGGTGCTTGTCGTGTGGTCCCACATACATTTGAACGAGATCTGACAATGGCATCTATGTCAAAATCATATAAGTCTTAAATTTGCATTAAGTATGTGCGCGATAAATGGACGAATAACTCAATATCGCGTCAACCGATTTCGATGATTCTTTTTTTATTTGAAAGCTGGTGCTTGTCGCGTAGTTCCACATAAATTTGAGCGAGATCTGACAATGGTATCCATGTCAAAAGTACAATGTACTTCATTTGAAGTCGGTTAATTTTTTGTTATAGTGTTAGATTATACTATAACAAAAAAAAACTATGTAAACCAGAAAAAATATGTTCAATATTGTATTGTCATTAAAGTTAACCACTAATTTACAGGTGATACAAAGCCAATTTTGTCCTTTTTAAGAAAAAACTTACTTAAATTTTTAAGCTACAATATTGTTATAAGTGACATTTTCAGCGTTTTGTCATTATTGTTAAAATTATTATCTAACAAAAACAAAATAGGTCTGTATTCATCAAAAATTCAAGCCCGTACATTTGACTTAATCCTTAATACACCATTATATAAAAATATTGCACACCAACTTGATTGTCACACTTTTGTAAGCGTCACTATAAAGAAAAAAACTTTATAGGACACACTGACCTATGTCTGAAGGGTTGTGGTTATTTATAAGTTTTGTATGATTATTCAATTTAAAATAGAAAAGCCATCGCAAGAAAACTTAATCGTGTTAGTAACCTTTCCTTTTTTGTATTCAGTGTGCGATTTTGATTAATGTATTAAAATTTAAGAGTCTTTAAACTTTTTTGGTTTTTTAAACGGCTCTCCTGAAAAATCAAACTTTTTCTGTTGTATCATTGTCCGATTAATGGTCATAGCGCACATATCAACTCGGAAAGGGATCGGCACCGGATCGCCTCGCCGTCAACCTAACGTAAGCGCGTTATAACCGACCAACAGCTCCAAATCGACTCGGCTACGGCTAGGCGACGCCGCGCTTACGGCTCGCCGGCCGCTGGTTGACGGAATGAATGACAGCAGTTCGCCGACGCAGCGGTAGCCGCGGCGCGGCGCGCGCACGAGGAAACGGAAAGTCGAAGGATAGCTTACGGTGAGACGTAAGCGCGGGTACGGCAAGTCGTCCACGCACCGTACCGCGGTTCGTGAGCTTGTCTCGAGGCGAGGCGATTACGTTACGAATCCGATAAGTGTGCTTTACAATAGGGAGTTTCATACAAAGAATACTGACATGCAAGAGTTGATACGTTTACGTTCCGTTTACGAGTTGATATGTGTGATACGACCATAAAGCAGCGACATATTAGCTCAAAAATAGAAACTAAATTTTGAAGTATTACGTTTTTTTGGAAAGTCATTCCCTGAAGGGGATGCAAGTTATGCAAGTAAGGCGGCGCAAGTTAGTATGGGAACTTCGTGAGCTTTGAAGTAAGAAGGGTGAAAATTTGTTTTTAAGCCTAATAGTTAGACAAAAAAATAACTGTATCATGGTTTTCTCGAAATTCATCCCCTAAAAATAGGGGTTGGTAGTCAACTACATACAAATCAACCTCACCAGTTTTCGAATCAGTATCGAACTCAGAAATGTGAAAATTAATCAAAAATTAACCTTAACAGGTTTTTAGGAATTTCATCCCCTAAGAGGCAAATAAAAGGGTTGCAAGTTTTACAGGAACTTCGTCATTATGAAAATTAATATGTAAGCTTATAGTGAGAAACAAAAATTTAGTATAGGGCAATCTACGGTTGGGAGTGGGAAGGGAGAGGGAAAGGAAGCAGAAAAGAGACCAGGACCGGGAGAGGGAGAGGGACAGGAAGCGGGAGAGGGACCGGGAGTGCGAGAGGGACAGGAAGCGGGAGAGGAACAGAAAGCGGGAGAGGGACCGGGAGCGGGAGAGGGAGAGGGACAGGAAACGGGAGAGGGAGAGGGACAGGGAGCGGGACAGGCAACAGGAGAGGGAGAGGGATAGAGAGCTGGAGAGGGCGAGGGGCAGGAAGCGGGAGAGGGAATGAGACAGGAAGCGGGTGAGAGACCAGGTGTGGGAGAGGGAGCGGGAGAAGGAGAGGGACAGGAAGCTGGAGAGGGACTATGAGTGGAAGAGGGAGAGAGAGAAAAAGAGGGAAGGGATTAATATTGAAATTTTTAACCAATAAATAACACTTAAATAACATGTTAGAGCACCAAAAATTTGTTTTTAAAATAATTGTTTGTCTGTCTGTCTGTTTGTCTGTCCGGGCATCACATCAAAACCCTTGAACTGATTTCGACGGAAATTAGTTAAGAGCCATTTCGCAAAACTCGGTTGATAAACTATAGGTATTTGAAGCGGCTCCGCGGCGTGATATTGCCTCGCGCGGCTCGCGTCGCGCTTGACCTCAGTTATGTGCGAGTAATCTTCTTGATACTTTCAAACGTAAAAATTTTAAAATTATGAACATATAATTTTAATTATACACTTTGTGACATGTATCTGGTTTGTGACAATATAAGTTTATATAACAATTAAGAGTACAATGTAGTAGTACCATTATCGGTAACTTATTTACATAATACATTTTAGGTACCTACTTAGGTACATCACAATAAAGATGTCCAATAGATGCATATTGCAAAAATCAATATTTTGGCAAATCAACGTGAAAAATTAAAAATCACGTTTTTTCAAGGTGATCTATAAAATGCAATATGCGTCCATTTTGCCTGCGATATTCGCAGCGCGTCGAAATACATAGGTATACCTAAATTCAAATCAATCGGAGGGTATAGAACCGGGAAATCCCGGAACCGAAAATCCCGGGATTTACAAAGGAATACGGTACTTTTTAAAAGAACCAGGAAACAAAATAAAAGAACCGGGAAACAAAATAAAAGAACCGGGATTTTCTGAACTTTTGGGAAATAAAAATATGTCGCGTCGTGATACAAAAGATAACGTAAAAATAAAGGTAAATACAATCCATACACAAAAATGATTACAGCTTTAAAAAGAAGATATTCAGAACGTCGGCTACATGAAGCAGCTATACTAATATAATATTATTTACACAACCCAGATCGATATTTTTCTAATATAAATGAAGATGATTTAACTCTTTTTTCTCGTCCAAGCAGTGCTGAATTGTGCAATACAATTGTGTTGCTTTCATACAATTAATACGAAACTTATGTTTGCATGTAAGGTATAATAGTATGATGGTTACTCAATCACGGCAAACGACTATACGGATTTGGGTAGAAAACAGTTTTTCCCTATTTAATGCTCCTGAGAGATAAAATAGGAAACGCGATACTAACTATTTTCACGCGGGGAAAGCCGTGGTAAAATAATCCCGAAAGAACTGAAAATCCCGGGAATCCCGGTTCCAGCATAGGCGAGTACCGAAAATCCCGGTAATTTAAAACAGGATCGGTTTTCGATACCCTAATCATTACCGTGATACAAAAGATAACGTAAAAATAAAGGTAAATACAATCCATACACAAAAATGATTACAGCTTTAAAAAGAAGATATTCAGAACACTATTCTTTGAATGTTAAAAACGAATTCTTTATTGTTTTCTGTTGGTTTACAAAACAAAATATTGACAATAGTCTAGTATAATAAATTATGAGAAACGAAATTCGCACTTTCCTCCCAAACCACTTGCTCTACAAGAAAAATGTATGGCACATAAAATGTCAATCTTTTTATGGGCTACAACTTTTACTCGATCCTTTCGGAAATCGTCTAGGACGCACCGTTTAGGAGATATAAGGAGTTTTCGGAAAATTTGGGAGGGGGGGGGGGGTAAAAGTGGGTTCAGTAAGATTTAGCAATAAGGTTTGGGGGTTCACTAAAGGGGGTTGAAATTTCCGTCTAAACTTGTCTAGGACGCACCGTCTCCGAGATATCCGGGATTTCCGGTTTTCCAAAAATCTATATCCCGATATCCTGATCTGCCGATCTGCGCCTACCTGATGAGTGCGGTATTTGCCCGGATGCCTCCCAGATTATCACGACGCAAAATTCCACTTTTGGGTGAAGAACTGAGGGGGGGGGGTATAGGGGGAGGCGAGGGGTTGTGAAGGGAAAAAATGAGAGGGTGATTTGTATTTGTGTTGTGTATTTGAGATACGTGAGTTTTGGGGAGTTGACGGAACTTGGGTGCACGAGAGTTTCCAAACAACGAATGTATTATCTTTGATTAATAATAAGTGACTATAGCTGACTAATGTCGGAGCTTCTATCATTCCAACATTTTGGCTTAGCAATAGGGTCCCGTTGACACCGTTTGGGTACGGAACTCTATAAAGTACAGATTGATCTAAAAGTTGTATAAATAAAGGGTATGTGTATACAAGTTATAATTATTTTTTTTTTTCTATGTAAATATGTAATTTACACATATAACAAAAAACCTAAATACTGTAAACAGTAACTAATGTCTAAAAACGGACAATGTTTTATTTCAAATTACAGCAGTGACTTCCAACCCAATAGGGGTTGAATTTCCAAAAATCCGATAGCCTAAAGCCTTCTTCGATAAATGAACTATCCAATAAAAAGAATTTTTCAATTCAAACCAGTAGTTCCTGAGATTAGCGCGTTCAACCAAACAAACAAACAAACTTTTCAGCTTTATAATATTACAATAGTAATAGTATAGATTAGTATAGATATAGTTATATTTTGTACATATGTATGTTCGTGATTTTCTCCGTTACTACTTACACTACATAAATTGGAAAGAAATAGTTACTTAATTTCTATTGTTTTCTTCAAACCAAAGATGTTTAAAGCAGAATATTACGCAAACGGACCCCTGAATTGAAAAATGGTCTTTTGAAACCTATAATATTTTTGAAAGACCTTTTCAACGATACCCCACATTAAGGGGTAGACGAAGAAAAAATCATACGGAACGGACAGACGGACGGACGGAAGGACGGACGGCCGGACGGGCTAGCCGGCCGGTTGAAATAACGAACGGACTAGACATGATTCCGATTTGACTACAAAACCCTGAAAATTATAGAAAACTAAAAATAATACAATTGACTGTAACTAAAAATTCTCACGTGATCAAGACTGTTCAATGGCAATATAATTACGTTACTTTTACGAAATCTATTCCTTAGATGGCTAAAGCAAAAATTGACATAGGTCCGACGTCCAAGAGTGCTGCCGCACGACTGATTTGATTTCGCGCCAGTGCGTATCTTTATATGGTAAAGTAAATGCGTTTTAATAAATTATTTTTTGCAGTAAGATAAAAAAAAAATTACGTGTCATATTCGACAAAGACCATATTTTATTACTACATAAATTTTTGATGGGAAATACGCTTTATTGAATACAAAAATCGATGGTAAAGTCATGGCATAAACCATGAAAATTGGTAATGTTATTGAATTAATTTTGAAACGAATATTATAGTAATCGTATATCCCTTGTAATAAATGCAAAATATAATATATGAGTATTCTCTAGACATTTTTTTTTACTCAATTTAATAAAACTTAATAAAGAAAATCAGTGTATGAAATTGACTCTGTCGTCCTTTTGCTGAAAAATAGTTATGCTAGATTGACAGTTACGCAGAAACAAATTAATATTTTCAAAATTCCGGTAAATGAAGATCCAAGATGAAGGATTGATCTATTTTATGAGTTCATTTGCCAGCATTAATATCTTTCTTATGATACTAATTTTTGACATCAAATTCTTCATTCCGCGCCTCTAACCGCGAAATGGCTCTTAAGTTGTTTCTTAAATTTAAAGGTTTCCCTGGAAACAAGATGAAACTTTGTATGGATTATTTTTAAAATATCAACAATTTGCTTTTTTGCTTCAAACGTTTCTCCTTTAATTGATGGAATACATGTTTTCGAATTTTTCAATTTTTTCTTGAAAAAGAAAAAAAAAACAAATTAATGTGAATATTATTGTCTATTTTTCAAAACCCGCTGCCGGAGGAATGATTTGTGATTGTATCGTAGGTTTTACTTTATAAAGTCCTAAATTCAATATGAATTAACCTGTTATGTTATTAAATTTTCTTCTGTAAGGGGTACAAATATAATTTCATAATAAGCATAATTTCCGCGTGCGAAGCTGCGGGCAACAGCTAGTAATAGTATATAATTATACCTCTTTCTATATCGTGATGCATTTTTATATGGTCAACAATTATTACTAGTTGAATGAAACAATACGAGTTTCGAATTTTAAATCAATAGGGACCTAGAGGTATAGTGTGTTCCAAAAGTACCACAACAAACTGAAACGGAAGAAACCGGCCAGGTGTGTCAGGCCAAGCGCAACGTAGGGTTCCATAGTTATAAGTTAATTGACTCATTGATACCTACATAAATAAATTATTTTAAATTCATCATAATATACTACTGACGTGAATTTCGAATTAAGGATCAGCTTCCTTTGCCAAAACTTGCCAAAATCACACCGGTTACACGTTGGTCCGCAGCCCTCTTCTTCTCCAGACATACGCGTCGCTCTACTAGTGTTTGTTGGAGTGCCGACAAACTAACCTCTGTCTAAGCACTCCGAGATATCGTGAGATAAAATTGCGCGATTTGGATAGCCAATAGGCGCTGCGGCTGCACGCCATTCAGTTTGGCTCTTCGGACACTCTATGTGGCCATAGAGGGTCATTGACGCAGGACCTCTGCGTAGAGGCGGCGAACTCTCTCCTGAGTGCTTCCAGGATTGGGTATCACCCGGTGCATTACATTTTTAAACGCTTTTATTTAGCTTCACTTCGGAGCATCAAAGCATCAAAGCATCAAATCTTGTAACGTTAATTTGAATGACTTCCCTTTAATGAAAATTGATGAAATTTGGCAGACATGTGTATTTCCGATGACAATACACGAAAATCATATTTTAAACTAATTTTCATTGTTTATTTGTTGTTAAATTAAAAAAAACGATTTTCAGACTTTAGACGCATAATTCTCTATGTTCTATTTTACGTAGAGACTTGAAATTTTCACAACTTGTAGCTAATTTTATAAACTAAACATTATTGAAATAAAAGCGTTTAAAAAAAAAATTTTTTTAGGATTCAACTTATTTCTCACCTAGCTTCAACAAATATTGTAGAACAAATAGTTGTTGAGAGTACTTCGGAAGTTTAGTTAATCAAAAGTAGGGTAAAGGAGCCGAATTTCATAAAATTTAAACAACGGTCAAAACCTCGAAAACGGTGACATTTTTACTCAGGTCATTTTTTACAACTGAAAGGTCAATTTCCAAGCTACGAGTATGTTCCTTTTATGTTTGTCGTACTACTTTTGGGATACCCTTTATCCATATAAAAAACAAGAACTTGAAAAACAGGTGTTGTGAGGTAAATTACACAAATTCCTATCAGCTACAAAGAGTAATATTGCTACCAATATGCCAATACTATTATCAATAGACAAAAAAACTATAAAATTAGATGCGTGTATGGAATAGTAAATAAAAACAAATTTTACTATACGGTTCAGTGCTGCTTTTACTTTCTTTTAATCGTAAATATACACTGTTCCTCATGTTGACGCACATCCTCAGCCACGCTATCCGCCGTGACCGGGAGCCGGTCTGATGCACTTCAAACTTGCACTTTGTACAATCACCGATAGAGACTGAAATATCAATTCAAATCGACGATGGAACTGCAACTAATACACTGAAGCCGGTCGTCCGTGAGTGAAAAGTGGGACCGAATATTCTTCACCACACACGCAAGCTTCTTCCGTACTTACAATAAACACACACAAGCAGAACAATAAGTGGTTACTCACACACTTTAATTGGTAACGTATAAGTCTTGCTTTTTGTGATAAATTGTATTGGAGAAATTCACTTGGAAAATGGTTCTCAATCATTTTCAAGTTCAGTTACATAAGTACGCGTGCAGGAGAATTGGTGCGGAATAGCGGATGTTCAGCGGTGCCGGAGTCGCGCAGTGCTCAACCAGTAGCCACCCGTTATAAGCTCGGACCACTTGCGCCGGCCGTCAGTTGCCGTTAGGTCACCTTCATATACGTCAATTTGTCTGTAGTGGTGTGTGCGTAAATATTATCAAAATGTGCTCCTCATTTCGGATAGCCGCAATTTCTGTTATCTGTGTGGCGCTAGCTTCCGGCCATGTTCACGGGCCGAGAAGATCCCGCAGGATGGAAGTAGAAGATAACGCACAGAATGAAATCGACAGTGGCAGAGCCGACGAAAGTTCGTGGTGGCCCTCGGCCGAGTTTGGTATTTTACAGAAAGTTTACGACGATTGCAGTGCGCAAAAACACTTAACAATGTGTTTGAAGGGCAAAGCCTTGACGGTGCTCACGAGGGCAGTGGAACAGGTGAACTAAGTGACATAAGTGAAATTGAATGTGAAGTGTTGGAACAGTGTTATCTAATCTTTTGTTGTGTTATACAGGATAGCGTACAGCTCGCCGACGGGCTGATGTTGGTAAAGCAGTCTGACGCGCCGGCTGCTGTAGCGGAACCTCGTTTCCTCCCTGGTATGACGACAGAAGAGAAGCTCGACACCATGTTACGTTCTAAATTCGCACAGTTGATGAACACGCATACGATCTCAATGGATATGGCATCGGAAGGTAGAGGTAGAGGTACGTATCGCGTTTGATACTCTTCTTTATATTCGAAGATGAAGGCTAAGGAATTAATTGTTATAATTTTGTTCAGGTAAAAAGGTCCTGCCTTACTTAATGCTCGGTATTTTCACAACCGTTAGCATTGTGGGAGGTATGGCTCTGAAGACCTTGGCAGCTATTGCTGGCAAAGCCCTCATCGCTAGTAAGGTGGCGTTGACTATCGCCGGTATTATTGCCTTGAAAAAATTATTCAGTCAAGATGGCGCTGCTGGCGAGACAACTTTCCAGGTTCACGCAGATGGACACCATAGGTAATGTGTACAATAAACATTTCATCTAGTAAAACATGTAATTTATTCTTTTAAAATTAAGAGGCAGTTTGAAATCATGAAATCATGATTTCTATCTAAGACAGCTGAAATATTAAAACTGGTTGCAAAGCAGTCTTAACGAAACAATTAGTTTGTTTTATTTTCCAAAATTTTTCATAATAGCGACGTGTGCTTTGCGTCCAGTATGTTAATTCATTATGTTTTAATTCTAGTATTTAATTCGAAGGCGGAATACATATGTGGTGAGGCCAGTGAAACCAAGAGCGATGGATCCATATCGGTACTACGAGCAGACGACGGCGTAGACCATCCGTCAGATAACTCCTGGGCCTCTACCACGACTACACAAATAACCTCAAACCAAAGTACCGTCCACTCGGTGGACAACCTACTTGAAACAACCCGTCGTTGCCGTTGTTCTCAAATCTATGTCAGTAAATAATTTATTGTAATTTATTTATTTATGACTACGGTTATAGGTATATGTTAAATGTAAATTAATTTACTAAAGTGATGTAAGAGTTAATAAAAAAGAAGTGCGTAAATGTTGTTTTATTTTACAAATACTTGAGGTAATTAAAGCTAAATCATAATTATGAAGTAAACTAAAATATATGGCAAGAAATAGTACCTAGCTGTAATTATTTTCAGTTTCCTTGTGTCTAGTTATTCAATGAGAAAGAGAGAGAGAGTCAGGTTTGAAATACAGATTAATCATTTAAAATCTTCTAATAAATTATCTAGTCAGATAATGTAATCATGTTATCAATATAATAATATATGAGTCATGTTATCAATATATCTTACTGCACGACACGGCTTGGTGTAAACAGGCGTTTTATTTAATTACATTTATCTGCTTTCTTTATTCGCTCTAGTGGAAAAGAGTCGAAGAAATATGTTAAGATTTTCCGTTAACGTCAGTGCAATGCCTACAACGTGGAAAGTAGAAAGTTTTAATCGACTGAATGCACATGCATGCATAGAAACTGTTAGAACGTCCAGTGGCTGTGATCTGTTCTGCTTTATTAAACATCAGGGTGATGCGGCGATCTATTGCTTTTACGCCACGTTGACCCATTAAAATATACATAATGAGAAATTCTTTTATCTGCGTTTGATCCGCAGGACGAGAGTAAAGTTTTATCGAAGCCGACAGACGAGCGAATATTTGCGCGGCAGGTCGCGTAAATAAGCGGATGTATGTCTATTTTCGATTGAGAGGTGCAGCCCGTGCAGCAGAGTGTGGTGTAGCGTTTGTTCGGCTGCGGAAGGTCAGCTCGTTGATTAGTCGTGTGCCGGTAAAGGCCGACCACATTGCGCGTTTGTGCGCCCGAACGCTGTTTATAATGCAGATATGTGTTTGCCCAATCGGTGCACGCTACGTTGGCTATATGGCATAGTTAATGCGGCCGAAGTCTCTTTGCATACGCAAATATAGGGCGGGCGGTCCAGCCCTGATTAAGCGGTGCACTGGCGGTGACGTTGGCTTCATTCCTGCTTCAGGAACACCATTTCACGTGATTACAGTGCCGTATTTCTAATTATCTAGTCCTGATTTTCGTTACACAGCGCTGATTTGTCAGCCGCTACTGAAGCCCCTAATTTCAATGAGAGTCTTTTGTA
This sequence comes from Thymelicus lineola, assembly GCA_963932265.1. Classification (NCBI taxonomy): domain Eukaryota; kingdom Metazoa; phylum Arthropoda; class Insecta; order Lepidoptera; family Hesperiidae; genus Thymelicus; species Thymelicus lineola. The sequence goes on along the minus strand of OZ010683.1, from coordinate 9,029,906 downwards.
AACGATACTCAGCTCGCAAATAATAAATTGTGCTTGCACGTAGCGTGGTCCGCTAATAGCTATGTTCAGAGTAATTCAGCCTTCTAATTACAAAATTAAATTATTTTCGAATGTATTTGATCAATATTTAAATTTGTTCGTTAATTAATTAATGCTTAGTTAATTCCGGTGTGTGTTAGGTTTGCATTGCATTAGGTACTAAAGTATGCAGGCTATATTAATATTGTTTAGAGAGGATTGCTCCGCGAAACACGGCATTCCCCAGGGAGGCTCTCTGCATTTACTAATATCGCCAGCGTCTGGATCAAGCGTCCGTCCAGCTTGGGCCTTCAATACTTGATACACCTCGAATTAGGCCAACAATCACGTTTCTGTCCATGACCGTCGACTAATGGACAAGCCTCCCTCCAAGGATTTCCTTTCGGCAGTAATCTCCCTAGCTTCATTAATTTCTAATAATAATAAGGTTCCTGAGTAGACTAGTGATGTGTGCTATAAAGTATGTATGGCCAATATCAAATATGGTAAATATTGTACATTCCTACAATGTAATAAAATGTCGGTTGTCATTGATTTATCAATATTATTTTCTACACTTCTGCGTAATTTTCTACATGTTAGTTACTTAAAAGATAATTTAATAATTAATTTAAAACGTGTAACAAAAAAAATATTTGCTACTAGTTAGACACTCGCACTTATCTTTTATTGATTTATAGATCTTCATTTCAATAGGAGTCGGTTTCGTTACGTTTATACATATGGCTACTGTAAAAGGTATTGGTGTTTACAACATGACTATAAGATATGAGAGAATGGCGTTACTCGCTCAGCGAAGTAACTTTACGGGCGAATGGTCAAAGTATCCGACATAAACCTATTTTGTTCTCTTCTTATATTGGATGTACGCTCCCTTCTTTGCCCGCCGCCGTCCGTTGTCCTTTGTGGCAGGGCTGTAAAAACCAAAATATTTACAAAATTAATTAATATGCTCTGGAACAACAGTGCAAATTTTATTATTCTAGTAGTGTTACAGACTTACGCCCCAACTCAGAGTTACTAACGGTTACTTAAATCGCATCTTAGTACAGAATTTGTATGCTGATTCTTTACTAAGGAGCGATTTATGTAACTGTTAGTGACTCTGAGTTAGGATATTAAAATTTTATCACAATTTCATCCAGTGAAGTAAGTAAATGGCATTAGCGGTTTCTTTAAAAGTGGGTGTATTACTCTGATAGTGTAAGACACATCAAAAAACTTCTTAAAAATGATGACTTAAGTAATTGCAGATATAGATTTTAAGGGGATTCGACTTAATGATGTAGCAGTAGCTATTATTTTGAGCATTTCATTGACAAATAGTCAAAACTACTAGGAAAACTACGAAGTGATCAGTCAATCAGTAACCTCTTTCAAAAAATACTTTGTTTGAAAATGATTAAAATTAAATCATTTCAACGGCATACTATCCAAAATTGTATAAGGTACAATGCGGAAAATGCGGGCATACACACGTTACCTGGGATAATAAGTACCTATCCTGTATCCTATTCCACATCATGGACTGTCCGTGTGCAAAATTTCATGAAAATTCGTTTAGTAGTTATTGCATGAAAGAGTAACAAATCGCACCCTCAGTGTAAAAAAAGCATAAGTCGTCTTACGTTGAATTTTAGTTATTAATATGATTGGAAAGAGAGACAAAAGCTGCAAATGCTCATTTTTTTCACATGTGTATCATTAATCTTCTCGGTTTTGTGCAAAAAATCGTAATGCAAATTCGTTTTCATCTTATGCCTTTTTTCCATTGAGCGTGCGAAATATCCGTACTTTTCGCATTTATGATATTACCACCCTACGACCTATGACTGATGGTGTCTGATTTTAAATCCAAATGGATATCAGCGATGTTCAGCCCTGACTCGAGCGGGCGGGGCGCTGTGAGGAAGTTTTGTTGGGAATTATGTTGGTACGTGCCAAAGCCATTATTGCTGCGAGAAAAGTTCATCAATTTCATTTCTATCTCCGTACACGTCCGCTCTCACCCCACTTCCTATATCTATGTACTGTCCGTCCGTACGGTGCCTGAACAGTAATCATCTTATTGTTTCCAACAGTTCTTTTCCCTCGAGTTTTGTTTTAGAGAGACTTCTTCAATATTGCGATAAAATTACATTTTGCTTATTAAAATGATTTTTCCAATGTCTATATCGTTTCATTGCTTCCTGAAACCAATATATTACTGAGATAAAATATTTTTGACACCTTTAATTGCCGATTGGATTTAAAAACGATATTATTCCATACCAGGGTCCTAGATTCTTATAATGACGATATGACGATAACAAAACATCGCGAAAAAATCTGCATACCAGAGTCCTACATATTATTAATGGCCTGTGAATTTGCCATTACGAGTAGAGCTAGTGTGACAGACTTACCGCTTACTTTACAACTCGTAATGGATGATGATTATGATTACAAAAATATTTTGGTTTTTAATTTTTTTTCTATGTCGATGCATTTCCTTAAAGTAATATTATAATAGGCATGATTTTTATTGTGATTACTGATTATGCAGGCGTAGCGTGTACACACTTCCGTTATAAGTTTTTCATAAAAGGGAGACCATTAAATGAATAGTGAATAAAATCACACAACACTTTTTATAAACCATTTAACACAGCCATTTACTGATTAATACTTAGAAAGCATATCTTTAATACATTGTTAATAAAATGATTATATTTATGATACCAATCGTTTTCGTGTATAACATTATTGTAACTAAAACATAGCTACGAGCACTAAAATTCACGATACTGCTATTAGTATGCTATTGGTGGTTCATTAACAAAATGTAAAAAACCAAGAGAGTTTTCGTTGTTAAGAAAATACGCAGAGAAAGTGAACACGCGCCTGCTTGTAATGGAATTATTGCAATATTGCATTTCGAATGGCATTGCAAGTGCCGTATCACTTTCTAATTTTCACTCATGTTCAATTAGAAACGGCGGAAAACCGACCTTACGTTTTATCACAATCAACAACGTAGCGTGAAAATTGAAATAGGATTTCAGTGAAATTAATAATACGTTTGAAATTTTGATGAACACGAGTTTAAGATGAGTATAATTTAATTCATAGTTTATGATATTATGTATTTAGTAACTTAACTATGTTAGATATATATTACTATATTATATATATATATATTACTATATATATATATTACTATATATATATATTACCTATGTTTTACTCGATTTTATATAGAATAATGTTAGACTAATTTATGCATAATTCGGTTTGCAAATTGCAATGGAATCATTGTTCTATGTATTGTGATAGGTACTTACCAACTTTACATAAGTAAGGCAAATATTTTAGGATTTGCCGTTGTAGGTAATTATGGAGTTACCAAACTCAGCCAAATAAGACTAACGTCCAGTTTCAGTAAACATTAGACCATTATTTTAATTAAATTTTACATTGTCACTTTATGATCTTGATCTACTTACCAATTCTAATCCATCCTTTCTATAACTAAATTAAATTTATAGTTCTTATAAGGTGTATTTGATTCACAGGATACGAAAAAGGTGAAATAAAGTTGGATCGAATGTGATCTAATCAATTAGAATCAGATAGAATACGACAGAAAGGTGGTACAGTTTTCCTGCGTAAGCGCACGCTTCATATCAGATCACTGGGGCACTCGTCCGAGAGTGAGCGCTGGACCATGCGGTTAGATTAGAGTACTTAGTAGATATAATAATTATTATGTTCCAATATAATCATAAATAAGATTTTCCAGCTATTGTATGCAGCATATTAAATATTAAACCATGATTTAGTGAGCCACTTTGATTGGAAATTATACCTCTGTAACGTAACACTTTTTTTGACAAATATGATTATCTATAAGACTCCACTCAACTTATAAAATCCTTTAAATATAATTGTTCTACTAGTATATAATACGGTACTAAAGCAATATTTTCTTAGATGACAATGACTTTTTGTACCTAAGTATAAATTAGAACAGTGGTTTTTGTTCCTGGTGTTGTTAACTTATTTTATCCATCGTGAAGAAAGGTCGTCGTCATTAAAATAATTTTATTTCTAAAAATATTTGTGGCTGTAATTTTCGATGATCTCTTTTGAAGTGAAACTTCTTTAGAATCGTTAGTGATTTGAAACCGGATGCAACGACAGGTAAGATAATATAACCGCTAATTTCGTCATTCAATTTAACTTGTCCGTAGCTCAATGGCCAGGACGTAGATACACAATACCTGATGCGCAGGTTCGCGTCTCGCAATATTTTATTTTTTTTAGTTTTATTTTTTTTAGTTTTATTTTTTTTAGTTTTATTTTTATACTGTTTTTAAATACTTTCAAATGCTCTTTTAAATATTTTCAAAGAATTTATCAACAAAAAATAAGAATTTCATTCTTTCATTCTGTCGATCGACCGACCCATTATACAGACAGTAAAAATGCTAAGTTGTATTCATAGATGGCGCGAGGAATAAGATAGAACATTCGTTTTATTGCTAGATAGATTTTTAAAAAGTGCTAAGTTGTATTCATAGATGGCGCTTCGATTTATTGCTTTAAGATTTGATTTATTGCTTTTTCATCTCATTATATTGAAACCAAAATTTTGGAAAATTTCACTTCTACCACGTGTGAATTGCACACATTTTCTTTTTTCAAATTGTTCTTATAAGTAACATTTATTCATTGTATCTACAATTTTCTATTCCAACATGCATTCGTTATCGAAGCAACGAGGCACTCATCCGAAACCATGTTCTTCATTCTCGTGTTCGTTCATGAATACTATTATACTATAACGGGTAGCTCACGCAATGTATTTATGAATTAAAGTAGTATCACGTATTAATATTATTGTTAGTCTTAACTCGTGTAGAACTCGTGTATTGAACATAAATAAATTAGTATTATGCGCAGAAATTGTCGGAATGCGACGGTTTTAATCATATTAAAATTGTATAAATATCTTCGTAATTTTTTTGTTACTTTAATATACTTATGCTAGGTAATTATTAATGTAAAAAAACTCAATGATAAATTATTAAATAGATTCTACTTAGATATTGTCATTAATACATTGTGGGCTCGTCTCGTTGAGATTAGGAAAATGTCTAATTTTTCTTGCAATATCAAAAACGTAATCAAATAAATACGAGTTGAGATTGTTGTAAAGACCTAATTAGGTGTCTACTATCAAATATTTTGTGACGATGCCGTGGGGAGGTCCAATTAGCTGTGGCTGGGGTGGTCAGGTGGTCGATGGTCGAGGTACCCGAACGAAGTCCTCCCTGCCAGCTAACAGACCTTGACTGATGCGCAAACCTTCCAACTTTATCTCCGAGTACTAGATGCTATAATCGGTTGGCATGCGAGTACCACCCCTGGACGTTAGCCGGCCGTCATTATGTGTCATTAGTTTTGCGACACTGACCAAATGACTGGTCTGTGATATCGAATGACTCATTCTGTTCGTGATTAGTCTCTGTGATTTTCTAAATGCACAATACTAAATCTGGCAATAATGTGTTGCGAGCAGGATACGATAATATTTTGGCGCGCGAAAATGTTTCGTGTTCGTTTAAGGTTATTTACACAGATTGGTAAAGGTAGGATAATAAATAGTTGTGTTTTAATTTTTTTTTGGAAGTAGGGTGTCTAGTTTCCACTAGTTTATTAACGTCTAACAAAAAACGATCTGATGTCAATGTAGACATAAAATTTATTTGTTGTTATTCATTTTCAATTCCATCTTAAAGTTTTGGTAGATATTATGTGTATGTTATATCTACATAAAACTCAATTATCACTAATCACAGCGTTATTAATATTGAAAACAGAAAAATAATAGATATATTTTATAGAATAATAGATATTTTCCTGAAGGAGGAGCTGTGGCCAAAGGGGTCTTCCGAAAGTTCCGTGGACGTCGACGACCACCGAGAGTCACCCGAAGCGCGTCTCACTTCGCGAATAAGTGAATTAGTTTTTAAGTCTATATTTTTGTATGTATGTTAGTCTGTAAGATGAATTATGATGGATGCTGATATTATGGGCCTCGTTGCCTGAATTAAAGATTTATTATTATTATTATTATATTATAAGATAGGTACCAACCTATCTACTTACATAAACATTTTTGTTGCGAAACACAAATTTCGTTTTCTTTGAATAAAATAATTAAATGTATTTATTAGCTATGCCTCCAAACAATCAGGGTAATGTAACTTTTATTGACATGCATAGTGTATCTTAGTCGCTGTAGCCTGTAGCTAGGTATGGTGTAATGGACTCGAACAAATTTACGATGTCGCCCTGTATGCTCAGCGAGCAATACGCCGTCCTAATTATACCATAAATTTCACTTACCAGGATAAGTGACGTATTATTGGAAATTTGCCATAATACTAACTGGTAACGAACTAACTTTGGAGAGGATAGATCTATTGGATTTTGGCTGTAGGAAACATTATTATTGTATAATTTTATCATGGTTAACAATTTCGAGCTTTTCCTTTGTCTTGGTTTTCTCTCAAAATGGGAGATATAAATAAGGATTTCCAGATATAATATTACATGCTTAGAGAACGTGATGGAAAACTTTACGGTACAGGACTATTTATTAAATGGTTTTATTTAGCTCGCCCTGTTTACTCGTAGGTACATATTTATTTATTTGTTTGGGTCAAATCTTGCAAGTCTAATTAGACATACCTACTTCCAATTATCCTAAGGAGTTGTTTTACCCATTGCTTTACTTCTGATGACAATGCATTTTTGTGATAAGCTTGACTTGATACTAGACCAAGGTTTGGCTCCAGTCCCTTGGGCTCCTGGAACTCCTTAATGGTTAACAGCACTGTACCAATTTTTTTCTTCAATATCTACACTGACAATATAAAACGGAGTATTTAGTTTTTTCAATTATTACTTGTTTTAATTTATTAAAAACTGGGCTATTTCAGATTTTTCTAAATTCAAATTCGATCAGTTAATTAATAATTAGTTTCTTAGTAGACCATTCATTTGTGTCTTCGTTATCAACCAAAAATATATAAATAATTATTAACATCATAAAAACTGATACCTTCAGTTACTAGGAAAAAAATCTGAAAATGTCAATATAGCAAAGCAAAAGCAAAGCAACAACCCATAATTGTCCCACTGCTGGGCTCGGGGTCTCCTCTCACAATGTGAGGGGTATGGGCCATAGTCTACCACGCTGGCCAAGTGCGGATTGGTAGACTTCACACACCTTCGAGAACTTTATGGAGAACTCTCCGGTGTGCAGGTTTCCTCACGATGTTTTCCTTCACCGAAGCAAGTGATAATTAACTTCTAATACGCACATAATATTTGAAAATTAGAGGTGCGTGCCAGGATTTGAACTCGGGCCCCTTGGTTCGGGAAACCAATGTTCTAACCACTAGGCTATCACTGCTTCAATGAAAATGAAATGAAAATGTCAATATAGTATATAATAATACATTTATATTAATATCAATCCTTTTAAAGGATCCCATACGTTTTCCGCATACAACAAACACATTTAGAAACTAAGTATACGGTCCAAACAATACCATTAAAACCCAAAACGATGGGGCAGCTGTGTATTTACAACCACCTCGCAAAATGTAATGTGTATCTGAAGGAAAACGCTTCATTCCCGGCGGAATATAATCGTCCGGTTGTAATTTATATTGTCTGGTGCAGAGGCGAGTCTCGCTGCACATTCATTTATTTTATGTGCCATTTACAATTGTCGGTCGATGGTCAAGGGAGCGGGAGAAGGGAGGCTGTGGGAGACGTTGGACGACGTTGCCTTCGAATTATAAAAGCGTGCGGTCATCTGCGAGCTGTATAATGGAAATGCTCGGATTGTGACGAGCAGCGCACGGACCGAGCACCGAAAACCGAACACATGGGACCCGTCCTTTGTTTATATCGGATCGCTTGACCGACCTTTCCTGTTTCAATCACTTTGTTTTTGTTACGACATATTCATTAAGTTACATAACTTACAATGTGGTTACGATTTTTTTATTACACATTATTCGGTTGCAGTGAGATAGTTAAGAAGCGGGTACACTGATATTCGTGCCGACAAATGGGTAAATTGAATCCTATTGTGATTTTTTATGATGATAATTCAAAGTTATTTTTCGTACAATTTTTCTCTCGGTTTTAGCAGTAAAAAAATGAGTTTTAATAATGTATTTTTTCGTCATTTAATTAAAACATTAAATCGGATAATGTATTTTAATGGATTCACAAAACATTAAGTTTAATGAAAATCTGCTTTTGATTTGTATAGGAAATGTACCGTATACAAATAGTTGATACTAATTGGGCGTTTGAATAAATTGGTTTACGCGACGCAGTTGAATCACGGAACTATTGAATCATTTAGTTCCTAGTAATTGAATTAGTGGACTACATGATTAGAATGGCTTTATGTCAGAAATAATTTTATTTTTATGATTTTTATTAGCTTTACTTGCTGACGTGGCAATGAACTGGACACATTGTTCGAATGATCTAGTAGTCGAACGTCTTAGGATATGGAGCACAGGACGACCCCTGACTAGATTCAGAAGGCTTAGAACCGGTTAAGTCAAGAAGTGGTGCAAGTTAGGAGAGGCCTATTTCCACCAGTGGACTTGTAAAGGCTAATGGAATCTGTACCCGTATGTACTCGCAAGTATAATGTACTACATACATATATTAGAAAATGTTTTTTTAAGTTCTTAGTCTTTTTTTAAAACAAATAAGTTAATGCTTGACCATAATCCCACCTGATGGTAAGTGGAGATGTGGTTGAAGGTGGTGAGCACATTAACTAAGAGCCTATTCACTCTTTTTTTGAAGACATCCACGTCATAGGCAAGCAAGACGCACGCAAGTTGTTCCAGTCCTTGGCGGTGCGTATAACGAATGACAAGGCAAACTGCGTCGTCCGTACCAGCGGGATGTTCACGACAAAAGGATGGATACCTACCCGCCATGTGTCGTGTCGTTCGATGGAGAAACGGAGATGGGGGAATTATTTCAAGTAATTCTTGTGCACACTCTCCGAAATGTGCCCTGTAGAAAACCGAGAGGCTGGCTACTCTGCGTTTGTACTCGAGGCTTTGCAGGCGCAGAGTAGCCAGCCTCTCGGTTTTATATTCTCTATTTTTCGATTTAATTTTCATAAATAAATGCAAAAGATACTGAGGTACCTTGATGTTTTTAACGTAAATTTTTTTCATGAGTGACTGGAGTACGAATCACGTGTGCTTATTACTAAGAAAATAATACTCCAATACGTTGGTAAAAAATATAGTTACATTACAAACTCTGAACACTTGGGAATTTTTATAATATTCTCAAAAGGCAAGTGTGAATTCGGCCAATCCCTAGTTAGCCAGTGAGGTAGACTTAAGAGGGTAGCCGAGTTAGCAGTGGGACAACTATGGGTTAATGATTATAATGGACAATATCAAGATGGAATAATTTCAAAATTGACTAGAATAACCAATAAATAATTTGATATTCACATTAAAATCGCTATCGCTGTTTTTGTAACTGCACGGACTTATTAGTCGTAACCATTGATTTTAATTAGAGTAAGAGTATTTTAATCTAAATAGTACTTACATTTTATAATCAACACATGGTTACACATTGGTTATAGTTCGACTCCGAGGCAATATTAGGTCTGTATTGACGGTTACGAGTATAAATTTGTTTGCGTTCGCTTTATTGCCTTGCTTGGTTGAGTACATGTGTTCTGCTCAACCCAATATCGTCTAACGATCGTCCTCTCAGCCTATAATTAAGACCGATAGGTTTGGTTTGTGTTCTAATGAAAATATATGATTATTGATTATACTATTACACTGTTCAATAAAACATCGTAAACTGTTTCCATTAAAATCTCAAGACTACCTTTTGTGTTTTTCCATTAATTTGTTAAGTGACAGTTTTATTTACCTCAATTCTATTATAAGATTAACTATGTGAATAATTTTGCCATGATTCTTATGAATTTAATGTAATCAAAATATAAAGTTTGAATTAACATATAGTGCCCGCGATTATTTACTATTAAGCGTACCTTTGACAGATGAAAATTAAAAATTAAGCCATTTTTATACAAAATTAAAATCATTACTCATACTTGTAATAAAAAAGGAATCCACGAAGAGAATCGATTCAGTCATTGCACTTTTTCGCGCGAAAGTCGAATGAGAGCGGCGGCAGCCAAGAGGCTGAGTGGCTTTGTATTCTTTTGTTTTTTAATTATAACGCCGCCGAGGGTGGGGTGGTGCCCCCTGCCAAGTTTCTGGTGGAGGAGCTTTCTTGTTAAGCGCGACGGGCACTCGCCTCCTACGTGTCTCGGCCATTCATTTCGTGGAAACTTATAACCTGACCCGCGTACTTATGAGCGTCGCCAATAAATATAGCAATGACCGGTGCGACGCTCCTTGTCTTGCGGACGGTGGTTTAGGGGGGTGGGAGCAGGACGGAGCGTGGCCGTCGCTCGCGGCGAGGCATTGTTAGCTAAATATCTAGGTGGTCAGTTGGGCGGGCGGAGGGGGCTCAAGACGGGCGGGGCGGCGGACGTGCCGGGCGCGGCGCCGGCCGATGTATTGAGCGCGTATTGCAGACGCGGTCACGCGCTGCAATATTGCGTTCGCTGTACGATATTACCCCTCAGTAACTCAATTTGATAAATTGTGCAAAGTTCGCCCGCTCGGTATCGCCACCATCGCGATCGACACTTCGCTCCGTCTAATGAAACTTCTTGTACCTTCTGTTATATCTCATAATACGTCTCCTACGATTAATGTAATTATTTTATAATATATTTTGAAAAAGACGTACAAAATAGTTCGTTGAAATTTTATTAGGTACATCAGTACCTAATTTAAAAGTTTTAAATTAATACATACCATACTTTACTTGTAATAATACTTTATCAATTATCTTTTATTAAAATTATTATTTCATATTTTAAGCTATTTATTGGCACTATTCAAAAGTCATAAGACATTGAACAAACTAAAGTTACACGCCATCGGGAGTTGGACAGGTGTCCGCTATCATTATTTTATGAGCATTTTAAGCGGCAGAACATTCTAAGGGTCTTTTTGGACGCGGGGAAAGACCGTTTCCTCTCGCTAGTCATGTATAATGAAATTCAGAACATATTAAAAAATTGTTATTGTACTTACTGTCCTAGCTTCGCATCGGTAAACTAATTTTCATACACAGACAGCACATAATCGAAAAAATTCGACGGTGTTCTTTAAATTGACATATTTTTTTTAATAACGTACCGATTGAAATAAAATAAACATTAAATATAATTACAGTACATCAGTGAAAACCGCGTCAAAATTGCATAAACATTTTCTGAGATTAGTCGGAAAAATCTCACAGACAAACCAGATGAAAACAGATGAAAATTCTAAAATTAAACGCTTACAGTTGCGTTACAGTTTACGTTGCGTTACTTGCGTTACAGTTTTATTATATGTATGACTAACTGTTACCCACAGCTTCGCATACGGAAATTATGTTTTTCCTTTTATTTGTACCTCTTTTAAATTTAGCTCGTACCTAGATCGTTACCTGAATTAGGACCAAGTACACTTATTATCGCGCAAAATTGCGAGATAAGCCGCAGACAGAGGGCTCTAGTATCAAATAAATTATTTAGTTTTAAAAGAAATAATCGTTATTCGTTCATTATACAAGTGATTCGGGAACTTGCGATAGGGGTCCTGATGACGTAGCTAGCTCGATCCATGCCTGCATGTAACTGAATTATCTGAGACGCGCATCATTGTCAGGACGAATTGCGTACAACGGTTTAAAAGTACAATTTTTTGCAAAAATATTTTCCGCGTATGATTTTGTCCACTACATGCTTTATTTAGGATATGTCCACATAAGCGTTCATTTGCGAAGTGAGCGCTCACATGGCTTAAAAAACTAACAGTCTGACAGCTTAAAAACGAAGTAAGCATATTATTTTTAGTTACTTTTATGATTTATGGAATTATTTTTCTTTAATGTGAAAATCTTTTAGTCAAAAAGTCATAATATGATCCATTATTTTATCAGTATACACTAGAAGTGTCAAGATCTTCAATTGAAATAGCAAGTAGCATTTTGATAAAAGTTGTAAGGATAGAGAACTTTTTTAATCGAGGTCCAATATTTGCATTCAATTTAGGTAATATTGTCGATTTGACTAATAGATACTAAGACCAACAATAGGTAACATAAGTTTCGGCTAACCTTAGCATGCAATATTAAATTCAAAAATTAGAGTGATCATACAAAAAACATATAAGAAGGACCTGAATATAGATCACTTCCTGTCCTCAAAAATGGAAGTGGATGGTATATCGTGCGGATACGAGGACGGCGATCCGATGTGGTTGTGTGTGACCACGGCTCAGGGTCGGGAAAATGATTTATATTGTTTGTGTAGAGACGAGGGGGGTAGGGGGGCGCGGGCCGGTGGCTTTCTCAAGCAGATCCAGTCCACTGCAGATATGGGCGAGTATTATTATTGATCCGAGTCGGGCGGTCGGCGGTCGGCATTTCCTACCGCTCATACTCGGGTGGGGGCGCTCTCCCGACATATTTATTGAGGAGCGCGGGAAGGGTACGTTGCAGGAACGTATGAACGTAAAACTTATTACGAGGCCGGCCACCTCGCGTTGCACAGAGCTTATAAAAGGCTCGAGACGTGCGCCTTGCCTCGCGCCCAATCCCTACCCGTTATGATATTATATCAGCTTATATCAGCCAATAGCAGCCCGTTATGATATTGTAGGCGGGCGACGGCGGAGTGCACGCGTCAGGTTTTCCTCGTAGGGCGGGCGGCTTATGATATTCCGTTATGATTATAATAGGGTGCGAAGTTTGCTCGAACTTGTGCACCAATCATAAGCCTTGTTCTCGAGATCCTTCATTTATCTTTCCTTACAATATATTGTTTATTTATGTAGCTAAATATATATTGGAATATTTGACGTAAATATTACTGTCGTAATTGCATTTATGCGTTAGCCCGGGGGCTTGCGTCGACCCTAAGTGATCGACAAAGTCAAGCAACAGCGGGCTTGTGACAAAAAAATCTCGAGGCGGTTTGAAAACTTTCGACACTCTGGTTGGCCACTAACCCTTTCACCAATCCACACTGGAGCAGCGTGATGGAGTATGCTCTAGGCCTCCTCAAGAGGAGAGACCTGTGCCCAGTAGTGGTCCATTAATTAGTTGAAGCCTTTATACCAGCGTCATACCGGAATTAACCATATAGTGAGCCTTCGGATTGGGGCATATTTTCTGATAGTATATAGCCTAGACTAGATATTAGATAATATTGTAATGTGTTCAACATTGATGGTTATTGATGACTATATTAAATAAATAAATATAATAATTGATATCTTGCTAATTTTGATTCGATCGGTATTGAGAGAAGTTATATTGAATATGACAATATTCGATCACAACACCTTATTTTAATTCAAAAAAATTATAAATAAAAACTCATCACTTATAGTAATATTTCAATTTTTTTTTGCTATTAGCAAGCATGAAAAAAGCAAGTGCTTACAACTTACTAACATATAAGTAGGTACAATAAGTTTGTTGTAACCTGTTAATCGCCAATTTAATCGCTATACAAAGTTTCATTCACAAGGATTACCAGAGACTTGAAACGTGATCGTAATCATAGCTCTAGCTTTTATACATAATATATCTGTAAAGTAATAGGGGAGGAAGATATAAAAGTGTAAAGTGCACGATCAGTTGGGCTTCAGTAATTCTATCGAGCGATTTTACTCAGCCATTGTATTTTAATAGACGTGCTGGTTTCTGAAAACTTGTTTAAACAAATTTGAATAGTTTGAACGTAATTTAATGAGGTACATATCTACTTGCGTGTACTAGTTAATATTTTTCCATCTTAGTTTTTATATTTGTGTATTGTTCCCTTGTTCAAATTTTGTTTTTACCAAGCTATTCCTAAATTTTATAGCGCAACGAAAGATTAACGTTTTATCATACTTTATGGTCCTTCTATTATCAAAAATATCTCCTCGAGGTATGTTTATAAATAATTTGGGAAGATTAACGACATTAAGGCATATTGGATTACTTAAACGCTGGCCTTGTTCAGCAAATGAGTTGATAATAAAACGATAATAAACAGGCGCCTTTGTAACAAACTATAACAGATCAGTAATTGCTTCCACGATGCCTCCTTGCGTTATTACGCCTTTTACGACGCCGTATGGGGTGAATAAAACATTTTTACGAGCGGCCATGGCTGTTATAATACGTATGTGTGCACCTATCTACCTATACATAGGATAGGTAATAAAAAATAAAATTGTTTAACTATAGGCCGGTGTACATACTAAGCAACAAAAGAAAGGCTATGTGTTTAAAATATGCTGGATTTTTTCATTGATTTCTTTTGAATAGAACTAAACAATATTTTAGGGACTATTGAGATTGATTAGCAACACATCAATTTTTAAGGATAAATACAACCAGCATTTATATTCCCAATGAATGAATAGTATGGACAAGCACAATTTATATAGGGTAAAAGCCGGATACTTGCCTCAATGGGATACTTGCCCCGGTTTCGAATACACTATGTTAGGGATGTTGGTGACATTAACACTTTACTACAATAAGTAGTGCCCCTCCCGCAGGCTTCAGTGCCATGTAAGCCGTGAGTGTATATGCATTCGTTTTATCCGTGTGAGCAAATATCTTCCAAGACGAAACTTTGACGGGTGACGAAATTATTTTGGTATGTAAGTTCTATTGAATATTTTTTAATACTGATTGGGTTTTAGTCGACTTCTTATTTCTATGGATGCATTACAGTTTCAGTTATAGTATTCATTACGTTTTACTGTTGATTTGTTACTATTTACTTAGAAAATGTAAAGGGCAAGTATCCGTATCAAATAGGATAGTCGCCCCATTTACTTTTGCGGATACTCGCCTTTGGGACAACTAGCCACAAAAGTAATAATATAACTATAAAGTCTTTAACAAGCTAGACAAATCTTTTCTTTAGATGTTGTCTCCAACTTATTGGCTCTCTCGCCCAGCGCTACTGCAGGTACATAGTGTACCTGCCGAATGAAAGGTCCAGCCAGAGTGCGAATCCCATTCGGGGCAGACGTTATTTGTTATGTCTACTGTGTATGCCCACCTATCTTCCTACCCTAATCCTAGCATTTATTATTATTGATCTAACCCATTTTAATAAATACCTACTTAGATAAGTTTTTCATGCGTTAATTCTAGGTATCTAACCAAAATGCCTCGCAAGTATAAGTGTAAATCAGGCGTGATGCTGTGCCATATTACCTGGTCAGAAAATAGTTTAGCACTAGCGTTCGAAGAATTAAAAAACAAAAAGGAATCAACTAACCAGTTTTGAGGGCCTTCCGCCTTGTTCCAAAGTTTACATGCAAAAGAAATCAGCATATACTACTTTAGCTCTTTTTTATAAATGGCTGACTGAACATTTTATTCCAACAATAATACAACATCCAAAATATCGAAAAGTGAAAAGCCTACCATCTGGTGTAAAATAATGCTACTGCCATTGTTCTCTTTGTGATAAATAATAGTTATTTTACTAATAACTTACGTAGCTTTTAAGTTTCCAGGCTAATTTTTTTTATTTTTATAGTTGAAAAGGAGAAAACAACACTATTTTTGACGTTCAATAGAACGTCAAACTTACTTATTAAAAGACCTCGGTAAATAAAAAAGACCAATTACTTAAATTGATTGTTTCTGTCTAAAAAAATCATATTGAGGCTTCTATCCTTGCACGAGGCAAGTATCCCCCGAAGCAATTTTAACGTTAGGCTAGTATCCGCCACAGGAGGCAAATATCCCCTTTTTGAGAGGTCAAATAAAACATGATTTACTCAAAACCAATAGTAATTATGTTAACAAAAATAGGCTAATATAAAAGATGAAAGACCTATGTTTTGATATACATGTTGCATTATTCTTAATAATTGCATATTTTCATATAATAGAGCTTATTTGAAAAGTGGGGGAACTATCCGGCTTTTACCCTATCCATCCACATTTGGAGGTCGAATGCTAGACATATGCCTCACATGGACATATGTCTGGGACTGGTCCTCTTGTCAGTCCTCCTGGTTGAAGTTGAACCTGTGATCCTTTTACCGTGGCTTGGTCTTCATTCAAGGACCTTTCTTCCCCAAAGGTTATCGGTTTTTCCAACTGTATTAATAATACAACTGCCAAGACCCAAATATAGATATTTGTTAAATTTTCCCAGCCAGGAATCGAACCCGAGACGTTGGGAGAGTCGAGTTCAAGTTCTTGCGTATATTTTAAGAAATACTTAATATTAATTATTTTATTTATTGTTGTTTAGTAATTTCAAGTCCTTCAATGTTACTGAATCAATCATCCTATTTTATTCAATTCTCATCGAGTCATTTTAGTGTTAACGGCAAGCTGATGAACAATAGTTTTCTTCAGCTATATCTATCTATCATCCATCCATCCATCCATCAGCCTTTGGAGGTCCACTGCTGGACATAGGCCTCCCCTAATTTGCGCCACTCTGACCGGTCCTGAGCCTTCTGTATCCAGCGGATACCCGCTGTCTTCTTCAGGTCGTCAGTCCACCTGGTCGGGGGGCGTCCTATGCTCCTTTTTCCGAGACGTGGGCGCCATTCAAGGACCTTTCTTCCCCAACGGTTATCGGTCCTTCGCACTATGTGGCCAGCCCATTGCCACTTCAGCCGGCTAATTCTTTGAGCTATGTCGGTTATCCTTGTTCGTCTACGGATCTCCTCGTTTCTGATTCGATCACGTAGAGAAATACCGAGCATAGCCCTCTCCATAGCCCGCTGCGCTACTCTGAGCTTGTGGATTAGGCCAATAGTAAAGCACCACGTCTCGGATCCGTATGTCATCACTGGCAACACACACTGCTCGAACACCTTCGACTTCAGGCACTGAGGTAGTGTTTTGGACGACAAGATATGACGCAGTTTCCCGAACGCAGCCCATCCGAGTTGGATTCTACGAGTGACTTCTTTCTCAAAGTTGGACTTACCCATCTGGATCACCTGTCCCAGGTAATTGTATTCGTCTACAACTTCGAGAGCAGCGCCGTCAACAACAACCGGTACGGGTGTGACATGGACATTCGACATGATTTTCGTCTTGTCCATGTTCATCTTAAGACCCACCCGTTGTGAGGCGCTGTTCAAGTCCCCGAGCATTGTACCAAGTTCTTCCAGGGAACTCGCCAGGATGACTATATCATCGGCATATCGCAGGTGTGTGATGTATTCGCCATTGATGTTAATGCCACGTCTTTCCCACTCCATCAGCTTGAACACGTCTTCCAACGCAGCGGTGAACAGTTTTGGGGATATGACATCCCCTTGTCTGACACCTCTCTGCAGTTGGATGGGGTTCGTTGCCGTGTCGTGTAGTCTGACGGACATGGTGGCAGATGAGTACAAACATTTCAACACCTCGATATACCGGTAGTCGATCCGGCACCGCTGGAGAGAATTTAGTACCGCCCAGGTCTCGATAGAGTCAAAGGCTTTCTCATAGTCCACATAGGCAACACACAACGGCAAATTATACTCCTCGGTCTTTTGTATAATCTGCCGCAGTGTGTGTATATGGTCTATGGTGCTGTAGCCTTTCCGGAATCCTGCTTGTTCGGGAGGCTGGAAGTCGTCAAGCCTGCGTGCAATGCGATTTGTGAGGACCCTCGAAAACAGCTTATAAACGTGGCTCAGAAGTGCAATGGGCCTGTAGTTCTTCAGAAGGGTTTTATCGCCCTTCTTGAAGAACAGCGTCACCACACTTCTGCCCCACGCTTCCGGGGTAGTTCCAGTATTAATGACGGAATCGAACAGTTTTTGGAGCGCCACTAGAAGGGGTTTCCCTCCAGCTCTTAGAAGCTCGGTTGTGATTCCGTCATCTCCCGGTGCCTTGTTGTTTTTAAGCTGTTTGAGAGCCTCTCTAATCTCATACAGGCTGACGTCCGGGATATCCTCTGTGTAGTGTCGGGTCAGTTTAGCTCGCTTGTCACTCTCATCGCGAGGAGGTGGAGCTTGAGAGGAGGTATACAACCGTCCGTAGAATCTCTCAGTTTCTCTCAGAACTTCGGGTTTCGACGAAACCATGGTGCCAGACTCGGTCTTCAACCTCGTAAGCAGACTTTGCCCAATAGACAGATCCCTGGCGAACACTTTTGAGCCCCGGTTTTGCTCAATAGTGTTTTTTACACGATTTGCGTTGTGTTTACGCAAATCGCGTCGCCTGCACTTGGAGATCTGTTCATTGAGCCGTCGGTATTCCCTCATAGAGGTTGGAGATTGCACACATAGTTCTCGTCGATCCCTCATAAGACCGAGAGTTTGTTCTGAGAGAACCTGAGATCTACCACTAGGGTGGGTCTTGAAATACTTCGACCCTACCTCGTGGACAGTTGTTACCATCCTGGTGTTATACTCGTCCACTGACGTGCACGATTCTAGGCACGCAAAACGGTTTTGCAGCTCAAGTTGAAAGTTTTCGGATCCCTGGATTTGGATAGGTGTTGGGCGAAGCGTAGACTTCATCAGACGTGACCGTTCCAGCTTCAGGTCGATATTTAATGTGCCTCTTACAAGTCGGTGATCGCTTCCGGTTTTAAACCTGCTGATCACAGAGACATCATTAAATATATACCGTTTGTCTGCCAGAATGAAGTCTATCTCGCTTTTCGTGGAACCATCAGGACTTATCCAAGTCCACTTGCGTTGCGGCTTCTTTCTGAAGAAGGAGTTCATCATGAAGAGACCTTCCTTCTCCAAGAAGTTAGCCAGCAAGTGTCCTCGGTGGTTCCGTCGTCCAATTCCGTAGGGACCCACTTTCATCTCGGCGCCGCTTTGCGTGCCCAGTCTCGCGTTGAAGTCCCCCATTACAACATTGAAATGAGCTTTAGAGGTATGTATGGCTCTGCTTATGTCCTCATACATAACCTCAACCTCATCGTCAGGATGTGTCGAAGTCGGCGCATATACCTGTACAACCTTCAACGAATACCGTTTGGATATTCTGAGTGTAAGGTACGCTACCCTGGACGACACGCTCCCGACTTGCACAATGTTGTTAACGAGGGACTTGTGAACGAGAAACCCGACACCACCTTGGGACTGATGTTCGCCCTCCCGGTGATAGAACAAGTTTCCGGATTTGAGTATTATCGTGTCCTCCCCCTATCTTCGGACTTCAGATAAACCCACAATACTCCAGTTTAACTTGCCTATCTCTTCTTCCAGCTCGTTTACCTTGTCGTCGGTCCTCAGTGTCCTGGTGTTGTATGTTGCCAGGTGCAGAAGTCGTTTTTTAGATTGGGAGCCCGATCTCTGCCGGCGATTCTTAGCACCCCCTGCCCCGCCGTTACCATAGCCGCTACCGTAACTAGGAATAGCGGGGCTGCCGGGGACTGGGGGCCGAGGCTTAGTTGTGGCTATCATTGGGGGGTTGTAGCCAGTAGTCACCACGCTTGGCCAGTGCGTGTTGGTGACCGCAGTAGATGTTTTTAGTCCGCAGGGAGACGCTGCTGCCCGTCTCCTGGAGTATCCTATTAGTCGCCTTTTACGACATCCCAGGAAGAAGTAGGAGTGGTGCTATTCTACAAAGTGGACCCGGCACCACACGGGGATCTATCTATCACATGCCATATTTTTCTCCCAACTGATCTACTTTAATTGTCTGGGAATAATTGAAGCTTGGTTCGTATGTACAATTTTGGTAACCTAGTTCTGTTGGTGACCTATACCATAATAAAAAAATGTAATTCTACGAGTAGACTTAAACTTAAGTAAATTAGAAAATACTTAATAATATAATATTTAATAATAACTACATTGGAAAGTGCTTAGATATCAAATCAAAGTAGTATTTAATAAAATAATATGTCTCTGTTTTTAATCAATCAATCAATCAATTTATATAAGTAGTCGAACAAAAATTCACGACTCACTTATAAATAATAATCATTTCAGGGCAGGACAGTAATGGAAAGGATAGTATGAAAATGTCGAGTATTAAGTTCGCAAGTTCTTCAAAATTTCTTTTATTAGATAATTTAATATAAACATTTGAAGTCAGAATCAATCTGTCCCTCGACGCTCGCTAGTTGCACAGCCGTACACATGGCCACGGGTCACTCACATAGATTGCGTCATAGTGTAATGTGATCCCAGAAAGGAAAACAATTAAGTATAGAAACGCAATGAATAAACTATCAATGCGTTACGCTTCTCGGTTTATTTCAGTCGCCTTTCGTTGTCATCCGCTATACGTATGTAACATCGTCGAATGTGGATACCATACACGTACTTATTTTTATTTTTTACTCTGGGGACACTTTTTCGACCCTCGTCCGAGCGGCCTCTTTGAAAAGTGGACATCGGAACGCGAGGGAAGGAGCCCCCGAGGACGCTGGACAGAAAATGCGTTGTAAACATTGCGACTACATTCAATTTCCCGTCATTTTTCAAACTGATAAATAATTCTGTCATCGAACACTCGGACGGGGGTCGCTATGAAGTGATTGTCGACGGACGGCGCCCGTAAAAAATAGCAGACGCTCAGACTAGGCCCCGAGATCTCGCTTGTATGTGTGCGATAAATTTCTTTTTTATTATCTGATATCGAGGGACTACGGAATCGAATAAAGCGCTCATATTTAATTCATAAGATACCGGCCATATACTACTTACTCTATACTATTTTATTTAAGACGTAAGAAGATTACGAAAACTCTTGTTGATCTTTAGGTATGCGTAAGGAATATTTAATTCTTATAATGTTAAAGAAATAACTAAGAAGGAAGTCTAGATGCTGTAAATGCTTACAATCACTTTAGACCGGGCCTTTATTAATTTGAAAACTACAATAAATGAAAATTTTTCTTATAAGTGATCACTACTTCTGTTTGATTAGTATCTAGAATTGGACAGTGTTCATTATTGAAAGATGTTGATGAAAACAGTATCACAGAGACTTGTTCTGTACTAAGCTAAGGGTCAGTGGAGGTATTAAATAACTCTGCGACAGCCAAATGACTAGGGGACGAGAGCCAAACGAATTATATTAATGCGATTTACTGACACAGCATTGTTTTGTGTAAACATACCTATATTTACTTGTATTTACAAAAATATTTGTTAAACATGCTACGTGTATGTAACAGTCATTCAGATTATAAAATTCTTGGGTGTAAGTTTCAATTATTGAACCTAAATTCTTAATATTTCTCGTAGTTCAAGTTACTATGTTAATACACAAATAAAATTTATGGTAGTTTTTTTTATGGAAATAGCTGGCAAACGAGCTGACGATCCACCAGATGGTAAGTGGCTATCGCCGCCCATGAACATTAGCAACACCAAAAGCATCACTGATGCGTTGCAGGCCAAGAAAGAGAAAAGAAAAAGAAAGAAAAAACTGGCTCTCAAGCCCCCAGCCGGAACACGATGAGTCGTTTGGCGGCTCATGCTCGAGGGTGGTAGCTATCCAGGCGAACCCCCGGAGAAATAATAATAGTAATAATGGTAATAATTAACAATTAAAATCAATAATTATGTAGGTAGTTATGAAGTAATTGAAATAAAAACTTATAATTAAATTTAATCTTTGACATGTTAATATACATCATAATAGCAATTCACTGTCGTTAGCCGAAAATCTGTTCAGATTTATATTTTTATTTATTTCAATAACTGCGACTGTAATAAATCCGTTGAAACTAAAGCACTCGTCTACATAAGCCTAAAATAACAAGAGATTTCTGGTAAATCCATGCGGCGATTGCAGCGAACATGTCTGATAGCAACTCAGTTTATATTTTATTCATACATTGTATTGTTGGAATATCAATTGCCTCGCCCGCCGGTAGGTAAAGGGTACATTTCCAATCCGCACGGGATTCACTTAGATTTGAAGGAAAATAGATTTCGATTTCCAAAGCTGCGACAAAGCAATCCGATATATTTTTCAGACAGATATTGCTAGCGATTTCTTTTGAGCTTTGAGATATAAGGGACCGGATTTGAAAAGAATTTGTGTAGGTATATTTTTAGTTACCTTCTCTATCTTGCACTTAAATCTGGCTTGTTTAGTTTGATAATAATCATTCAGTGCTTCGATAACAAAAAGTACGAAACATAGGGATGCATTAGTACGAATATTGTGTAACAGTTATGAGTATGTACTTTTACAATCTTGTAAGTTTTTATGTATGCATTTGTGAAGTTGATAATATATCTTATTTTCTATATTAGGTACTATAAACGTATGCTTAATGAAACTATCAGAGATTTGTAATGTATTCTTTATGATTATTCACATTCAAGTTTTTCCTAATTCCGATCAACTTAGTTTAAGAGAGCCTGTAAAAAGGATTATGGTTATAATTTATCTTCAACAAAAGGGTCTATGTAAAGGTAAATGGCATTTAAAACCGGAGACGGTCCGTTTCCTCTGTTTTTAATTTTACCAGACAGACAATGCACTAAAGGAAAATATTAAAGGGGGAACACCGAGCCCTTTTGAGAGTGATTAATTTATTATGTTCTTTGTTTCTGTTTTGATTTTGGCAGCACGAAACAATGAGGGACTTTTTTAATAAAACCTTCAAATAAACTGTAGTAAAGTACTTTGGTTTCACTGTTTATAATAATAGTTAATTAAAGTAAATTTAGCAAAAACAAAAATGTGTGTGTCAGCTCCGACTCAGGACTGGAGTTTACTCCTTACGAAATATTATAAAATATATAAATTAGTAAATGAGGCTAAATGAACGCATTTTTAAAATTATTATACTTAATTTTTTAAATTATAATTATATGCTTGATACATTTATTTATATTAATTATTTAATTTAATTTATTTAATGAAGTTATTGTCAAATCAGTAACAGCGCCATCTAGATTCGGTAGTTTGCGATCGTCAAATCAGTCGCCATCTAGATTCTTTGTTACGAATTACAAACCTAATGCATACAAACCTAACGTATAACGCCTAACGTAACGGAGAAAATTTGATTTTACTCATAAATTTTTATACCCCGGGCTTTTATACATAAAAACCAAAAATCTTTAACAATGATTTTCCACTTAAAATAGAATGCATCTGATACTTATGTGTTTTGTTGAACTCATGATACCTACGAGTATTAGCCATGGTAAGATTCAAGATGGTTAAACCCGTATCAGCGCTCTAACAAGGAGATTTAACATTGTATAATTATGGACCGTCACAGTCACAGGTCACAGTTATCTATTTTATTAACGTGATTATTAAAAGCATATTACTTTTACAAGATAAATTCAGTGCTTTAACATTTACTTGCGACTATTATGAGTACAAAGACATTGTCATAAGTTTAATTTGATTACTAGCTGTCGCTAAAATATTGAAAGGAGCGATCCTTTTAGATGCTTAGTAACTGTTTCAGAGTACCTAAGCTAAGAATACGACATAAGTTATGTATCAAACTCGTAAAAGTATCACTCGTGCAATATAAAAGTTAACGACACAAGAAAACGCGTTTTCCACAACATTAAAGATAACAACAATACGGGGGCGAGCGAGTGTAGAGCCTCCCGCGAGGGTGGCGGGCGGGGGTCGAGAAAAATTCAATATTAATATGAAGGAGGTGCGAGGGAGAGGTATGGTAAGTCTCGCTCGCGCGGCCAATGGCGAGCCCCGCTGCCTCTGCGATATGATGAATTTATGGATGTAATAAAAGCGAGGTGCGCGATTGGAGGAACGGTCAGGGAGAGCTTATTTTCTTTATTTTAATATCTGTATTATGGACCTTAAGATCGTCGCTCTGCAAGTTCTGAAGTTGATATTTCAAAATCTTATTATGTTGCATTTTAAATAAGCGACTTGTTGAGTGCATGTAAAGGGTACGTAAGGAGACGGTAGCGTTTAGGTTCGGAGGATTTGTGGCGAGACCAGTGGAGGCACTTGTCGTACAAAGGATCGTAACTGGCAGTTGATTGAGGCGTGAAAGACGTTCGACCGCCGACTAGAGTTTCTTTCTTGATTTGCTTCTTGAGTGGCCGAAAACGACACTTCTATTTGCATGAGCTGTATTCGGGAATTCGCTTTACATTTTGATGTTTGAGAGAAAACACAGTGAGGATCCGTGGTTCTTTGACGTGGGTTGAATGAATAAATTGAGTAGAAATAACGTTTGTTGTATTGGTATACACTTTTATTTTAAGTAGTTACTTTACTTGAAATTCTATTGGTTACCTTCAAATGTTGGTAGTTATATAAGTATATACGAGTAGTATGTCGTCTTTTTACCCTATAAAGTTAAGAGATACAATATGATTTTGAATGTAGAATTTTCTGGATGTAGACATGTACTCGAAATCGATTCAGCTGTAAATGATCAATAAATCCTGTAACTTTAAAAACTTTTACTCAATTCCTCTCATTCTGCTCAATTCCTCAGTTCCTCAATATACCTAAGTAAATATCAATAGAGCACCTGTGTAATATAATTGATAAAACCGAATTGGGGCCAAGTAGCAGTATTGGAGCGACTTGGAATACTAACCACAATCCCATACTAGTCTATCCTCATACTAGTGTTGTAAGAGGCGACACAAGCCCGCCCGCTTGGCCCTGCCAATGTCTAGAATTCTTATATTTTTCCATAAGAATTGTATTCTTTCCATGAAGCCTACCTGGGTAGCTACCACCTTATTGCTTGACAAACGACTTGTATCGTTCAGGTTGCGGGATTGGGGCCAGCTCTTTATTTCGTTTTCTCTTTCTTCTTTCTTGGTCGGCAAAGCATCGGTGATGACTTTGAGCTTATTTGTCGGGTAATTAAATTAAAAATACATAAATTCAATACTTTGCAATTAAATTTGGTGAAAACCGAATATTATTTACCTGCACGGTGCACTCTACATTAATTTTTCCGGGTGCTCTCAGAACTAATTAATAAATAAATTTGACTTATCATGTCATAAATAATATTAACGATTATGACTTAATCAAACAAAATGGTCTTAATCATGTGGAATAGAAGATTCTTACTTATCAATTCCGATTTTCAATGACTATGTATCACTTAGTATCATAAATCCATGATAGCAATTTTCCAATTCGCTGACGATTCCTTCGTTTGTTATAGGATTCGGATAGGATATTGAAATCAATTACCTGGCGAGAGCGGGTTCACAGTAGCATGTAAAGAGCGCTCACTCAGCGATCGAGTGTATCTGAAGGGAATTGATATCGTCGATATAATGTAGGATAGAAAACCGTTCAAAGAGCAGCGGTAAAGACAACGTAGACAAAATAAATAGGGTGGCAGTGTGCGACGAGCGGCGGTGTGGAAGTATTGGGGATCTCGAGTGTTTTGAAGCCCAATTATATCGCAGGTACTGTAGGTAACAGATCAGCCTACGGCGATGAGTATTGCAGAATGTTTGCAGATACAACAGACAGAGATAGTCTGGTAGCAAACTGGTTTCAAACATGCCACATAAAATCATTGACATGAATGTCGCATTCCGGTATGAGCTGAAGCGCACATTATTATTATAAAATAGTCTAAACATACTAAGAATTTCTTAGTGGATCTTATTTTCTACAAATTAAATAATAGGTAGGTACATAAAACAATCATCATTATAATATTTCACTGGTGAGTTCGTGTGACGTGTTACAATGAGAGAGAGACATGCAGTGTCAAAGGTTACCGTTGAGAATAATTATTGATAGTTTATGGAGAACTAGTTTTCCTTCACTAAAGTGAAAAATAAATTGAAATATGAACTAAAGTACTGAATTCCTCTTATCGTCATGATATTTATAATAATACTATGAATAATCTTCATAATAGCATAGTGCAGCATGCTGTACGTCTCTACAGATATGAGTGTAGTGGGCCATTCATGGTACTTTGAAGCCAATATAACGCTGCATACACTATGCGTTTATTTTACTTAAAATTGAATTGCATATAGAAAACAATTCACACAAATTATATTAGTACCTAGATAGAAGTGTTGGGTCGATAAAGAAAACTACACATATTCTCACCTCCTCGCTAAACAAGAGCTCTCGGGGCACGGAGAACAAAGCAGAAGTTTTCCCCGCACGAGATTCCTTTTTCTTTGTTTGGTGTATTTATTGTAAATCTACTCATACCAGCCGCCGCCCGTTAAAAGTATTCGAACATAACTTTTGACTCCCGCTTTCTGTGGCTTTCGTTGTTCTGAAGTTATCGCGGGGAAAACGTATTTTCAATTCATTTTTAAACACTTTTACGATTTAAGTCACTTATGAAAATCAACAATAACTTTTTGTAATGAATTGTAATGAAAATTAAATAATGGATTTCATTTTTAAATCTTTAAAATGAAATAAATCTTAATAGAAAATGGCAATTTTCTCGTGGAATAGTTAGTTACTGCTAATATTAATTAATCCAGTCCAAATAAGCTGTCGCCACCACGTTTGTTCTTACCACAAAATAAATCAGTCATGTTTAGTCAGCTAAGAAGCGGAGAAGTCGCTTTTTTAACTCAATAAAAAATTCTTACCATTTTCTAGTAGTTAGTATGAAAAGAGCATGAATTTACATCTAATCACTTTTTAAGACAACTTCTAGGACATGAGAAAAGTCGTATAGTCTAGATATTGTATCATATTGGCAAGGTTACCACATAATCTGACCTGATTTAAAAAAATATATAAACATCTACATGCTTTTGTAGTGTCAATGTACTATAACAAAAAAAATTGTGATTGTGCCCTTATCCGTAAAGGACTTTCCCCGGCTGGAACCAATCCTGAGTCATCAGGTTAGGCTCATCACAAAAATACGTAAAATTTCAACTCCTTATGATTAGAGGAAGGTCTAATCAATCTTTCAAGATTCGATCCACACCAGGAAGGTAAGGTAAGGTAAGTAATACCGTTTATTCCCACTTGTCCTGTTGAGTAGTCCTGTTGACAGTACTGCACCCATATGTTATACATACATACCTACATATATAGTATATGTTATTTATAGTACCCCATACGATATTTCAGATCATGGTCTAGCTATGGGTTAAATTTCATAAAAATCTATTGGATAGTTTATGCGTGAATAAGTAACAAACATCTATAGATTCTCAAAAACTTTCACATTTATGACAGTAGTAGTATGATTCACACAAAAATAACGTAGATTAATAATGAGGGCAAATCCTTTTCCAGATGTCTTCTTAAATAAATATGAATAAGTACTTTGTAAAAACATTTCATAATAGACTAGGTATAGGTAAAATATTACCCAAACGTATGACTTACACGAATTGGCTGAGCAGTATGAGGCAGAGAAGTGTGTGCCGTTCTAGTTAATACGATTTACATCTACTGTCACTTCGCTTCGTGGCGTTTTAACTAAGTTACACCACTCATGTTGTAAAATGAAGTAATTTTGATGAAATTGCCTGTATTTGATGAATTTTCAAAATCTTATAAGAAAGCTCTTCTCTCTACCTGTTCTGTTATTATTGAATTTTAAATGTTGAATGGAAATAGTAAAAATCTGGAACATTGTTTAGTGATCACAAGATTGAAGGATACTATAATAAAATGACAATTAACGTATACCCCACTTTAAATGAAAGTAAATCATTTTTTCCACTTCATCAAGTGCTGTTGCTATTATACTATTATGTAAAGGAGAATGCCCATAGCCAGTACTCTTAAAAAAATAATTGTGTCACAATGATTTTTGGACAAAAAATTTAATTAAAATATTTCAATTATTTTACTCTATTTCCTAAAAAATCCTTATTGGGAATAATTTTCTGAAATTAATAAGTAACTTTACTTCCGTTTTACAAAAGAAAATCATTGGGCCATTTATGTTTGGATAAGGGCCAATCAAGAATCTTTTAAGATCCTTCGGGCCAATAGGTTGCATTGATTCGATTATAATTATGATACAACAGTTATAGTATAATATCTCCATGACAACAAACTAGATGACGTAAGGGGACTGTCAAATGAATTAGAAAATTATTATAATCAGCCAGGAGTAATACTGTTCTGTGATTATAATACATTACAAACTACATGGTGTTTGGGAACTGTCAAATGAATTTGAAACTTAAAAAAGATCGATATTACATACGCAATCGACTTTAATACGCCAGCATAGAGTCCATATTACTCTGAGTTTACTATAACCTAAATACAAATTAATTTTGTTTAAAATCTCTTATTTCCTAATATTATCATTGACTAAAGTTAGTATGTGTAATTTATTAAGATAACATAATCAAATAAAGGTATTTTTATCAAGACACAAAAATGTTAAAGTCAGTACATTTCTCCATACTAAATGGGCATTCTCCTTTTATTGTGTAGACAACAAAAATAATCAAAAGATAAAAGAAAATGCTCCAAAACCATTTACGTGTCATGGGCAGACGCCCTTTACCCGCTGTTACTATAAAATATTGTAACTATACTATAATATTATTACTTATTTTATAAGAGCACATAATATACTGTGTACTACCAGCTTAGTACATTATATAACTGGTTCTATTCAGGAGTGCAAGAGAAACAAGGATATTTTCGATGCAAGAGTAAACTAAAATCGAGGCAGCTACCAGCGCAGCGACGTCGCTGTTAATATGATTTGCTTCGGGCGCCTCCCGCCCGTTCCGTTTTAACTAACTTACCAAACTTGCGGTGAATTCATTTCATACATTTAGTTTGTCATCACATTTTTGTTATCATTTTGTACTTTTGTACGTCAATATTTCTCAAAGAGACCACTTACTTATTATTATAACATAAGACCTAAAATGATCCTATAATAAATAAAAAATTTTAAATTATAAAATTTTACTACATACATGGAATGTTGTATAAAATATTGTTTTGTAAAATAACATAAAGGTCCATTAGAGATGTGGGCACGGGAAGTGCTACAGAAGATGTGTAGTGGGCAGGGGGTGGGGGTCCAGTCTTGAAGATCCTCTCGGGGAGTCCCCTCACCCCCCGGCGCCGGACGACTTGCTTATTCTATCAAGCGTGGCGCACACCAAAGCACCCTGCACCGACGCGCCGCACACACCCGCCAGGCATTATACGGCCGGCCACCACTCCACTATGTCAATACAATACGCTCTCTTCAACTGGACTTAGATTATTTAGAAAGCACTTGTAACGCTCATATAAGAAGCGCCACGGAAGACGTATTTGACGTCACAATGGCCGGTACGTGTCGGCTGGAGCTAAGGCGGGATACGTCAAGATTACGATCCTAAAAAAACAGTCCAGTTGAGTGTCCATACAGTTCTATAATTTCTTTAACAATCTACTTGGAAGGATATTAGTTTCTTCTTGCCTGTTTGTCGTAGTTGATTGAAATTAGGTACAATGGAAATATTGTTTTGCTGTACTAATTGAATTAAGTATTTAAATTAATTGTTTCTATGTTTATAATTCTTATTATTTTAAGTGAATGTAATTTCATGTATTTTATACTTCTCCATACAGGCTCTAATTTGCTTTGCTAAAATTTACACGAGACAAGTAATATTCTCAAAAAGGGTAATATTGTCAAATAGGTTTCTATGCACATATAAAATGTTTCAGAGTTTAAACGCATACACGCCATTCAAAAGATTTGAATAAAAGCAAAATCTACTGACAAATTTAACTCAGCGCAATAGAATAGAGTGCGCAGATTTATAAATCCATAATGTTATCGAATATGTATGCAGAGCTGACAGATGCATTAAACATGACAGGGAAAGACCATCAGTCATATCAGAATAGGAGGCGTGAGAGAGCGCGCTTGGCCACGGATTATCTGCTACGCGGCTACGGTGTAGCCCTTTGCTACGCGCGTAGCATTAAGCGACACAGATCGCATCTAAATGTGTGTTTAGAATGGGATTAGGAATGTGAAATTAAATTGTGTTTGCACGTGGCCATTATTTTAATCGAAGCATCTTGATTTTATGTATTTGAATTATGTACTATTATGTCTTCTGTGTTTCTGTATGTCAAGCCTACTAATGTACTTAAGTGTGCTTGATTTGTAGCTGATTGTTTATATTTTGTTTTCTGTATTTAAAATGTGTTAACAATAAAAGATTTCTTTTACAGAAATAGCAAAGTCCAATGTTCAAAACACCTGCTGTTAAGTAGGATTCAGAAAGCGTCCAATAAAATTAAGATCCTGTTAAGGCTAATCACAGATGTGATAACATTCGTGTGTGATACAAAAATCAGGTGGATAAACATATCCTTGGCTGTATGATTTTAGTTCTTAGAGCACGTTCGATCAAACTTCAATTAAGTTTTATTCTGCAAAATTAAATGTAATATTATATTAATGAGACACAAATCACAGCCTATATTTTTGTTGTGACATATTTATAAGTTCAGATAAGGCAGATTGCAAGTCTGAGTACAATAAAGCTTCTTTATAAGATGAGAAGAAGCGATTGTTAGAGACGGTGTGTGTTTTCGCTCGTGACTGGTGAAGCACACGTAAGCCTGGCGCGGAGACACCGGCTCATGTGTGGGTACTTTCATAAATCTGTTGGGAGATATATGAGAGCGCAATTTCCGGTATCCGGCCATTAGCGCCGAGCTTTTATAAGCTTAAAGCTTAGGTTAAAGATTTTCAGGGTAGTTTAATGCGAATCTTGTAATAGGTACGATAAATTTTATATAAAGTATGTGATTGCATATTAGGAGTCGATTCGGGACCTCTTAATGTGTATAATTTGGCCTAATGTCTATTTGCTGTGTCGACGACATTAATTCAGAAGCAGTTCGATTAAGTATGGTTCAGACAATTAATTTAATTTCAATGTGTTTGTTTAGTCTTTTCATTA
Source organism: Thymelicus lineola (assembly GCA_963932265.1). NCBI lineage: Eukaryota > Metazoa > Arthropoda > Insecta > Lepidoptera > Hesperiidae > Thymelicus > Thymelicus lineola. Next base: position 8,998,839 of record OZ010683.1, on the reverse strand, counting down.
CCCGACTGCACGACGCAAAGAAGGGTAATGTGTTTATTGAAACAGTGTTTTATATAAAAAAAATCAAAGTTTGTTTCGACCGATGCGACGTGTAATCTAGAAATGATCGGCCGAATAAAATCTTTGTTACTAATTGCAATCTCAAAAATGAACTAAGCTAGTTTATTTAAATTATACTAGAAAGTTTAGAGTAATTTCTTCAATCATAAGATTGTAGATAGTAAAAAAAACTACGCTAAAGAATTAACATCGCAGTTTCAATTAAAGGGTAGAATATGTTTTTAAAAACTTTTTTATCTTACCGTTTGTATGCAAATTAGTGCGCATCTTTTAACTGCGGCTCAGGCAGTCTAGTACAATACATAGAAGTCTGTGGATACCATACATGTAGGGTATGTTAACCCTTCGCACTCGAGAGGTGCGTCTCGCTCACCACATGATTTATTGCCACAACTCGAGAGGTGACTCTCGCTCACCACTTTGTGCGGAAAGTCGATGCGCTGTGTAAACTACTTATGTTTCTTTATTTGGTAATTGATCATCGAATTTCCGCACCAGACAAAGTAGTGAGCGAGAGTCACCTCCCGAGTTGTGGCAATAAATCATGTGGTGAGCGAGACTCACCTCTCGAGTACAAAGGGTTAAGTTTTCAGACTAGACCCTTATCGTTAAATAGCAGAACAATGCATCACCATGGTAAAGCATCAGACCTCTTTAATTGAGAGAAGTGATGTAAATAACTTGGAGCCAAGGGACTAAAATGTTTAAAGAAATGAGAGCCTCAACTTATTATTTTTATCGTCCGTAAAAAGGTATGGAACCCTGAGTGGACCTTTATTTTCTTTACAAGAGATTACAATTACTTACGGATATTAGTTTTAAATGCTTAAAAATACAGCCCATCTTTTTAGGAGAGCGACTTATTAATTGCAATTAGGCACTTGGGATTATTGTTTTTGCAAGCGTTTATTTATTATGCTGTGTTCGTTTGTATATTAGTAAAAACAAGCAAGCTTGAGTCAAATGTTACAATCTGAATTAGACCTACTTTTTTATCCGATAATAATGAATTTTTATAAGAATAGTGATCAGGGTTGGCTCTAGACTAGGGAACTTTTGGACAGATAAAATTACAAATATGATATACATGCATCAATTATGATAGCTCGTTCCAAAATATTACATCATTACATTACTACCGCGAAGGTGGCTCTGTACCAGAAATCTTCTAAATTTTCAACAGCACACACTACTTTTTTATACTAATTTTAATATGAATATTATTTACCTTATTCCATTAGTAGACTATTTCTTAAATGACCAGATCTGGCTGTTGCAACCTTATAAACTCCACAAATTTTCTCCTAATGACTATTTTTTTAGAATGACTATTAGATCAATGTTGAACAGATAGTTAAATTTTGCCTATATCTTCACTGAGCTTCAAGTATTGTCATTAGTATTGGTATCACTATTCCATACTGTCTTCTCGCGTTTACTTACATGTTTTTGTGAATATAACTTAATGCGTTGTTCTTCAAACTTAGAGTTCCGATGGTTCAGTTTCACACATGGAAGTAATAAAAATATGATGAAAAAAAAAATATCTGAGTTGAAAATACAATTTAAATTCATCATTCAGTTATCAAATTTTTATAAAATGACAAAATGACACTTGATGAATAAAAAGGAAAAAATGGTTTATGAATAATGTTTTGAATTTTTAAACAGACGTAAAAAAGGGTCGGTGTGTTCCGCTTGTAGCGTGGTGCAGTCGTATGACGTGCAATACGTGCAATTCATGCAATACATGCAATCAAGCTGCAGTGGCAGCCATCACGACCTGCTCAATAATGCAACACTGAGACCCATTGTACCTCATACGATCGCGGAACAAAAAATGTTTAAACAGGGTGGAAACTACGCAGGAAAGTACTTTGAATGATGTCGTATTATATAGGTCGACCGTGGGTTGTAAAATATTTAGATGTAACTTTTAGTATAAATATAATGGTCAAAAATTAAGGTCGTTGCACTACAAGAAATTTGGCCATTTCGTAGATGGTGTTATAGTCAAGCTGTACATAAAGTTTTCTAAATATTTATGTGTCTGATACACATGAATATGTATATGTTACTAAAAAACTAAACTGTAAAAACTAAATCAAGTGTAAAAAACTAAATCAAGGAAGCGGGGAGAGATGGGGGGTTTTCAAGAATTTCTGAGGGGTTCGTTTTCTCTACAGTCTTTGCCACTCTCTCCTTTAGCCCCACTTTGAATCTCCCACTTTGGGCTGTGTCGGAGTGAGGCACGACCAATCTTGTAATATTTAACGCCTTTAAGCCACGTGATGGTAGGTATATTTACCGTAGGTACGTACAGTGTAAGTTTCGATCAATGGATCCATATTTTTCATGATGTATCCTTAGAATATCCTTCAGCTGTTAGGTGTTAAGGTAAAACCCCCAACTTTTTGTGGTTTTGGCGGATTTGGGCGGATTAGTAAATCGGTCCGGTGGATAGTGATTCGACTATAGTCGAAATTTCAAAAATATGTTCGATGTACAAAAAATGTTCCCTTTCAGTTTTATTATTATAATTTAGTGCCCCTTAAACATGACTATGAAAATATTCAATGCCGGCAATGCCGGCGGCATAGTGTGTAATGTGTAGGAGCTATTAGACTCCATCTTTATTTAACATCAATTAGGATTGTGGTCAAGCATTAACTTATAATACCTAAATAATTAAAGTAATAATATAAAATAGTATTAAAAAAGTCCACAATTTTTTTGAGTGTATTTTAAAGTTAATTCTTAATTCCAACCTTCGTTATAAAGTTTCTTTTTATTGATTATCCTAATAAGATGATTATTTAAAAATAGTTGATTTTGCACAACAACTCATGGTGTTTTATTTGTCTATCACTGTAAAGGTAGGTCTACATAATAAAATACACTACTTTATACGTTGCAGAACTACGTGGAACTGCAGGTACATATTCTATACAGTAGTTGAGAATTATATGCATTACCTAGGTAAAGTGTGTAATGGAGAATTATATTAATTTATGATTTCAAACATTGCCCGAACGAGCCAGGTATTATACATACACACATTGCCTAGGAATTGTATTGAATACCTGCATTATACAGATTTCAGGTAACATAGACAAACCTGGTAATGAAATAGTACTAACTCAAAATATTCTTCAGTCTGGTGATTAAAAGATTGTATATTCCATAGACTATTTATCAATCCTGAGAATTCGTTCTACAATTAAGGCAACAATCTTCATAAATCAATTTCCCCCGAATTGAATGTCAATAAGTAGGGTCGGTTGTTAAACGACGCGCTCTGAAATAAAACTTTCCGGAGGGCGAAAAGTTCCGAGCAAAAAGAATATTTACATTAATTCTCTTCATTATGTTTTGAAGAATAATCATGGGCACCGTTTCGTATTCCACTCTCTCGATTGAGTTTTTATTTGAATATTTTTTTGTCGTCCCCAAAGTTCGTCTCTGTGCGACAAGAGGAAGTTTTTATTAGCATCTTAATGATTTTACGGCGAGTCCCCGGTTACAACAGCCTTTATGTTGTCAGATTTTCTTAAGTATTTTTAGGAGACTTTTTTGCATCTTACATTATTAAAGTTTTCATTCCCTCGCTTAATGAAGCTCATTTCTTCTGTTCGTCCGGACCTTGATTGCCTTTGTTTTGCATAAATGCAAGATTTCTATAGGTTCTTTCCAGCAAATCGAGTAAGTTCAAAGACTGGAAATTTGTTCTCCGATACGGCAATTAATTGTTCCCTGTGTATTTTACTGCTTTAGATACTTTTCATTAAAATACTATTGGAATACAAATGTTGTGATCCATACATTACTTGCAGTTTGACGTATATTGTAAAAATCTCATGTCATTTTGTTGGTCGGGTATATTTAATTAATAAGTTTATAAGTTTATTCGTACAAAATATTTATATCATTAAATTAAACAGTAAATACAATTTATAATTATTGTTGTTATAAGTAATAGATATACCACTGTTTTTTAACATTGTTGCAGTGCCTATGTCGGATTAAATATTTCTTTCTTTCTATATTCCTTTCTTTCTTTTTTTCTAAATAATTTATAACAATTAGACCGTGTGTACCTTACTTACATTATTACAGTCTTCATCTGTCACTTAAAGTTTCCAGCTAAAGTTATTAAACTCTGTAATTACCATACTGACTCATCAGCAGTGATTCCTTATTCTGCCATTAACTACTTTTCCGGGGCTGCTTTACGCGCCACAAAATAATAATTGTCCGGAAAATCGACTGAAGCTGTATGTAATGTTATGAGAGGAAGGCCGTCGTTTTTCTCGGGCCGCAATTGAGTCCGAGATCTTGCTTTCTTTTTAATTTCCCTACGGCCTCCTAATGAGCTCCCGGCGGAGGCCCGCGCCGTTATCTATGATATTCTTGAGGTTGATGCTTATTGTGCGTGTCACTGATGACTTCCCTTTTTATTATCCTCTCGAACACAATTCAGCGGTCGCCCAAATGAGCTCCTCTCGTTTGCTTTGCTCTTTTTATTTCTCTTGATAGCCGTTTGCGTCGCGCCTTTATTTTTCTTTAATTTCACTGAAAGCCTCTGATTACAAAACGGTCGAACTGTACTGATTCAAAATCATTTGAGTTAAACGGCGAATGTTATTTATTTACAAAATAAAATATTATTATTAAGTGACAGGCTCATATAAATTCACAACAAATCACCCGACTCCGCCTGCACTTATCTATTAAAATGAGAGATTATAGCGGACTCAAACATTACACCCAAAAGCCGGGTGTTATTTTCACTGGATTGTCCAATATTGTCACAATCCCTATGGAAGGGCAATTAGAGATGTGTCGCGCGTGACGGGCACGTGGCGGAGATCCTCGTTGTCACGCGGAACACGGCGCACGCGACGCCGACATACTACCCTCATTACATCCCTAATGTTTGTTCTGAGCGCAACGCGAGTAACGCAACCTCACAAGCCCCGATACCGATATGTTTAAATAAAAATCCCGTCGCATATCTCCCGAACGAACATCTTCCATTTACATACAACTGACATTACGAAGGATTATTTACTAATCGCCCCGAAACATTAACCTCTTTTAACTGTTAACGAATTCCCGATTTAACACGACAGATGTTTCTTCGGCGCCCCAACACGATTACACGAGGCGTCGCTGAATTAATAAACGGAATTGCAACTGAAAAATTTCGGGTATCAAGCAAATCCCTATCGGAGAATTCACTTCATTTAAATATAGCATTTTTCTTGAAGATTATACCGTACGACAGCTATAAAAGAAAACAGGAGGCCCCACCCTTCGATAATGCGACGAGCCTGAGGAATTTTTATTTCGTTCAAATCTCTCCTGACATAGGTAGGTATATTTTGCAAGATCGCCTGGAGATTTTAATACCCGATTTTATTTAAATTCGTTTAGGCAGTGCGGGTGATTGCGCCCCGAGACATTTATCGCGGGGGCGTGATTGTATTTATAAGCAGAATATATTTTTTTGCACTTTTACACGTGTTTGTACATTGTGATTATTATTAGGGGGGTTGAACACACTTATATTAATAGTACAAAATTTTGATAATATGTGCAATTAGATATCGGCTTTTAAGAGTAACAATAGTTATGTGAAAGACAGGAAAGAGGAGTGCAGTGCTGTTCTATGTTGTTAAAAGTAAATTTTCTACATACAGAAATAATTTATCTTATTACGTATACATAATTGTTATTTATTTAAAAAAATACTTCCCGTGCTCAAATAATCATTTCAAAAACCACTGACAGTTTTATTTACACTAAACATAGCTAAGAACACCTTTCAAACAAAGAAACTATAATACTAAAAAAACTATAACAGATCCAAATCAGTTCATCCGTTTGGGAGCTACGATGCCACAGACAGACATACAGATCCACAGATACATATACGTCAAACTTATAACAGCCCTTTTTTCGTTGGGGGTTAATAGAAATAATCCACATGTGGCCATACACACATTTTATATGATTCGCATTTTATTATGAAATTCCATAACTACCACACTTCTGGCATTAGATGCCATTTGATGAGAAGAGTTGGCCTATTAAAGAAGTTCGAAAGAAGTCCGTATCTTGTATGAATACTCGTATTGGTTTGAGATATAAACAACTCATCTTTCGTGTCTCAACCCCATACTGAGATGTATAATTAACAGGTACAAGCCAAATTTGTTTATGAATAGGCATTTTATGTGTTACTAGATATATATTTACATTTTGCTCATGTTCATGATGCTTATAAGAGCTTCATTTTAATATCATACTGTAAAGGATAAATCAAAAAATAAATAACTTATATCACATTCATACGTTTATATCTTTCCTCGTGTTTCTTTATCAATACTTAGTTCGTTGGTTACGAGATAGGTACGTGCATCGTTGATACTCTGAGCTGCCCCATCAGTCACTTAGCGTGACGTGTCATAGGTTGCATCGTATACCGTGGGTTGACACATGCCACCGATGCACTGAGGTGATCATTCTTCATTTGTATACTTATTGTTCATTCTTGGAGATTTTACTGACCACTAATGAAGGTATTCGTTTGACGGGGAGAACTTGCGTAGTAAAATTATCTCTTCTCATCAAATTGCGTATAGAGCAAGACAATAGAGCTGACGATCCACCTGATGGTGGATACTACTACCGTTGTCCATAGATAACAATAAAATCAAAGGCATTACAGAAGCGTTGTTAAGAAAGCAGAGAGAACGAAAGAAGTAGCTCCCAATCCGTTTGGAAACTGATTCTACCAGGCTTCACGGAAAGGTAATATCACCAATCATATTAATAACTTTAACTGTCGCCTCTTACGACCCCCTTCTCAGTATTTTAAACTGCCCTAATAGAGCGTAGTCTTTTATGTTTTAAAATTAAAAGACAAATCTAATTTTTTTATTTTAACTTATACAATTGTATCAATATGCTAAAATAAAATCAGTAACACACAATTTTCTCCTACGTTATTCCTGACTTTTATTTTATTTTTCAAATTCTTTGATAATAATTATTTATGGTCAAATTTCGACGAGTAGAACATTTGATTTTTTGCATCGTTTATTTTAAAATTTTATTTACCAAGTTAAACCTATGTATTTGATCTATAATCTAGATTGTAGTCGGCATTAACATATATTTGTCCCGAGATTAAATATTTATCTGTCAAATAAATTTCTGCCTCGGACGCGAATCGAACCCAGGGCCGGCTCAGGACCTGATACGCACATACCATGTCGCATGGTCACTACCACGTGTGTTGGAACTGGAAAAATATCCTAGGTAATGATGATAGATGATGCTCTTCTTATTAATATATTACTTTTAGCACCTTTTTATTAGCTCGTCCAATAATTATAAACCTAATAATCCAGGTAATAAAATCTAAGAAGTCTAATTTTTTTCACTTAATGTTGTTGTAACTTCATGAAACTGAAGTGTATTGCTGAAGTTGTGTAGTGTGAACTGAAGTAGTAAATAAATAGCAGTAGGTAAATAAAGTGTATTAATAAAGTGTGTATTTAGTTTTTTTAAACTATTGTACACGATCATGCATTGAGGTATATTATTAGTATATTTTTGCCTAAGATAAGTCCTTGTTTCCGCTATACATAATAGCATAGTCAGATCACACTGAAAAATCGCCGTCATTTTTCGTCCCGTTTTTGCTTCTTCCATCACAATGAATTTCACCGACAAAATTTTCCTTGCCATTTGTTTCCATCGCGTAAGATCTTTTCGTATGAGGCGAGTTCTCCGTTAATATATGTGCCGAGAATACCGTGGTCATATATTACGCCGACCTCTGCCGGACCGGACATAACAATCCTCGATTTGCTATAATATCGGTAGGGTGTCTTTGTCCGTTGGGTCAGTTCGATGGTGGGAGCGAGTGAGACGAAGGTGGCCGGCGGAAAACGCGGGGTGGCAGCGTACGTGCCGCGTATAATAAGCATTTCATGCACGGGGTGCGGGCGCGGGGTCCGGAGGTTACGTAGGTACCATTTTCCGTAAGTCGTGTACCTAACCGGACCGTACATTATGGGCGAGGGTCAGCCTGCCATCCTTGTCGCCCCCGTACCCGTAGCTGCCACGAGTATAATTTTGCGTGATATATCGTAGACGCCGCGTCCCTCTGATGGTACCACATTTCATCCCAAAATTATATATTTCACTGTAAAGTTTACACTACCTAAACAGAAAAATGTACAGCTTCGTATCGCGTATGGATTACTTACGATTGCCAATTACTATATAAATCCAAGGTAATCAAATACAGTAACATATACACGAGGTATATCGTGGTAATATAAGAAACATATGGGGTGTGTCGATAGCGGTCGCTGAATTCATCTTCTATCTATACGATTTATACACGAAAAGGCCGTAAAACGGAACAATAAAAACCCAAAACAGCAATAAATTTCAAGCAATAGACGAAAAGGTTCGAGCGCGCCTTATCAATTCCCACCACGCATACAACCTCTATAGCACAATAAACTTATGACGTAAGTTGTAATGTGTCCTACGTGTGGCTTTTATTTAGTTAAATATTTCATGTTAATTAAATACAAAGTTTACAAGCAATAAACACTCAGTGGACAATTGTGTACGGTAGGTAAAACAAACAGACAATTTCTGTAGCCCTCCGAGAGAGGGTCCTTAAAGGACAAGGAAATGCGGTTCTTGTGGACAGCGAAGGTGTTCTTTATGAATAAGTAACATCACTTAATTGAAAAGGAATTAATCTAGTAACTGGCCAATCTTGTTAAATATTTTATGTATTTTATAATGTACAGGTCAAACATTAGAATTAACCATAATCCTAAAAGCGTAGACTGTGTATGCTACGAGTAGAAAGCCTTGCTTGTAGTAACAAATAGTAGGAAAATGTTATTAAGAGGACACAGCTGTTAATAATTCGTGAGTGCGGTCCAGCGCACTTACAGCTTCGATTCATTTATCGTTACGGCCTCAGAGAGACGGAGATGTACGATGTACCTTCATGATTGACCCCTCATTAAAAATTACGAACAGACAGATAGATTAAACGGGCATCGCTGGCGCTCCCTTTGCTTTCTTGGTATCACTTGTTTCTGGAAGACATCAAAAATTTATACCATCGATAGTGATTGCGTTTTTAGATTAAACATGAATCTTGGACAATTAAACGTCCTTTGATTCGTTAGGTTAATCTTGAAGAGGCCGAGTAGCGAACTCGGCGGTCGCCTGAGGGTCGAATAAATATGTCCCAAAGAGTTAAGTGGGAACGAAGTGCGGAACGGAGACCGCGTCCGACGTTTGCTCTTCTCCTCGTGTTGTTGCACCACTTATTACACACAAAGTTCTGGTAAAGTTTTCTCCGACACTCGGGCGCGAGTTTAATTTACTCGATAGTGTAAATAAAGCGGGTGGAGTGGGAAGTTTCGCGGCAAGGCGAGCCTGGCTGTGACACCCGGTTGCGGTCGAGTGATAATAACGTTCTAGCGACCGGGACTTCCTTATTAATCGAGAACAACAAATTTTAACGACAAGAATTAATGAATCTCGTTACATGGGTTAATCTCCGGATCGTAAAGTGTACGCTCGGCAGTTAAGGTGTACGTGGGAGGTTATGTTTCTATTCCACGTATGCTTCGCTTCGTGCGTTCATTTGGGACATTTATTTCGTACCAGGTAATTTTTTTACTAGATGGCGATTAAGAAAGTGGAATTTTTGAGTCATTATAATTATTTCTTTGTTTCTGTGTTATCTGCAGACAAACTATAACAATAATCTATAGATCTATTCATTTTAAAACTTTACTAAATCACAATTGAAGAACTTGGTAGACCTGAAAGACTTTCAATGGGAAACGATTGCGTTGAAAAGACGTTTTATATGTATTCTTACACGGTACAGCCATCTTATTCACGTTAGTGTTGAGATAAACCTCCTGAATATTATAAGAGATTACTTAATTTTAGGGAGCGACCCAAATTTAGCACAGATATTAAGTACTGAAGCGGCAAGATGAAACGATTGCGAACGACGGCTTGACTGAGGGCTCCAATATATATCGCCCAGTTAACGAGCATGTGCGAATGGAAGTTTATTGTAATTGCCTTTTGTAAGATCGGGACAGGGTCATTACGGACCGCCCTGGCAGACTCACCCGCTGTTTGCCGAAACTTTCTTCCACAAGTTCAGCCTTAAGAAGCTTTAAGGTTTGTTACGAACTATAATGGTTTAATTTGGTGCTCATCTGTAATACGTAAGGATTTACAAAAATGTTTTGTTTTGCTTTTAAGCTCGAAAGTTTTGTTGACAAGTTACTTAAATTTTTAACGTGAACGGTTTTTTCTTTTACTGTAGGAGCAGTTATCCATCTATAACAATAAGTACTAGAGAAAAGCAAACTCTTGAAAACGGAAGTCATGTTTTTCCTTTACAACAGCAAATATCATGATACGTACATACATTATTAATTATATAATAATAAAAAAATCCTTGATAACTTATTCAGAATTTTAAATGATTGTAACCATGTATAAGGGTACGTTTCACACGACGTTCAGTGACATCTTGAAATAACGTAGATGATTGAACTTTCCAAACGTGTCATGTTTGCAAAACCGACAGCACCGTCGTTTAGATTTAACGAGCACCCAAAAACGATCTTCAACCACATATTTATTATACGGATAAGATGAATCGCTCGGCGTGAACGTTAAAATTTCAATTACGTTTAAATGAAACGTTGATATTGAATTCTATCAACGGGAGGTAATGCGTGTGTATTCATCAGGTGAAGAGCGTGGGGCACATTAGGGGGCTCCGGCCTCAAAGCCAGAAGACTGATTATGTCTATCCGCAATTTCTCTCCGGCCCTATTCTCGCGAGCTAAAACTAGCGAGTTTTCCACCGCGCTATTAAGCGGTCGCTTTTACATTTGTCCTTATAATGGAAATGTGTTACTAATTAATTTAAAGCGAAACTCATTTATGTCGAAATGCGCGTCTATTAAGCTATGATGAGAGAACGCCTTTTTGGTGTCGCGCGGATCGCATTATTGTTTAGGCAGGTTATTTGAGTCTACTATTTTGAGAGGTTGAGAGGTTCTTGTTATAATTTAGCGTACGTGGAAATTATACGTGGTCCGGTTACAAGCCCTCACCCCATTAAGTAAAGGCGAGCTCATTCTCGGTAAGACTAATCAAATAACAGTCTCCCCATCGGGCTCCTCGCCCCCGCTGCGCCCCGCCTCGCGGCCAGTGGTCATCTCTCTTATCGATTGTGGTGGAATTCGTGCACAGAATGCGATATTTCCCAGCACTCGCTACTCGTTCCAAGAAACAATACAACGAAGCGTTATTGCCAGTTTCTATGGGATTGACGAGCGAGCGCACTTTGTGGTTTTGTTACAGTATTGGATATTGGATTGGAAATTCAATATAAATACACATGTTTCTGTGATCTAGAAATTCTAGCATACAGTATGAGGTTGTTATCGTTTTTGTCATTGCATGAACGCTTATAGTAGCTTGGCGTTTTGTTTCTCTGATAGCCAACAAATTTTGAGCATCAGGCGTGAGATTTGTACCAAAGACATTTATTCATTCTAGTTCATGTATCTGACATAACTATAAATAAAATACAGGTAAGATTAAGATACATTTTTACCTGACTGCCAAGGTAAGAAATATAGATGAGTTTCATTATAAAAAGTGCAATTATTTAAAGCTGTTAAAAGTTGCGAGAAATAAATTTTATAACAATTTCATATAATTCGTATATATTCACCTATATTTTACAATCATTGTAGAAATTAAATTAAAAAGTGATAATGATTAATTATGACGCATATAATTACCTACTGGTCAAAAACATAAAAAGGTGACGTTATACCCAAGAAATTGCCACAAAAATTGTGGATTGGTATAAAAAACCGAATCTTCGATACTATTATATAACATGATAATTCTCGTGCAGCAATGTTGCTACTCTGTCAGTAATCCTGCACTATATTCTGTTCCCATCGATATTCTGGTAAATGCTATCCTTTGTGTATTGAGCGCTGGTCAGTAAATCCATGCAGTGGCAAGTCGGCAGTGCGATGCGGCCGCTTCGTTCCGCCATGTAATTCTAATGAGTATTAGTGTCGTTCGTCTGCACTTGCAGCCGCCCGGCCTCCGAGCCCGTCCGAGTTCCATGCCATGGCTAATTTGTTGCTAAGAGATCACTTTGTAATGCTATCGGGTATGTTTATTCGTGTTAATATTGGCCAGTTGACAAAAATAAAAAAATTGTGTCAATAGATAATTAACTTTTATAAACATAATTCAAACTTTTATATTGCCAAGGTATTGTATGGCTGGTCTGCGAATTCTTTATCAGGTTAGTGTTTTTAATTATGCAACTTTATGTGTCCCTCCCTTGCCACTTCAGTATGTACCTAGTTAGGGTCTAAAATTGTTACATTGTTATAGGATTTATTGCGTTAATTAATACCTTTACTAAAATTAATTCCGTAAATTTTTCTTAGTTGAGATCTATGTTTTCGATACAATAGTGAAAAATACAAATTAGTTGTATTTCTTGAAAATTGAATTTTTTTATATGTGTTAAATAAATGCTTGACTGCAATCCCACCTGATGAAATGTGGCAATGAAGTCCAGTATGGTATTCGCAATGTATTAAAAATTACTCTTTTCTTGAAGACACACAGCTCATACTAATATATCCCTTTTTGATATTTCTAATTTAGAATCAAACCATCCAGTCAAATTTCTTTTTAACAGGGAACATCAGCGACAGCGAGAGGGCAGCACATATTTGTTTGTACATAGAACAAAGTTTGAATCTGAGTCGCAAAAACTTAGTTATTGTGTTGCATTTAGTTCAATAATTTTGAAAATACCAAGATTTTCACTTTGGAGATTGAATATTGTGTTTGATTAAAGGTTTACTACTGGATTTTTGAGGTAAATATGCGACAAACGTGGAGAAGAGTGGATTCAGTGTCAGAGCTGCAACATGCTCATACCGACTGTGCAGGTCTTGAAGGCGCATATTACATCTACGATTTTCTTCAGATCAAGGTTGAGAGTAGGAGGAAATCACTTCTAGAGAATTCCAGTTACGCCTGTGTCGAATTGTGAGCTTTTTAGTTGACGGCGAAATTGGGAAATGTGATCAAATTTTCTAAGGCCGAAGATGAAGCGAATACAGTTTTTGAAAGGCGCTCTAATTTGTTGACAAGTTCTTCAGTAGGTTTAAGTATATGAGAGCACACTTGCTTGTGAAACTTTAGACAGGAATGGGAGAATTGTTATGGAACGATAGTGGTTAGGAAGTTCAAGATCGGATACTTTAGGGACGCTTTTTTCCAGACATTAGGGAAAAAAACAATATATCGGTAATAGCATAGCCGAGGAAATCTATAATATTAACTATCATAAACCTGCTGACGTTGTCACAACCCACGGCATTTTATGGAGAGAATAGTTCTTTTTATCTCATCTCTTTTAGCGGTTGAGTAATCGAAGTCTGGACAAGGAGGAAAATCTATTTACGTAATGGTAGCTATAGTCTGGGTACTAATTGTATCATCCAGGACAGACATAGGAGTAAAATTACTACTTAAGGAATTTAAGAAACCTACCCTAGGTGTACATTCAGCTGAGTATGGTGGACCAACACCTATAGAGCGAAGGAATTTCCATACATCGGCGGGAGAAGAATTATTAATATTAGTATGGATATATCGGCGTTTAGCTATTGGTACCATCTGATTGCAACGATTGCGTGCTAAAAAAGGCTACCCAGTTATGCTCTGTGTGCTCCCTCTTAAATATCTGATAAGCACGATCTCTACTAGATCTTCTTCATACTGTCGCAAATGGCAATTAAATCAACATACGGGGTTATGTAAAAAACGGAGTAGCCAAATTGTTTTTTTTATTGTAATGCGTTGTGGGATAAAAAAAGAAGCGGGGGATCATTCTCTTCGACCTTGTGACTCAAAGATTTGAAAATATCTACATTCATGAGTATTGTTAGGATATACTGGATGACTGGGTTGTATAGAGCCGGTTGTATAGGGATCTGTAGTAGGCTATAAGTAGTTATCTAAACGAAAAGCCATATGTAGTATATATTTAGTAGCTGCTCAGTAAATATGAAGTAGGCTGTAGGAACTGCGTTGCGACAATACACATGGGCCGTTCCGCCATGTAAATCTAATGAGCATTAGTGTCAATCGTCTACTGTCGCCGGAATTCTGTACTGTTCCTAATTGAAGTCCTGAATTTGTACCATCCTTTCCCATATATATCCAGGATTAATTGTTCTTAATTTAATTCACTAATCAATCCTTAAACGACTGTCAGGTACCTAAGGCAGATAACATATTCTGATAAGTGAATATTGTCTGGGAGAGCACGCTATGATGCTTTTAATGATTATTATCATTTAATTCGTTGTTTGGAATCCGTTTTTCTTTTAGGTATTTGTTTCTTTCGTGAACAACTGTTGGTGTTGTCGTGAATTTTGGAAGACTACATAGGGATAAGGATCCGTACTGTGGTTTTAGGGTTTGTATGTAAATACTTAGATTATAGAAATGATTTACTGCCTACCATAAAAAATAAGGAATTAGATTTTCCAATAACCCGTTTAAATGTATTTAAATAAGGAATTAGAATTATCCAAAAACTCTACCTACACACTATTAATATGTCATTTTATTTTCAAAAAGGTGTATAGAGCTTTAAAAGAGCTCATACGATTTCGAAAGATGAGAGTACATCAAAACATAACACAACCAATGGCAAGGCTGCGACTACAGCGCATCTATGGGGCAACATTGTGGTTGCCTGTATATCTACATCGCTTCACTGGACTGTGAAAATGATTTTGATTTGACCCTTTGCAGGGGCCTCTACCGCAAAATTACATTTCAATCTGTGAATTTGCTTGTATAAGCTTTGCCGTTTATTGATATCTTTGAGTATGTATGGATGTAGTCCGCGTAGAGTTCTTTATCTTTAGAAATGCTGATGTACACAACAATAAAATAGCTGTTTTCACTTTAATAAACATAAAAAAATTGTTTATGAAAATATATTAGGAAAGTCACGAATAGTAATTAAATAATGGTAAAATATTGTCGGTAATAAAAATAATAATAAGAGGTTATTAATTAAAAAAAAAATGAGTTATCAAGATAAAGTAGATATAAATCAAAGTTAATTTTACAATAATAAAGTTTGGGATAAATAATACACTGACGGCAACAGAAAAGAAGTATGATACTGACAGCGTTCCCTATAGACAAATGCGAAAACGAAGATAATTTTATTCGGAGAAAATATCTCGGCACGGCTGATATATTCAACAGAATATTCCCATATGTGCGTAATTCTGTGGAATGGCAAAAAAGGTCTGTTTGAGGGGTGAAATATGTAAATTTATTGTCTTGGGCGGCTCCCGCCGGTGGCGCCCCCATCATACGCCGACACGTAGGATAAAGGAAATGTTAATGCACATCAATTTATGTGCTTTTCTATGATTTCGCTGAATCGCGCCGCGCCATCTTCCCCTTTGTAGATGGGCGCATCGAACGCTTTGTTTATAAATTAAAGTGTTTTCAATATTTCTACCCGTGCAAGGAATCGTATTTATAAAACTTTTTCAATCTACCATCTTCCACGTGGGATGTATTCTTATTTAAGTATCTGTGCTCCGACCAAAAATTTTCTTTTCCCAACTGTAAGTTAATTGCTTTATTAATTCTAGTCAATAAATCTCCGTCTATAATTAACATAAAAGTAACAGTTGAGTATGTTAACAACTGCGACAAATATTCTATCTTCCCCTCGCGATGCGCCGTGACTAATTCACAAAGGCCAAATGTGACATAATACCGGCATAATTCAATGTTTTGCTCACCATATTGTATTTTATTTATGAGTTATGCCCTGTTGAGTATCGCGTTTCTCTTTCTAGCTTGATGATTGTTGTACTAACGGCGTTATGCTATCCTTTTCTGGCTATGCCGAAGGGTGTTTCATTTTGGCGTATGAACGGATGGTTAAATAGTACGAGTTAACTTACATCGCATCCGCTTCGCGTCATTTTGGGGTTTGAAGATCGCTTTATGCCAACCTGTAACGAAATAATTAATTGCACGAAACGAGACAAGGAAGTTTATAGAGATGCATTTTTGGAACGTTTAAACAGTATTCGTTTTTGGTTTCTTATAGTATAATTATCTACCACTTTTTTACCAAGAATAAAAAAACTTCATTGACTATTTTGATAGCCTAAGTATTTGAGTTGGTTATGGTTAGCAAAGTTCCTTCACATTTTATCTCTCTATGGTGGCTGACTGGAATTACAAGCATGTAAACCATAATAATTTATATTTTCAGACACAGCTGTAAAAATTGTTTTATCATGTGATCATTATCCATAATATTTCTAATTTTTTTTCATAAATTTCACGAATCATGAGCACGTATGACATGACATCATCCACGCGGTTCCGAGGCAAAACGTCTCAAGTGATTTGAAAAAAAAAATTGCGCCATTTTGATTCTAAAGGTTAGACACAATTTTCAAATGCGTGGCTGTTTAATTTAGAAGGGGTCGTTGTCAATATTTAAATTTTTTTAAACGACGCAGAGACAGGGATTCATGTAAGGATGACACTCATGTTCTTTTGATTGTTCGTTATAGATACGAAGTTTTCTCTAGTGCGTATGCAATTTTACAAAATGCTCATTTCGTACAGTAATTGATTTTATGGAAGATTACCTTCTTCCTCTATTCTTTAATTAAAATTTTCAATAATTTAAGTTTAAAAATTAATAAATTACATTATTTTATTTAATGAATTGGAGCAGAATAATTTTAATTTATTGATTATTTTATACCCATATTGTACGTTATACATTAAGGAACCCTCTTTCAGGTATCTACATAAAAAAGCTTTGCTAGCTTGGTTTAAGTGTCGGGCTTCTTATCATTTTGTAGCTTGTAAAAAACGCGACAATCTTAGGTTAAGGAAACATCGAGATAAGAAAAATCATGCTAGGAAAAATCTGCTAACTAGCCAGTACGTAGCTACCTACCGTGATAGATAATACCCTCTTCCTAATAACTCTTTCTAATTTATGATATTCTTGCATATAAATCATGTTTCCCCTTTTAAAAATGATAACCATATTAAGAATAATGTTCTGCGTAACACAGCGGTATCAAATATCCCATTTTGACAGCCCTATCACGAGAGACGTACACAGGCAATTTGTTTGTACAAATGTGTCAGACGAACTGTAAGTTGCAATTAATTGCGATGCATATTTCGTGCTACCTACATTTATTATATATTGGACTTGGATTTTTTTGAATGGCATCCAATTAAGCTGACGAGTTTATTCAGTTGTTATGGCTGATATTTTTCTCACTGCTGAAAGCAATTTTTCAGTGGTCAAAATATTTAAATATTGAAATCGTTTGTGATATTTTGTAAAATTCTTGTTTTAGATTTAAATTAAAAATTAAAAATAATTATTTTATTTATTTATTTATTTTATTTATTTTGTACACACATAAATACATAGGAAAAAAATAATTTAAAAAATTTGTACAAGGGCACTTCTTATTCCTAATTGAAATGTCTTCCAGAAGGCCCGTTAGTGGAGAGGTGAATAAAAGATGCAAACTTAGTGCGTACAATTATAGTATATAAACCAATTAAATAAATATTAATAACGAGCAAATAAAAATAATATATTATTTACATATATATATATATATATAATACATATCTATAATACATATACATACATGTACATACATATCATACATAATACATATCTATAATATATAATATACATATCCATAAATATATATACCTAAACAATAAAAATGCATAGATATGTTTTAACGAGTAACATTAGCCAAGTAGTATTCTTTGATACGTTTCTTAATACGTTTCTTATATTTTTTGAATAAAAAATACATTATATTAAGAAACCGATAGTTTCAAGAGGCATTTTATACGTAGTAGGTGTGTCTAATTAATTCCTGATGCAGAGACATTCTGCTGTAAATATTTTTTCATTGTCCTTAACCTAAAGGAAATGGATGGGCCTTCGTTACCTCACATGTTTGTGCTCACTTAACAGCACAGATAGACTATATAGACTAGATAGACGATAGAAAAATAAGATTTAATCCCTCACTTTACTGCTTCTTTTGTCTGTGTCTTCTTTTGTGTTAGAAAATTTAACTCCTTAGCCTGCTACCACTCTTTTTTTGATAATAAACCCTGCATTTTTTTAACACATTGTAGTGTCGAAGAATAGAATGAAAGTATTAAACAGGTCTCTCGTTTATTTTCACACCACTAAAAGTCACCACCAAGAGACACCTGTCTCTGATGCCTTTGATGTCGTGCATATGATTAATCGAGTAGTCAAAACTTTAGCCGAATGAAACAGAGAGTCTTTTGTGGTAAATCAAGTGTCATGTTCCTGGTATAATAGTATAATTTATCAATTTGTGTAACAATAAAAGTCGACGCAATGTTACGTAATAACCGCAACAGATGATGATAACACCCATAAAACCTGTTACTCTAATCACATTAAAAGCAAAAGTGACAAAACGCGATGATCAGATGAGCGACGCGTGCGCTCCACAGGGGGCGCCACCGGACCTCCCGATTCATCGTAGGGTGAATAAAACATAGCTGATTAATTGACGTCGTATTTGAATTTAGTTTAAAAACTATAATAATGTTAAATTAAAACGTAGATTTTTGCCACTAACCATGTA
Organism: Thymelicus lineola; assembly: GCA_963932265.1. Taxonomy (NCBI): domain Eukaryota; kingdom Metazoa; phylum Arthropoda; class Insecta; order Lepidoptera; family Hesperiidae; genus Thymelicus; species Thymelicus lineola. The sequence goes on along the minus strand of OZ010683.1, from coordinate 8,979,907 downwards.
TGTAATATCATCGATAAACCGTTTATGTATGTGTTATGCACCAGTCCATAGTGCAATTGCATTACCATCTTCTACATTCTTGTGTGAAATTCTGAATAATTTGGATCTCTAGAAATGAGCGAAAATTAAATCAAAAGATAGCTACCATTTACTCTTTATATAGTGGGCACTTTATCTTTTAAGGAATAGTTGCTTAGCAAATTAGTTCTTTGTAGAAGTTTATATATTGTTATACTCTTATTAAGAGTTTACTAATCCAGTATTTAATAATCGTTCGTACGGAGTAAAATTCCAGTCATGCGTCGGAGCTGACACACACAATTTTTTTATTATTAACTGATGCTTGAAGAATACTTTTTAATGCTAGTAGTTTACTACTAGCATTAAAATGCTAATACTTTTAGTGCTAGTGAACCTATATAGCGTTCTATTAATAAATTATCAACATATGTATTTATGTGTTATTAATTATTATCATTTTTCTTACATGTTTCATATATTTTGTACCTACTTTTATGACATTAAAAATTGAAATAATCTCGGCACTACAATTGACACTACGTTAGTAACATTAATTTAGTGTGTTTTTATTGTAGGTTTGTATAGGCGAGTACTCCTTCAAATTATTAATAGCAATGGTTACACCATTCAACTTTATTTTTGCGAGAAGTGTCAAGTTCACAGACATCAGGTCAAGTTACTGTTTGAAAATACACCTACAGTGAGTCCAGCGACCAACTAGCGATAATTTAAGGGCATGAAATATACCTAATTTTATTGACAAAAATACCCATATGTGGGGGACTAAGATAAGACATTTTTGAAACAAAGATTGAATAATTCAGAATTTTGAAACAAAGTGAATGATATTCATATGAAAAGTTTTGTTCCTATTATGAAGACTAATATCTAAAAAAATCTTTATAGGTAATAACTTGACACGTCATGTGCATGTTAAAATTGGTGTGGGAGAGCTATAATTGTTCGCGCTGTCAAGTAAAAATGAATACACGAATGTTTCAGACGAAATAAAGTAAAACTACCCTTACTATTCGATTCCATTCAGAAGTGAAAACCCCAATATTGTAATTTCCAAGATACAAAAGTGAAGCTACGATTAGTTGCCAGTTCATCATAAATTATCCAATAGCTTTGGGATGGTTGGATTGGACCGCTATCTATAGCTGTAGGGTTTATGCTTTGAGATTATAGTATTACTATTACGGCCTTTGCTATCGGGCATATCACGGCCCGGGATATATCACAAGACTTGCTAATGAATGGTTCGATCTATGCTCGGCTGATCCTGTTGTTTATTATCCACAATAACTCTTCTTAGTGACGCTTATTAAGCTACGAACACACGTGACACAATTGAGGTAATGTTGCTACAAATATTAACGATGTTTCCACATAAATAAATAATTAAGAAAGTTGGGAAATAAGCACGGCGGCCTCATTTATTATTCTTTATAAGGAAACAAAGGCGAGGGTTAGCCGTAATAAGGCTGCGCCACCTCGCTGGCTTATCTTTATTGCCTCCAACCCACGTAGAATAATAAATCGTTTTCATCAAAAACAAATACTCGACAGTTTTTGTCGGAGTCGAGCGAACGAGCGGGAGGGTGGCAATTTTCCACCCCCATAATACAATATTTTCCGACATTTTCCACGGGAATACAGTTTGGAATCGCTCGCTCGCAACCGGCAGGTTCCTTTAATGTGTATTTTTCGTCCAATCAGGGAACGGCGAGAGTCTCGATATTACCTCAACTGTCACACATAAAGTGGAAAATATGGTCGGCAGATGTGGGGGGTTACGGGTGTGAGGCGAGGGGGCCGGGGGCCGGGGGGAGGGAGCTGCTTGGCAGTCGGCGCGCGTACGCGACGCTCCGGCGCGCCGGAAGAAACGCTTCGAACAGGTTTATAGCTTTTCTTTCAGCTTCACTCAGGTACGGGCCGTATCATAACAGGGAATAGCGGCGCGTGATGTGAACCCGTGATAAAATAAATGTCGAGATAGGCGTATGTATTGTACTGTTTATCTTAATAATGGCCGCCCCGAGAAAACTTTCGATTAAACTTCGGCGTTCTGCTTTGTTTTGTTTTTATTGCTCAGTTGTATGTAAAAACTCTACATTGATAAATAAAGTTTACTTTTGAATAAGTATTGCACATGCGTGTAAACTAAATTACACAAGATTTGACGAAAAGTTACGGATAATATTAATAAGAATTAGTTGAAATAAGGTTGTCGCTATTTATTTGTATTTTTTCAACTTTTTTGTTAACAATATTCATAATTATAGGTAACTCAATGTGTATTTACTTCATTTAGTAAATGTGAAGTATTTAAATAGGGATTACTGTCAAATGATATGATTAAAGATTACCCCTAAACGTTTGAGGGTAGTATTCATCAGAATGCAGTATGTAAGATGACTATTGAGAGTTGAAGGCGTTCGTAGCGAAGTGCTACGCCACCGCCGCCGCCGCTGCCACGAGCCGCGCTGGTGCCGGCGAATATAAATCGCGATTCATTTCTCATCGTAACTTTTTGTCGGTTCTTATCTGTTAGACTTCACTTTTCATCATCCGAGGGGATTTGTGTAATGCCTAGTCATTTCTCGGCGTCGAGCGCGGCTTATCGGAGCTTGCTCGCTTGATTGATGAGCGCGCAAAAATAAATGTTCAGTTAAATTATTCGATAAGTTGGAAACGGAAGTTAAACGGGAATTATCTTTGTCCCTTTGCCGAAGATTTCACGGTTGTAGCTGTTATGCCGGGAGTGATTGATTGATTGATCGATCGTAGTTAGTTTCTACTTATGACTGTTGCTCGTAGCTTGCAGGTTGTGGAATTTATCCAATTGCTAGTTTATCCATCTGTTTAGGTCATGGTTTTATTTATTTAATAGTTTATGTATACACATGAAAATTGAGTTCAGAATTATAAAACAGGGGTTTTAGATTTAGATTTTGTTTATTTTGGACTTTGTGTGAATGATTTATGAATAGAATCGAAAATATTTATAAGTATTTCTGTTAAATTATATATTTTTTTTACCTTAAAGATCATTATTATTAAAACAAAAAATATCAATTATCTTACTGCACTACTATGACATATAATATTTAAGTTAAATTCTTTAAATTTCGTGGTCAAGACACGATAATAATCGAGGGGAGATAGCAGTTATATAAAATTAGACATGAAAGCTAATGCCATAATTGGAGGCAATCAGTCCCCCTCCCATGATTTATAGAGCGTCGTCAGTTCCTCAACGGTCGCTTGGCATTTACATTGTTTTAAAATTGTGTCTACACATTAGTGGTATGAACAATCTTTACATATTATGCGGTTGAGATGAAGGTATCCTAATCTTGTTAGTATTTCAGAAGTTCCTTCCGCAATTTATTTCCACTATTGTCCTAATTTATTGTTGGATTCGACCGTGTCGCAGCCAACCGTACTCAGGTTGAGCACATAACAGTTGAAATTGTGTTCTAGATTCTTAAATTGCATGCGGGACTGTAGCCGGTCCACTTAAAAAGAGCATTGTGGCTAATCTCCAGCGACACATGTACAAACAAAGTTTAATTGTGAGCGGTGCGGCGCTCGCCGGCCCCGGGCAAAACCGATTACAGTCTTAGCGGCGCTCACCTTCGATTCCTGCACCGTCCCACCCGGGCACCGGGCACCCCCACCCACACATATTCAATTCCAATCAATCCCACCGCACATATTTATATGTAGACGTCGAGCGCATGTTTTTATTGCGGACTGCATCGAATGACGGCCGCAAACATTGCATCCGCCTCCCTCGCCTCGCTCGCGTCGGAAAAACCTTTTATTTTTAATTTCGATTTTGATTTTTTCCGGGCGCGCGTTGTCGTTCTAGTTTTATTTTGTTTCATTTCATAGCGCAGGGTGGGTGCGCGACAGATCGGAATTTCAGATATGTACAATTTAAAATCGTGTAAGTACGGTCAGCGTGCGGCGCGGCGGCGGCGAGAGCAGGGGCGGGAAGCGCTCGCTCGCTAGACTGACGCCTGTCGGTTTGTTTTCTTTGCTTTTTTACGAATTCTATTTTCATTTGATTGCATTTGAATTTCCGCCGCCAATATCCGCTAACTAAACACGATTAATGCGGAGTGGAGATGGACAGGCGGGCGGCACGGCGGCAACTCTGATGTTCTCTTGCCGTTTTGTCGTTTTATATTAGAACCCGCCTAATTTATTGCAAATTACGCTACGGGACACCGTCTGCAATATTGAACACAAATCGGATTAGTCTCCTTGAAAACGATGTAAATATTTCAGATTTAATTTAAACTTGGCTTATGTTATGGTTATTTACTAGCAGGTATCACAAGAGATTTAATAATGCTTGATAAAATAATTTTTTTTTAATTTAGCAGAGCTCTTCAGTTTACCAAAAGTTTTAATAAAAGTAGCCACTACTTTTGTCATCACACGTTACTTGGGAAATGACTTTTCCACTTCAGAGGTTCCACTGTTTTCTTATTTTCATAATCTCTTATGGTGGCTCTTATAGTATGTATTACGATGGTCAATGAGTGGTGGTAAAGATGGTTTTTGGCCGTTCGCTCAAATCCGTTTTTTATTAAACTTTCTGTATTTTATTCCTGTTCTTGGCCACAATACCTTTCTACGAATATCTTTCCTTGCTTACTTAAATAATTGACAAACATAAGTACCACCTGATACTAAAATGGTAAATAAAATATGGTCACTAGTGCCTATATATCTCTGCCAAATCGTAGATATTGGACGAAAGAAGGATCTTGACTAGCTTATTATTTATATTATTACTTATCCTTCTTTCTTCTTAGCGAGGATCCAAATATTATCTAGCAGTCTAGCACTGCAACTAGACTACTCTTAGTTCTAAAGAAAACATCATCATCAACAAAAATTTAATTTGGTGCACAGCAAAAACAGGAACCTGTTGCAATATCTCCAATATATCCCTTTTCAGTGAGGTACACCATGAGCAAGAAAGTTGATTTGGGTTCAAGAACGAATTCCTTAAAACATTTAATAAAATGTAATTTAAAAAGGGGGTTTTCCATAACCCAATGTATAGTGTGGGGTCAACAATCCAAAATATAAAAGTTCTACTATCTCAAAAAACATTAACGTTATTATATTCGACGAAAACGTACAGAACATTGATTTCATTGTGTAACCGGAATAGTGATACGCAATATGTTTTTATGATTAGCCATTACGAGGCATTTGCACAACAAACAGCATTGTAATGCGTCGACAAGGAGGACTAGTCGGGGTATCAGATCGATCACGGCGTCCCGTTATTGGCAAACTTCTCCGCGACACGGCCCTTGATTAAAAGTATGCAAATTTTATTACATCCCCCGAGCGTGGGCCCTGGGGGCAGCTACACTCGATTGGGGTCAACTAACTACTCGTATCTGTAATGTAATTAGTATTAATCTTATTCCTTCAACTCGTCTCAGCAGTCGTAAATACCAATAAGTTTCTAATCAAATTTTCTCAGTTGAAGCTCACCGTTTACGGCAAGGTGGCGTTGATAAGATTAACGGCTTACTGTAACTTGTAAAGCAGTCTTTATCAATGTAAAATTCAGTTATTGGATCGATGTTATTTGTATGCAATTAATAGCTGCAATGAAAAATATAAAGTGGATTCAAAAGTATGCACTCGATCAACGGATTTAATTAAAAATGTTTTCCAATTCAGATAAAGTCGGAAAGGATGGAACTGATACGTTTTAAGTTTTCAGTTTTTTCTCGATTGTAAACAAATTTTATCCGTTACACCGGAAAATATACGAATTAAAATAATAATAAGTATTACTTATTCAAAAATCATTAATAAGTTTTGGTACAAAAAATATTTCCGGTGACGGTTAAGTACAAAATATTTTCACCTTTTACATTGGTGTAATAACCTAGTTTTTAGATGTCTGGTAAAAATTTGGTTGGAGAATATCAAAGATAACACGTATTATAATAAATACGTGTATTAATCTTGTCTTGTATAAATGAGAAATATTATTATAAATAAGAATTGTCTTATATAATATTATAAACAAGAAATGCACATTCATTACAAATGGTTCGAACAAAATAATAATGTCTACGGTAGAAAATACATTTGATGCCGTTTAGATATAATATTGGCTCCCTGTTGCCAAAGCATACCTACGAATGGTTCAGGTAATAAATAATTCGATACTACGTGCTGGAGTGGGGTTTTGTTTGTGTCAAATTGTAATTTATTGGTTACTCGGTTCGACTTGGATATTACCGTGCCCGCCCAAGCCACCCCCCGCCCGTGTTCAATGAAAATTTTATATTACCGTATCGCTGTTGCGTCATCCGGTTTTTCTTGTCCGTGACCAGCCAAAGTGATCTTTTGATTAAATTAAAGGGATCAAGGGAATTTATAAACTGATTGATTGGTTGACACAGCGCTTTAAGCGTATCGCTGGAATTTATATTGACTTAAAGTGATTAAGCGATTGCGGATATAATTTATACGATTAATAAAACATGACGATTATAAATAGATCGTAGTAATAAAATTGGTGTCGAAATTATGGTATGATCAAGTGATAATTTTATTATTTTGTTATTTAACTTTCAATATCATTACCGCAAATGATTTTTAACTTTACTGCTACATAATTTATTTGTTATCTTGAAAATCAACTAATACAATGTTTAGATACTCCGCTGTATTACCATTTACCACCTACCAAAGTTATTGAATCAAGCAAAGTTTCTAATAAATCAAAGAACTGTTGCTTGCAAAATTAGTAATTTGGAGCGGTTTTATTAAGGTAAATATAACGGTTTGGCTGGCTGGCTGGCTAGCTGGCTTCAACCCACACTGAACACGGGTGTCTCCTCTTGAGGTCTAGAACATACATCACTACGCTGCTTCAGTGCAGATTGGTGGAGGAAAATGGTAGCGTAAAACAGTTTATTGTAAATATTACCAACTACATTAGTTTCAAATTATCTAACGGATCAAGCATTAGTTTTCATCTAGACAAGCCAAAATATGTATCTCTAGACCAGATTAAGCGAGTTAGATTACAGTCGTGGCTTTAACTCACCCCAGCTTTATAAAAATGCCTCCCCTATCTGTAATCGGCGATTGCATTTGCCATGCATTTTAGTAGCAACATGATGCGAGAGAATGAAACATTGGATCACAAATGGGTGTTGCAAAAACGAAATACTATTACTGAATTACTTTAAAATACAAGTTAGGGGTACAGAGTTCAGTTTCACTTATTAGAACTTATTTATTTGTTTTACCCTTACATAATATTTATATTTAGGTATGTTTTATAAAAAAGTACAAACAATAATATCTGTAAAGGTGACAATGCCAGAGATTAATGCCTAGTTATTTATTTATCAACTCTGTTAAAGATCTAAATTAATTTTAATTTAATTAAGTGTAATCGAGCTTTTCTTACAAATGATAAATCAAATAACCAGCGGCAGATACATTTTGAGAACTACTTATAATTAACAAAAGTGTTTGAGCAACAATTTTGTTTATATTTAACGTATAATACATGGTATTTACTGGTAGTGTAGTAGATAGCTGTCATGGAGACTGTTTTAGCAAAGTTCTCTGGCGCGCACTCGTCGAACTGCGCACGGAATTTGTCGACTTAAACCAATTTCACTTAAACTTCTCTAACAACTTATAATAGAGTAACTTTGCAGATTAATCTATTTTTGGTTTACACCTCAAGTATCTAGGCTCCTGGTAGCTCGGATATACTGTTATGTAGAGATGGAAGCGTACATAGTTTTGGAGATTGTTATTAAAGTTAGTTTTAGTCGTTTTATGTAGGGTAAAAGCCGGATACTTGCCTCAGTGGGATACTTGCCCCGGTTTCGAATACACTATGTTAGGGATGTTGGTGACATTAACACTTTACTACAATAAGAAATGCCCCTCCCGCAGGCTTCAGTGCCATGTAAGTCGTGAGAGTATATGCATTCGTTTTGTCCATGTGAGCAAATGTCTTCCAAGACGAAACTTTGACGGGCGACGAAATTATTTTGGTATGTAATTTCTATTGAATATTTTTTAATCCTGATTGGGTTTTCGTCGACTTCTTGTTTCTATGGATGCATTATAGTTTAAATTATGGTATTTAATACGTTAATTTCTTACTATTTACTTAGAAAATGTAAAGGGCAAGTATCCGTATCAAAAAGGATAGTCGCCCCATTTACTTTTGCGGATTTAGTCGCCTTTGGGAAAATTATCCGCAAAAGTAATAATATAACTTTAAATTCTTTAACAAGCTAGTCAAATATTTTCTTTTGATGTTTTCTCCAACTTATTGGCTCTCTCGCCCAGCGCTACTGCAGGTACATAGTGTACCTGCCGAATGAGGGTTTTTTTTTTTTTTTTTTTTTTAATGTAATTTATTATATCCCCTGATTTTATTTTTCAGGGACCTTGATTATTAATTTTTTTTTTGTTACAATACATAATAATAACATAATAAATAAATCTTAATATAATAAACATATTTATAAATATGAATATCAAACATTTCTGAATAATATAAATAAGTAAATAAATTATTATTATAACATACTTCATAAATAACATACAAACATACAATTATAACATACAAATAAAGAATAATAATTATTATTAATTACTTTTTCTATTTATTTTGCTGTGCCACTGCTTTCATGACACCAATACAGTAGTCGGCGAACTTTGGTCCTGAACGTTCTCCAACCAGAAGGGAAGTCCAGCTCGAGGTCTCAATGCGCATATTGACCTCGAGTTCGAGCTGCATCCTTCTGGCATTAAAGCGTGGGCATTCATTCAGGATATGCTCGACTGTCTGTTCGGTGTCAGGGAAACATAAGCATCCAGGGTCGTCGCGAAGCTTAAATCGATGGAGGTATTGTGCTATTCCACCATGTCCTGTCCACACCTGTGATTTCCAGTATGATACACCAAGTCTCTCGATAATTCGATATGCCTGGCGAATTTCCGGGAAGAACATCAAATCATCAACTCGAATGAGGGGTCCAGAGTGCGAATCCCATTCGGAGCCGACGTTATTTGTTATATCTACTGTGTATGCCCTATCCTATCTTCCTATCCTAATCCTAGCATTTATTATTATTGCTGTAACCTATTTTAATAAATACCTACTTAGGTAAGTTTTTCATGCGTTTATTCTAGGTATCTAACCAAAATGCCTCGCAAGTATAAGTGTAAGTCAGGCGTGATGCTGCGCCATATTACCTGGTCAGAAGATAGTTTAGCACTAGGGTTCGAAGAATTAAAAAAACAAAAAGGAATCAACAAACCAGTTCTGAGGGTCTTCCGCCTTGTTCCAAAGTTTACATGCAAAAGAAATCGGCATATATTTCTTCAGATCTTTTTTATAAATGGCTGACTGAACATTTTATTCCAACATTATTGCAACATCCGAAATGTTGAAAAGTGAAAAGCCTAGCATCTGGTGTAAAATAATGCTACTGCCAAAGATTGCCATATTGTTCTCTTTGTGATAAATAATAGTAATTTTACTAATAACTTACGTAACTTTTAAGTTTCCAGGCTATTTTTGTTTTATTTTTATAGTTTAAAATGAGAAAACAACACTATTTTTTACGTTCTATTATATTGTAATTTTTACTTCTCAGTAAATAAAAAAGACCAAGTACTTAAATTGATAGTTTCTGTCAAAAAAAATCATATTGAGGCCTCTATCCTTGCACGAGGCAAGTATCCCCCGAAGCATTTTTAACGTTAGGCTAGTATCCGCCACAGTAGGCAAGTATCCGCTTTTTGAGAGGTCAAATAAAACATGATTTACTCAAAACCAATATTAATTATGTTTACAAAAATAGGCTTATATAAATGATAAAAGATCTATGTTTTGATATACATGTTGCATTATTCTTAATAATTGCATATTTTCATATAATAGAGCTTATTTGAAAAGTGGGGGAACTATCCGGCTTTTACCCTACCGGTATGGCAATTTACCGGTATAATTTAATGATTAGTCAATGAAGGTTTGGTAAATATAATTTTATTTATTACATTTTCAAATTATTTCCGTTTTAGATGTTTCGGTGAAAGAAAATATCGCGAAGTAACATGCATAGATCAAAATATTTGTCTTCGCCTTTTTAAAATGACTAAATTGATTAAACCTACCGAAAATTTATTCAGACATTAATTTAGACCCAAAACTATTAGCTGCTAACTTTATAACATTTATGTTCAAACAGAAATACGCAATAAAACTGACAAAATATCGAAAGTGTTTATCAAAAGCGCCGATTTATATGCATTTTGGCAGGTCAATGCAGTGTTCAAAGCAGATTTAAAACGATTGACGTCCATTCAAGTTAATCGGTATAGATAACGCAATTCATTCGCGTTACTAGTACCTTTATTTACATGGATGATATTAAGCGATACAGGAAGAAAATGTAGGTACAATTGCGTTCAGAACATTGTGCTAAGCTACTGTCCTGGCGCATCGCCAAATGAAGCACATTCTTAACAACGCTGCAATCGTCAATACTAGCGATATTCACGAATCTGTTGCTTATACGTTAAAGATACAGGCTTACAGTACTTTTCTGTATGTAAATTTTTATGTAACTTATGTTAAAAGGAGGTATCACTTCAGGCGCTCCGTAAGATTCCAAAATCCACCAAATCCATTTCATTTACGATAATTATATTTAATAAATAATTAATGAATACTAATAATGACAATAAGTAAATAAAAAAATTGCCAATCAATTTAAAATTCTGATGCATTCAATATGATGATAATAACATAGGTATTAAAATGTAATTAAAATACAATAAAATTTATATTGAAAACAATCTTCAATAAATAATTTTCGATTTTTATTTAATTTATAATGTAGATAATTATATTATGCAGTACACATATTTTTAAATAATAATGAAATTGAATGAAAGTATTGAATAATAAATCGACATCAGTCAATTTGTGTCTTAATAAACGAACGTCGAGCTGACTGCAATATATATATATATATACACCGATTATTTCTGCACTACACTTCTATACTTGAAGGTGAGTTGCAACAGCCGCCTGTAACTGTAACTGTCCCGCCGGTAAGGACGACGCGGTTTGCATTAACATTCATTATGCGCACCGCGAAGGATTAGAATAGCTTGCCTGCGTCCGCGTTCCCGCCCGCCTATGACGTGAATGTCTTGAAGAAAAGAGTGAATAGGCTTTTACTAAATTTGTGCACTCACCATCCTGGACCACATCTCCACTTACCATCAGGTGGGATTGTATTTGTATTGCATTAAATTTTTTGAATTAAAAAATAAATAAAAATAGGGCGTCTTAAAACCACTACGAAAAAATTACACGTTATGAGTACTATGCTGTGTTATAAATGGAAACATCATTTTAGTTTGTAATAGTGAAAACCAGTCTGTAAGACTGCTAGTTTTGTATAATCTCATAAACAACAAAATTTCAACAGTACGTTTCTGCTATCCCCTTCAATTATCCTAATACATTTTTATTCAAACTCTTAAAATATTCTTAACATTATCCAAACAAAAGTTAAATTACCCCTGCTCAAAACGCAACGTACCTATGCGTTCTAATTATTGTACCAACAATAAAAATACGCAAACGAGTATATTATAACAATTAGACACTCCTCCCTGATCGTTAAAAGGGAAATTTAAATGGAATTTTATGTCCAGCAATTAAGGATAACGTCGGCGTACTTGACATTTTTGTAATTACAAAAATAAGATTCTTGAAATGTAGCGTGAAAAAGAATTAGACGAAGTTAGCGGAAAATACCTTGGACGCTACAGCTGACAGACGGGATAAGTAAGAAACGTAGAAATTTATTATTTAATTAATTTTGCAAAGAACGATTCAACTGGGGAAATATTTAGGTACACGTTTGTATTAGATTAGAAAAGTTAAAATCTAAATATTATAATGTTTTCTATAAAACCCATAGTCATAATAACATTGACAAAATAACAAATATATTATATATTTCCTGGAAAAAGTAGAGCAGCATACGAGAAACAGAGTATGTTGGTCAATGATAGTTAAGTTAATTCGTTTTGTTAAACCAAATCATTGTCCAATATTTAACCTGTATCAGAACGATCCATCTATTTAAAACAAAAATTTTTGTGTATATGTGCGTGCTTTTTCTTCACGCACGACCAACTTCTTTTTTTCTCCAAACTCAATAAATCAAAGTATGAAATCACTACACGGAGAACACACGCGTGGAGAAGGAGGCTAGAAGACGGAGACGCCCAGGGGAGCTGCGAATTTATCGTCCCACACTGACGAGCCGCGCCCGCGCCCGCGCCTCTCGCTGATTTATGCCGCACAATCTCGCAAAACTTACTTCACATTTAAATTTCCAAACTGTCTAAGCTGCTCTTAACGTCGACCATATTATCTCATTCGATCGCCTATAAATTTTATGAGCTGACTCGCCTTTGTCGCGCGCTAGCGTCGGCTCGGATTAATAGTCCAATGGGACTGTACATGCGCTTCTTGTTTTTATGGAACTCGCCGTGATTAAACGCAACGTTCTATAAGTCGATGGTGCAGTTCTATGACGATAATTATCGATCGTGTCACTGAAGCTTCCATAGGGCTTTATGGACTCGTTCCAATATAGGTACTTCGTTGCGGCCTACCGCACTCAGAATACAGAACAGAGGTATATGAAGGACTAGTGGGAACTCGGAAGGAAAGGAATTATATTTGTGAAGAATTATGAATAGGTACGTGTCTGTCTGTAGATTAGGGAGCTAAGATTAAATTACGTTATTTTTTATGTGACTGTTGTGCAACAATATAAGTAATTATTTTTTTAAATAAGATTTTGTGATATTGTGCATCAACTATTTTAGCCTTGCGTATATAAAGAAAGAATGGTAAAAAATTAAAATAAAATGATGTACAATAAAATGATCAATACGCACTGGAGCAGCGTGGTAGAGTATGTTCTAGGACACTTCAAGAGGAGAGAAGGGTTAATGAGTTGAAGCCCATTAAATAAACAACAGAAGCAGGTAGGTACAGGAACCCCGGATTTAAAATCAGTTTTAAAACCTTTAATAAGCTTTAAAAATATAATAATCTGTAGTAACTCAAATTTCCCTCAAGATAAGATAATAAAATAACAAAAAAATTATTAAACAGTAAACAATTGAGTAATTTTGAACAAAAATATTACTCATCTTATTTTGTCTTTATCTTTAAGGAGTTCGACCCTAAGGCAATTTTTTCGGTTTGTTACGGAAAATACATTTAGGTTAAAAAATTAAAACATTATTTGTTCCACTAGTAACTGACGTTATAACTAAAGTCCGGTTTACACGTATTAAGTAGTTAAGTAGATAACTAAATTTTAACTAAAAATTACTAATTTGTCCGTTTACACGTACTAATTTACTTAAAATTTACTTAAAATTTAGTTATCTACTTAACTACTTAATACGTGTAAATCGGACTTAACGGTACCTAATACCTCCCACAGCCCACAGATTCAAAATGAACAGATACTCGGCGCCTGTTATGAATATATAATTTAAATTTGGAATTCTCCGGGTGCGAGAGCGACGTTTGTTGGCGCAACTGCCGAGCAAACATTTGCTTTGGTACCGCGAAACTTTGTCGCGTTACACTCTCGTACAGGCGTCGCGTCGTCGCCCATCGCACATTCCTCGGGATAACACCCACTTTGATTAAATCCTCGCTACAATCTTGGTGCAGAGGCCATCGCAACCCCTCTCATAATTTAGTTTGAAACTTTTTAATTAGCTTTATATTTGTGTTTACAGATTGAGACCTCGCTCCCAAGTTTATCATCAAGATGGCTGCGGTCGACAAGTTATATATTAATAATGTCGTTAAACTCTGGGAGAATGTTTAATACGAGTTGGATTGTAGCTTGCTTAAAATTGAATTAGGGGACATCTTATTTTATATAACTTTAAATTTTCTCATGAAAACAGCATGTCAAGCAAACGCAATCAACTCTGGGCCAATTGAGATATTTGCGAATGAGCTTATTTTAACTAGACCATTTTAGGCTGCAAATACCGAGAGCATTTACGCGAATAGGTATTTTGTGTGCGGTTGACTATCCTGTGTGGTTACCGTTGTTCGAGTCGGCTACATGACTTGAATTTGATCAGCCCAAACTAAATTTTATCGGTCGGCAAATACCGGTACCTGCCCGCTTGTTACAGACGTAAGTAAATGTGATTTAAGACGCCCAACACAAATATTGGAATACGTCTTGTTGGTCGTAGGAACATCTAATTACGAAGGAAGGCATGGGCTACATGAAAACCTATTGGTAATTGGAAACTATCTTATATTCTTGTAAGATAATGTCTACAGATTCTTATAGAATCTTATTAGGATTAGGCAAATGTAAAGTGTAAAGTATCTACCAATCTGTATATCGCAACTCATACTAAGTTCATAGGAATAGATAAACCGATATACCTACCTACCTATTTCAAAAAGTAGATTAATTTGAAGACGTAGAAAACATAAGAACTTGAATGGTCCTTTCAGGCAAAATATTGTACCAGAAAGTCTTATTTGGATTATTACCTATGACTTGAGAATAATTTTTTTAATCGTGTCAAAAGAAATACGCTAGACGCTAGTCTGATTTACATGTATTAGTCAAATTAACGCGGTTATCACTTAAACTTTGTTCTCAAAACAAAACTTTAACATCATAATAAATTCAACTTTGTATCCTGAACCAAGCCATTCCGCAAACATCCTCTATTTGCCTGTCAGAAACTGTGCCCTGCATAAGTCAATCAAGGTCTTTCAAGATACTTGGGGCATGAGGGTATCACTCGCATGTTGGTTCATGCACGGACGCGTGTGTTTACATTGCAGCGCGCATCACTGGCTCAGTCACAACACCACCCGTGGGACTGCCGCAACAATAACGACAGATGTATGACGTAATTAACATTGAGGTTAAACTATCACAGGAGGATTTGTCAAAACCCCTAACGCGAAATCTAAATTTGGTTATAAACTAACTGTTGAACGAATTCATAAGAAGGAGAAATTTTGTGGACACAAACGCTTGGCCTATGTTCACTTGTTTAGAACACCACATGGAAGGAATTTTGATTGGACCATAACTTTTAGGTGGTATACATGCTCCTATTATAGAGATAGCTGATAGGGTGACCAAAATAACTGTTTGTTGCCGTCATAAAGAAAAAAAATTTCGCAGCTGATGGTTTAGGCCTTAGAGTTAGTGACTGTGATTTGTCACAAATGACAATGGCATGTCATACTCACTAACTTCCATTGTTGAACAATATTTCGAAAATAATGAAAATTTTGTGGCCACGTAGTCCTCAGTTCGCTTGTTTAGAATATAATATGGAAGGTCTATATATTGTATATTGAACCAAATTTTTAGGTGCTATTTCATGCATAACCATATACATATGTGTGCTTTATGTTTCAATAATGTAAATGAAAATGTTAAAAATATCTCTGAATTCTAATTAATTCAAATTTTGCGTAATTTTAGGATCACAATAATTAGGTACTTTTACTTACTTTTATTTCACTTCTTACAGCACAGATAGACTAAGCGATAGTAAAGTAAACTCAGCTCAATACTTACACATTAAAACTACAGGCGTCACTAGGTGTTGCTGGCTAAGACTCTAAATCGTTTACATATCTAGGTTTCCAACTTTTAAATTAATAAGCAATATTACTAACATGCACTAGTCTAATATAATATTATAAAGGAAAAAACAGGACCCATTTATCCTTCTTTCAATGCTTGGAGGTCCACTGCTGGACATAGGCCTCCCTTAACTTCCGCTACTCCAACCTGGCTTGAGCCTTCTGTATTCAGCGGATGTCCGCTGTCTTCTTCAAGTCGCCATATATTACACCGTAGCTTTATTCTTTTCTCAGCCGAGTCCATCATAAGTATCGTTGATAAACTACCCAAGTAAAAAATACTATCCAAGTATACTATGTATGTGAAAGGCTATTTCATTATTTCTTGTTTAAATATTTACCAAAAATTAATGAAACAAACAAAAATATTCACCCACATTCATTGTGAAGTTGTGATTTTATAATTAATCTTTTAATCGTGCACGATAATAAAACCAGTGGAAAATTTTGTGACTCAGGAGCCCGCGATTCCATGAATAAGTATTGGATAAAATTAATCGAACTTCGGATTACAGCAGCCACCGGGCTTTAATCTACTCGAATGGTATCAGGGCGTGGACTTGTTATCTGTTTAATGTCTGGTAAACAACGGGATCAAGGGATAAGGAACGTCCTTTCATGCGGCACTGGCCCTCCGGCGGCTGGATTAGAGACGCCTTTTGAGGAAGATTGCTGCTCGCGTCCTAAACACCCACGTGATTATATCTATTATTTACCCACAAAATTACGAATTAATCTGTGTAAATAATTTCTATTTCTTTTGTTTTATCTTCTTTGTAATTGGGGTACGTAGCCATTGCATCCCACGGACAGAGGTCACCAATTTATTTTTTAAGTATATGATTATAAACATCCTCAAGATCAAACCAAGCTTAAGTATCTTCATATAGATGTCGCTGAGCATTTTGCTACCCAGTTTTAACAGTTCATGCATGAATGAGACCTGCTAATGAAGTTTCTATTACCATCAGTCTGTGGGCACCTATTTGATTTCATAGAATCATGGTAATGACGGTCATACTTGTAGATTGATATGGGTAAATTACAGGGACAGGTTGGTCTCGGGATGGTTCAACAGGCTCAACCGCGTAATCGCCGTCGTTAGCGAATTCGTAATTGTCCACCGAGCTAGACAGCTGAATACGCGATCGTCTCAATCGGTGTCGACTTAAGATGCCATGTAAATTCAATTTCGTGCCCAAGCAATCCTATACGTAAGGCCCAACCGAACATATTATTGCTGGATTTATCTTTATTGCAGCCGTAGAACACTTGAACTAACTTCGACTGTCGAACTTACGCCATTAGTGAAGACACCGAGATACAGGATTGTTTTGGTAGGGACGGAGTTGTAAGTCTTATTGCTTTTACTATCTGCGTAGGACTGGATTGTTTAATCTAAGGTGTTAGCTTAAGGGTTAAAGTTGACTGATGAAAATATCAACAAGGATTTGGTCACTGAATCAGTCCCTAGTCTAATCTTAGCTTGAACCGTGATTATTCTTTATTGAAGTTGATCTCATTGGAATTGTTGTTTACAAAATTATTTGTGGTAGGCACTTAGGTAAGTATATGCATGTATATTTAAGTACAATAATATAGATCTACCTGCCGACTCATCATTATGTAAGATGAGTGCTTCCATCTTTGATTAAAGTCTCAAACCCAAAGTTTGACAACGTACCTACGTGCACACAAAAAGACAGGATGTTTTCGTCGGTGACATTGTCAACACGGAATTCAATTTAGAATAAAATACACGACAAAAACTTACAAGCGAGTCGTCGAGTGCTTCGCTGTTATGACATAATACTCGCAATAGCAAACCATAATACCGTAGATACAAAAAGACGGCGAACCGGCCCGTCACAAAAGCGGACGTCACAAGCTAATCCACCCGTAAAATGTCCCAGATCACTACAAAAAGTAGCCGACAAAAGTGTTGTTGTATGAGCATAAAATAAAATTTAATAAACATGGAATAATGGGGTGGATTGTAGATATTTTTGGGAAGATTCAGATAGTCAATGGCAGATAAGCTGGCAAAAGGTTTGTAGGCCCCGCGTATGTTTGATGTCGCCTCTCGTCACCGAAGCGTGAACGGTTTAAGAGCAAAATTGCACTGACGCTCCTGGCATCTGTTAACTGTACACTTCATACAAATAGATAGTTTTAATTTTGCAGATGGAATACTCTAAGTGCATTAAAAAAACTCGCATTCATTGTAGCCTAAATATTAACTGATATGAGATCTAAGCAATTAGCTGTAAGTAGTTAGGTACGGGCGAATGAATGGATCGCGCTGCGTGAACACCATGTCACTCTTATTACATTTAGATTTATTCGTTTTAAATTATGTTCGATGTAAAAAGAAGTTTTCAATTTTAAACGTACAATATGAATTTTAATTGAAATATTGCCTATCAATCTGCGGAAAAGTAATTTTAAATTACACGACTAGTAATTTACTCGCAAAATATTTATTACAAAGCCAAGTAATTTACCCAAAGCTTCATCAAGTCGACACTAATGATCTTCGCTGTGAACGAATTCTCTAAATTGAAATTATTCAATTTTGTAGAAATGGCGCAATCATCTCTGAAGTATATCAGAAGATAAGTATGAAGCGTTTCTATTTAACTTCTCGGCTCAAATTCCCGGAGCGCCATATTGAAATGTTTATAATTAAATTACATAAAGACGAAGAAAATTAATTTCACAGTGCAAAGTGGCGAACGCCGGGCGCCTCGCACAAAGCGGAAACGCCTCAAAGCGCCGGTTTCGCCGACCAATTTAATTTTCTGGATGTTTTTGGAAATTGTCGAGGAGTTGAATAATCACGTTATAACTTAACAGTATTAAATTTTATACGTTAAAGTGTTAATATTTCATTTCCAAGTTTAATTTAATTAATTCCAAAGTTACCATTCCTTCGGAGGGAGTCGCGTAGCTTAGCAAGATTTATCTCGCGATATTTATTTCTTGGATGGGATTAATGAATTGTTGATTATCACGCCATCGTGATTAGGCAGATAGTAAATAATGGTTGCAATAATTCTGAGGCTAGGGCGCGATAGGTAGTAGGTATCTACTTCACACTTATAACATTTGATAACACTTGTAAATCATTTATTTAAAGGTACATGCAGTAGAAATAAAATGATTAAGACTTTGATCGTGAATTCTTTTGGACAAAATAAGTAGGTAACTCTGTTCTTGTATTAACTTGCAGTAACTTATTTACCTATTGTGTTAAACTGATACAATATTATAAGTATTAATACCTACGTGAAGCAAAAGCTTTGTAACCTTTTAACGACTATTACGCGGATTGAGGAGTGTGATGTTTGGCATAGTTACAGTTTCCATGTTGAAGGAAGCAAAAGGTCTACATTCTTATATAAAATGCATTAGAAACAAAAAAAAAAAATTAAAATACACACACATACACGCGCATAATATACTAACAAATGTCAATTTGATGTAACCCTTTGACACTAGCGGTCGAATTTTAGTGTAGGGGAAGTAAGCCCAAGAAGGGTACCCTAAGGCAAAATTAAAGTTTGAGCATGTTAATAACATAATTTCTAAAGACTTAAGTTGACGCGTGTAAGGGAGTTTAATATAGTTTGATAAAATTAGGTCATATTACTTAAAACTACACCAGCAAAATTATTATGAGCAAATAACATAAACCTTCAAAAAACTCATTTTGCCCGTAGGGGGGGCCTAAAATGGGTACTGGCCTCGGGCAAAACGGAAGGCCGGCCTAAGATGGGTAGGTACATAAATCTCTCGAACATTTCTAAGTTAGCTATAACATAATCAGTCTAAAAATAAGCAACTTAAATGTACTTCTAAATTGCACAAAAACTTAACATAATAGAATATAACAATGTCCAATAACACTGAAGTCAGTAGTAGTACCTAATTAGTCTTTATTGTAGCCAGGCACCATTGCTACTATATTGAAATAAATTTTCATTTATTCATTTCATTCAAACTTATTTTCTTTGCTTCTATTTTTATTATTTTCTATTCAAACCTCGGGGAGCCTAAAGAAAGTAGTAGATGCCTCTATTTAGGAGTGTTGCGGTCTATGGCCTTATACGGAGCTTCCGTAAGGGAAGAAGAGCTGACTGATGAAACCATCGCCCTTTTAAGAAAACCTCAGAGGGTGATGGCTATCGGAGTCATTCGAGAATATCGCACCATCTCCTTTGAGGCAGTGTGCGTCTTCACGGGATGCTCAAGCTTCGTTATATGATTGGCGATCAGATCCGGGCCCGGTGTATTGTACCCTCGCCAAGAAAAATGGAAGAGTGGAAGTTCCACGCTCAACAGTCGGTGACTGAAAGGTGGAAAAAGCAGCTGGCTGAACTCAGAGCCGGACTGTCGCGGCTGTCCGTCCGATCCTGGAGGATTGGTTGGCGGCATGGGTGGTTTACAACCGGCTCATACAGGGGCTCACCGGACATGGTTGTTTCGGAAAGTACCTAAATAAGTGAACCGACGATACGGCGCAACACATATTGTTAGTGTGCCCAGCCTGGGAGGATGAGCGCCGTGAACTCGTCGCAGAAATGGGGGACGATCTCTCGCTTTCGACCATAATAAGAGCAACGGTCAGAACCGAGAGGTCTTGGGATGTGGGACTTTCCTTCTGCGAGGAGGTTATGTCGCAGAAAGAAGCTGCCGAGATGGAGAGGGAGATATCATCTAACCTCCCAATCCGCAGCCGGAGAGTAGGACGTCGGAAGAGGGCCTACCAGGCCCTTCTCCGTCCTAAATGAATTGATGTCTTGACGATGGACACGGTGTCAGCCGTCAATAAAATAAAGCCTCGAGAAGGTGCGCGCGGTGTATGAGCCGCGTGCCTTGTAGTGAAAAAGGGATGGTTAAACTCCAGATCCATGCTGAGAAAGGGATTTCAAAAAGGACCAGCCCTGTCAGGCTCGCGGAAGAATGCGAGAGCGTACCCGTGATCCTGACCGACGCCGTAGAGGAGTACATCCGTGGTGGTTTTAGCTGGTAGGAGTCCAGCATAGCCAATAGTATTTATGACATCCATGAGGATTTCGAAAACGAGTAGGTACTCATTTTGCCCTACCCATTTTGCCTTTTAGCTAGAAGTTTACATTATTCGAAAAATAACCTTCAAATATTAACTCTAAATCGGTGTGTTGAGTATGAAAATATACTCGAATAAGTTTATTTCGATACTGAATTAACACTATTAGACAGACATTTAAGCAAAAGCAAAAATCAATGTTAACTCATCTTGCAATTTTTTATCGAAACAGACGAAAAAATATTTTTGGTCACTGCGCACGTGTTTCTACTAGCTTCGTTTTTTAGTGACTGCCTCAGATGGAGCGGGGTGCGGAGCGACTGTTGCACTGTTCGCAGCGAGTCCAGCGTTCAATCTGACGATGTCGCATTGCCTACCCTTTTTAGGCTGGGTACCCGTCTTGGGCTTACTTCCCCTATCGCATAATGGTCGTAGCGCACATATCAACTCGGAAAGGGATCGGCACCGGATCGCCTCGCCGTCAACCTAACGTAAGCTCGGCTACGGCTAGGCGACGCCGCGCTTACGGCTAGGCGACGCCGCGCTTACGGCTCGCCGGCCGCTGGTTGACGGAATGAATGACAGCAGTTCGCCGACGCAGCGGTAGCTGCGGCGCGGGGCGTGCACGAGGAAACGGAAAGTCGACGGATAGCGTACGGTGAGACGTAAGCGCGGGTACGGCAAGTCGTCCACGCACCGTAAGCTTGTCTCGAGGCGAGGCGATTACGTTACGGATCCGATAAGTGTGCTTTACAGTAGGGAGTTTCATACAAAGAATACTGACATGCAAGAGTTGATACGTTTACGTTCCGTTTACGAGTTGATATGTGTGCTATGACCATTAGTCGATTCATAGTTTTCAAATTGTGAAGAAATTGTCAAATGGGCTTATCACATAAATAAGTGGATTAACAGCTGGGATTAACAGATAAATATATAAAGTCATACAAATAAGATATTTACCGATGACAACGATTTTTTTTGATCATTAAAATTCAGATTGCTCATCTGATACTGGTAAGACATGAAATAAAAAAAGACAATGTAAATATGTGGTAAAATTCAATTTAAATATTCTGTCAATGTACCGCTGTCTTGTCATGTCAGTGAGACATAATAAATGCTGTGTTAAGAATATCAACAAACTTAAATTCCATTCAAAAATATGCTTAGATATCTCAAGACATATCTTAGTCGTATAGACCTTGTGAGTCACTACAATCCTAGAGGCGGCAACTCGGCGACGAAACAAATTGATGTACCCAAATAATTATTAATGCCTCACGAAATTTAATTGGAAAAGTTGAATTTGTATCGCGCTCACGGCGTAGGTGAGCGATTTGAGTCGCTAGCGGGCGCCACTGCGCCTGTTTACGAGATAATTAATCTCAAAGTATTTACGGCTTTAATCGAGGTACTCCCGTACTCCCGATGGGGAGCGAATAATTCCTGTATGTTATTACTTGTATAAACCTTATTATGTTGCCTGCAAATCGATTTTAAATGAAATTCATTAACATCTTCATTATTGTTTCTTGTGAACTGTCTTACTAACACCGATCCTATGCTATGAACAATTTTATGACAGATAGTTTGATTTAAATGATCATGATGATATCATCTTGGTATTTACATATTTATTACACAACTGTAGTAATTGTTCTATTAATATTATAGCATTACTGCTTTCCTTGAGATGTTCTAATGTCATACTTACATTAATTTTTATACCTAGAACGCTATGTAAATGGTTAAATATTTAATAAACTAAATAAAATTTACCCTTAATATAATCTTATTACTAAATTTAAAACAACCTTAATAGGCATTTTATTTTCTACTTTGAACTTTGCTCTCTAAGTTTGTCTATTCGCTAACAGATGGCACTAGGCGTATGTGTTGAGCATAACAATTTATAGTTCGCGCTTTTGCCGTAACCGACAGCGCCACAATATTAGTATTTTCAGCATTTCCGTGTACCTTAATGTTGTTGTATTTTATTACGATTTATTAATTAATATAAATGACTAGAATATCGGCATTAATATTTCAAAATAAAAGTAACCATTAATACGACGGTAGTAGGTAGCCACTACGGCATAGTACATGGGCCGTTTAAGCTAATTAACAATAGATCGAATCCGAATGCAGCAACAATGAAACACGAAGAATAAATGTCAATTTCACAAACGACGAGGAGGGTTCGGTTTTAAATCGAATTCCGTTTAATAATAGTACCACGTTAGAGTTGAATGTACTCTTGATAGCGATAGTTTATTGTGTTGTAGACATTGTAACGTTCTCATATTGGCTTTTACCATTTCTTGCTTATGGTCGTCATAAATTTTATTTTATAAACATGCGCTGCATAATTTGTGTGTATTTGTCAATGATGCATGTTCGATTGTATTGACGGCAATGCCAAAGGACTGTTATTTATAAGCGCGGTAATTGAGATACTGATAGCCAAAACGGGTAAGCAGGTATTTAAATTTATTTATGCTTTATAGCCTCATGGTAACATTATAATTACTTGTTATATTAAATAACGTTAAATAAAACAAATATTTTTTATCATTTGCAAAATTTGGCGCGATGGTTACCATGCTGGATCGCCGCGCCAAGGGTCCTGGGTTCGATTCCCAACTAGGCGGAAATTTGAATGATGAGTTTGAATTTCTGTTCTCGGTCTGGGTGTGAGTGTTCTTGTCTCTGTGTGTTGTCCATGGTACCCACGACACAGGAAATCCTAGTCTGGGGCTATGAGTGTGAAGCGTTATTAATTCGTTATCAATCGACATGCAACTAGTTGCAGTGACTTTGAAAACCGGTCGACTGTTGTAACCATACTCAGTTAAAACAATTGTTTTTTCTGGTCGGTTACTTGAGTACTAAGGTTCTTCATCTTCAAAAAACTAACAGTCTTCTAAAAATATAATACAATGTTTGTTTGCTTCAGTATGTTTATTATTAAACCTCAAGGTTGTCTGAAGCAGCTTACTTCATGCCAGAACATTTCACTAGCTGATAAACCTAAAAATAGCTGCAAAGACGAGTTTACTTATTAGCGTAAAGTTGAAACCAATAATCACGAAGTTCCTCGTTAAAAGTATTATAAAATAATGACTAAAATAAAAGTCAGAGCCTAACTATGCATAGCTATAATAGTTTGCTTACCTTCATTAGCAATTAATTTAACGTACGTTCGGGGCGGGATCACTTATCCGATCTGTTTATAAATAAAACAAGTGCTATATTTATACTAAGACCCGTATCGTTGTGAAAAACGTCACCGGGGAAAGCTGGCCATTTTTAAAAAGCTTCCTACCACAAAATAAACCTGAGCTATTTAGCTTTCGAATAGAATCGGATGAGACCCCTTGACCGTGGTGTACGATTAAGATCTACTCAGTGAATTCGTTCATTTAAAACATAAAATGAGTTGGAATTGACGAAAACTCTCGTTAAGTGCCGAGTGCAGCGCATTGCTCGGAATTTAGTCTCTTTATTATGTAATCTTTTCTTCAATCTCCCTGCCGAGTTGGTCTTGTTTACAAGTTAATTTTACATTATGTTAGCAATTACAATTAAAAACTAAACTTATAAGTATGCCACCTCATCTTCATTTATAATTATACCTAATGTAATGTTGTGGTTCATACGTGGCAACTTTCAAAATGTATTATAATTATGTATATTAAAACTTAATGTCTTAACTCTTATGGATACCTACTTGAATTTAGTATAACGGCACATAGTCTTCACAGTGGCGGTACAGTCACACATGTCGAAAAGCCCAGCTTACTAGCATTTTACTATCATCACTCTGCAGCTGATAACACTCATATTATAATTAATGTGTTGTTCTGTGTTGTCGGGCCAAAGATCCCGAGATCCGAGAGGTTGTACGATACAACTGGGCTTGCCTTGTTCTGACGGCCTAGGCACGCCACTGAGTCTACAATACAACCTGCGAGCGGTCAAAACCTTTTATTTGAATTGTAATAAGGAGTTTAGAAGTTCTGCGAAAACAGCCAATACACGTGCTAAAATTATGAACCTCGCACACTGTGGGTTTTTTGACTTCCGTATCTAACTATGAAAAAAATTTAGGATATTATTTACCATCCACCCATCCTATATCCTCATAGGTATGATCATTGAAGTAGTTATAGTTAGTGGTATTGTTGTAGTTTATGTTATGGGCCTCGATGCCTGAAATAAAGATTTATTATTATTATTATTATTATTATATGCTAGTTACTTCATTGTTCTTCAAACAATCTGGTGCTAACTAATTTCAAATAAATTATATTATGTTTAAATATTTGACATTATGTAGGTAAATGCTACAGATATAGTACGCATAAATTTTCAACCCAGGTTACTTTTATTGTAGTACTTCAAAAACATAATAATTTTTTGAACTAAGTACAATATTTGGGATCATTCTTGGTAATTTTTTATTGTCTGAATTGACTCGAGTACTTTTAGATGAGTACTTACTACGTATGATAGGTAGCTATAAGTAATATGTATATTTTAACAATACATATAGGTACTCTATCTACCTAGTTTTCTAATCTGCCTCCATAAGTTCATATTCATACTTATTTGGTGTACCAAATAAGTACCTATGAATATGAACATAATGCAATGAATGCATCAACACATTTACGTTTTCCAGTAGATATGGCATCAGTTAGGACATGAAAATCTGATTTAAACTTGTCATTACAAACACTAAACATTTTAAATGCAAACGGGTATCTACTCGTATCATCATTTTCTTGAAGTGTAGAACGCATTTGTGTCGAACTAAAGATTTGACTTTATCTTCTTGGAGGTCGATACACAAACTCTATTGACTATTGACGTATAGATGTACTAGTAAAGTGTGGATATAACTGAATAAGTTATATACGGTGGTTTTAAGATTGGTGTCCATGCGGCCAGTTTCTGCTATAAAATAGATAACATTAAACTCGGGTAAAGGGTGTGAGAGTGAGGAGCGGTTCACACCCTTTCCTACTGACCACTACCCTCGGTTGCCTAGCAACCGGCACCTTGTCATCACAAACAGATAGCTGTCCATCTTATAGCTCATAATTGAAGGACGTGGATTAGTTATTACAAAACAATGCGTAGGTAGTTCATTATGTTCCGTAATCTCGTCCTCATATTTTGTACTATGTAGTACGTGCTCTGTGCTACTTGCCGTCACAATGTTTAAAGATAAGCGCGTTCTTCATTCTCTGTGGTACGTCCCTAGCTCCATCTGTCCACCACTGGCAATGTCATTGTGCTTTTTTGTGCAAAACGTGCTGTCACGAAATTTTATTTTCATTTTATTTTCGAATTTTATAATCGTTTTTACAGTCCTTTTACAGTACTTTTTCAGTTATTATAGTACGCCTAATTTGAATTAAATATGGGAAAATATGAAAAGAGAAAATGAAAATAATTGAGTCAACGGATTCTAGAGTTGGAAAAACGCATGAATAGGTCCCGTCTTAGAAACAGCGGTATGTTTTGATAACTTCTATTAGCTTAATTAAACGCAGATTTTTGCCCCTGATGTTACTTCGACAAATTTTATTACACACACTAGTCTCTGGAGTTTTCACGAGAGGTTAACCATGAGAACGATGTTGTGTCTACCTATAACAAATAGGTAACTACCATGTTTCGGCTTTCACGAGGGGTTAGCTAATGGTGCCGCATTTTACGCACCAAGATATTGTTACCACCTATAACAAATAGGTACCACGCAAATGCTTTCACGAGAGGTTAGCTAGTGGTCCCGCATGTAACGCGACAGGATATTGTAACCACCTATAAAAATAGGTACCACACCACGCACATGCTTTCACGAGAGGTTAGCTAGTGGTGCCGCGTGTTCCGCGATAAGATATTGTGACCACCTATTACAAGTAGGTACCACGCACATGCTTTCACGAGAGGTTAGCTAGTGGTCCCGCATGTAACGCGACAGGATATTGTAACAACCTATAAAAATAGGTACCACACCACGCATATTCTTTCACGAGAGGTTAGCTAATGGTGCCGCGTGTTCCGCGATAAGATATTGTGACCACCTATTACAAGTAGGTACCACGTACATGCTTTCACGAGAGGTTAGCTAGTGGTCCCGCATGAAACGCGACAGGATATTGTGACCACCTATAAATTAGGTACCACACCACGCATATGCTTTCACGAGAGGTTAGCTAGTGGTGCCGCATGTTATACAGCGAGAAGGGATTCATGGAGCTTTTACGAAAGACGAGGATGGAACAGACTCAAGTCACACAACTAGAAGCCGTTCGCCTCATGATCGGAGTCGATCAAGCCGATGCTCGAGAAATCATAGAAGCAGGCGCCGCTCCTTTCCTCCAATTCTAATATCCACAGCCGATCATCGACTCTGCCTGACAGAGATGCAGTCAGACAGAAAGAGAGGGGGGGGGGCAGACTACTACGGAAGAACAGGTACCTCGTCAATAAAACAACACCAGGTAAAGGATAGCTCTCTGCCAGCAGACGGCGAAGAGCTCCTAGGTCAGGATGGTAAGCAAACTACGTGTAATTCTATATACTTATATGAGAGCATAGCTACACGTTGGTCAGCTATTCTCACTGATGTAGATCATCAATGCAGACCTAAAAGCTACCATGTTGAAGAAACAAGATCCCCTCTCGAACTGACGTCTTCTAGTATCACCCAAGTTAAATGGGGAAGTTGTGGCAGTGATGAATGACAGTGGTATCAAATTTGACAATAGAATCTGTGACCAGCAAGTAGTCCTATCAATAGCAATCTCTACAGTGTGGAGGCTTCAATGACATGATTCTGTCACCGAATAATAAGCAGCACATTGAGGTATTGAGTGATTCAATAAGGCTGTTAGTTGACTTATTCCATGATCGGTTACACATAGGACACTGATTCTTCCTGGTCTGAACACCCATGTGGCTCAGGTATCATTATCATCGACATCGGGGTCAAGAGCGACCATGATTCAGATACAATGCGGTGGTTTAAGATTATTTTATAATCAATGGTGTGAAAAGTGATATTACATCCAATCCAACCATTATTGGCAGTATAAGGGGTTATACAATGCTATTTAAACGCAAGACCACACGAACTGTTTTGTCCACAGTACAATATTTTTTCTAAAATAGTAAATAGTTTGTTTGCTCTCGAAGTAGGACAGCTATTGGAACTAGGTTCTATACAATCATGATTTCTTGCTCAGGGCCATGAAGGTTGATACTTAACCTTAAGAAACTTATAAAATTTGGTGTCACCTTTATGATACTTTGTGCATTGCAGACTCCTATGATGATTGTGTGCAGAATGCATTGACTACTGGGGAATCTAAGGTTTATTATTAACTCACAAAAAAGTTATTTAAAACTCAGTCAGGGTTGTCTTTATCTAGGATTTATGCCAGATTTTATTCCATGTTCCATATATAATATCATCTTCCCTAGAAGAGGGACCATGTTATCGAATTTGTTAACAACTACTAAACGCCCTTGCTTCGCTTCGGTAAACCTATTGGTAACCACATTTGAGTAAATAAATGTATGGACGGTATTTTTTAAATCGACATGACTTTTTTATTATTTATGAACCGATTGCAGTAAAACAGTCACTGAATGGTGATCCAAGCTTACTGCAATACAACAGTGAAAATTGCACCTAACTATAACGCGGTTCTTGAGATTGGTCGGAACAAACGCGCAGACAAGCAGACAAAAAGTACAGTTTTATTATAATATGTATATTAATGGATGATATGAAATAAAAATAAATAATAATAGTAATAATAATAGTCAAAACATAGTTGTTATACTTTGGAATTTGTCCAATTACTTGGTCTTCTTGTAGTTGCTTGTAAATCCATAGAATATGGTATCTTCTATACGAAATCCCTGGAAAACTACAATACAGTGATTTTAAAAGATTTTAATGGAAATTATAATGCAACAATAATATTAGCAAAAGGGATTCAATCAGATCGGGATGAACTGATCGGGACATTACACATCCAAGTAATAGCAGGAAAATTATACAATTTAATTTTAGTTTACAGATTTCCTCAGATGCTTCGCAAACAGATTGCGGACTTGTCTGTAATAATGTGAGGAGTCACGGACACTGGATAGAAGAAGAGAATCTTTTCAAATAAAATTAGGAACAGCTTTTAAATGTTTAAAAACATTTGCATCTAAGTAATTACTGCGAGGTTTTTGCTTTGGAAAGATAACACAATTGCTATAGCAAGAAAATGAAAGCTACAAGGTTTCCACATATCAATAACTTAGCGAGAGAGCTATGGCAGTGGAATGAGAGAAGACACGTCATATGGGTGTATGCATTTTACATCAGCTCAAAAGAAAACTCCATCACAGATAGTGAATCCAGACGTTCAAAATCTGAAATCGAATGCCAACTGAGTGACATTGTTTATGAAAGTTGTATACGCCTTAGATGACAAATCACACTGGATGGATCAATTGTAACAATTTATTTACAATAGTTATCAATGCATAGTGATAATTCAATTGTGTATCTAATAAAGATAAATAAATTAATTAAATAAAAGTATACTAAGCAGATTCGATGAACCGCAGGTAGCTCTTTGCTGATAGGAATAACACCAAATGTCGGGATTACAATTATAACATGGTTCTTAGACCCAGAAGCATATTCTATAGATACATTCATCTTGAGATGGAATGACATGTTCTTTTATGCATTTCCATTATTCACGCTTTTAAGAAGAGTGCTGAAGCAAATTATAGGAGACAAGATAAAAATTGTGGTTCCTATGTGGCTCTCACAGCCCTGGTATCCACTTTAGAACTCCATGGCTATATCTGAAAAAATAAGAATTAAACCTCGATATAACTAATTTATTCTTATCTCCTTCTACAGACTTGCATGTGTTATACATATAAGAGCCTTACTCTGATTGCAGCCATATAGTCAGGAGAACATTTCTAAGAAAAGTAATCCCTGCTTTCTCAATGGATATAATGTTAGCCTCATTATCAGGAAACAATACGGGTCTGCTCTTGGTGCATGAATTTCACACTGCCAGAGCTACAATGTGGATCCTTTTGGAAGGTTGTTTCATATAGTTCAATGAATACCATCAGGTCAGCAATTTCCGTAATAAAATAAGGTCCTCAACTCGGCATAATACGATATGATATTACGAGTATATGGGATCCAAGTATAGTAGATTCTAGACTATTTCTAGACTCTTAGCTTAGAGGTACACTCCTTACTAACGCTGTCTTTTATCTGCATTAAGGATATTGCTGTTAATTCTGATTATATAATATCAAAATTTTCAAAATTTTATTTATGAAAACTTGTGGTTCTTATCAAATACAACATAATTTAACTTTACAGTTTTTCAAACAAAATACAGATATCTGCCCGGCTAACAATCCTACTATATTATTTACACTTACAAAAATATGTGAGGCAAAATTGTAAATCATTAATTCTAACTGTTAAGAAACAGCACCAACCAACCTCACTGCAACTATCAGCCGATAGATTAAACAAGTTCGGGTTAATAGTGGATTAGACACTTCCACATTTACAAGCCAGAGACATGCTTTACTTCAAAAGCCTCGTATGCCGGCATTATTGTGGACTATTGAGGTTATAAGGAAAGCAGCCGGTTAGTTCACCTTTTCCTCCACATTTGCTTCATTTTATAAAAGACCAATGATTAGTGGTCTCAGTCAATTAACTCAAAATGTATGCTCATTGCATAAAGACACCTACACATTATGAGACTGACAATTTAACAATTATTATTATCATTTCTTTACGTTTTTTTTAAACTGTGGTATATACGATACAATAAAAAGAGGATGTTTCTTTACTTAATATAAATATTATTTGTTAATTGTATGTGATTATCATCACGAAATTATTAATGAATGAATTATTATCAACCCAACTTTCTTCTTTGAACATCTACATAGTACAAAATATGAGGACGAGATTACGGAACATAATTAAATAGATCGGACTAACTTACCAAGTGACGTCCGATCCTCAATTATGTGAAGTAATCTCGTCCTCATCCTAGACCCAACCCTTCCCAGGTAATATTCTTAAAAGAATATACCTACATACTGCTGGTATCCTTTGAAGAATAATTTGTATTTCGCAAGTTACGTTCATAATGATCTGTATTGCCTACTCTAACCCCTTCTCTGAAAGTTGTGTTGTAGAGCTTTGAAACAATGACATTGCCAGTGGTGGACAGATGGAGCTAGGGACGTACCACAGAGAATGAAGAACGCGCTTATCTTTAAACATTGTGACGGCAAGTAGCACAGAGCACGTACTACATAGTACAAAATATGAGGACGAGATTACTTCACATAATTGAGGATCGGACGTCACTTGGTAAGTTAGTCCGATCTATTTAATTATAAACGCAAACTATGTAGTTTTAAAAAACTAGTAAACTTATCATTCTTGTTACAATTACAATTGTTATAGGTAAACAGAGGTATGCAAGGACAGTAACTATTACTGTAAGAGTATTTTGAAATTAATCCTTTATTTTGTTAATCCTATTATTTTACCTTCTCGAAACTCGTACAAAAGAACGTTACTTAATGCGAATTTTTAAGTCGTTATAATTTCAAAGTAGATAAAGAGTTTCAGATTTGAAATAATCGGTTTTAGGTAAATAAATCGACTCCTACTCGTAAGGTAATCCTTTCCCTTAAGCATTTAACCCTCCGTTTAAAGTGTAAGCTGTCTGAATTTTTAATAAATTTCAGAGAGATGTCAATGGTGTGTTTTATTTTGCATAGGGCTTACGCCTGGGTTTGGGGTGCGCGAGTACATTTCGCTGTACGTCATTTGTTTGTCTCAGCACCCTTGCTTCGGCTGTGCACTCAGATTGCACTTATTGTTGACAGAATATCAAATGATATCATAATTGTTTACATATTGTTGGCGATGTGGGTGTACGGTGACAAATGGGGGTAAACAGGTTTATGCTTTTAATTTAAGTTTGCTCATAACTTTTTGAAGTTGCTAATGGAGGTTAGAAAATGATATGAATTTTATGTACATTCTTATTTTAAAAGGATAATGATTAGTGGGACCGTAAATATACACTATATTATTAAGAGTTTTTAAACCTTAAATAAAAACAACAGAGAATAGCAAGTGGTGTTATGAGACGAGGTGCAGCTAAACGAGGCGAGGTGAGATAAGGTGAGGTAATGTAAGTATAGTGGAGTAAAGGAGAGGGAGTCAGGAGACGGAGACTAGATGAGATAACAAGGAAATATTACTGGCTGGGCAGCAGACTATCTTCGAGAATAAACAGATTAAAACATTATTAGAGGAATTTGATATGTCAATGAAATGAATTATGTTTTAATTTTAATATCTTACAAATAATCCTTCTAAATTTTAATTACGTCATTGGTTATTACTATAATAAAATATTTAAGATTTATAGTAAACTGATGTAATTAAAAGGGAAAGTATAAATGATTTGAAGATCGCTATTGTTTGTTTAAACGTTGTACGGACGCAGTGCCCAGGGCGTCCAGTGTAACCCGGTTACGTGATATCAATTAAATTGTAGTGGACAAATGTAGCGAAAAACCGGCGAGAGGAGATTACCGCTGTTGTTCCTGTCGTGCAACATGTGATCGCCGACGAAACAAAACGTGGGTTGCTAATGACGCAAACAGGTACAAAAAATTTGAAAAACTCGTATTTGTAGCAAAATGACTCAAGTCGTTGTAATATCCCTTATAATTTTTTTGGCTTATAATTTAACTTTGATTTTTATGACTTTGAAGCAAACTGCAACTAAGTATCAATAACTGTATCTATGCCAAATTACAGTTTTCTATAATACCACTTAAGGTTCTTTACGATATGCGGACGGACGAAGGGACGAAGAGACGAACGGATGAACGAACAGAATAAAAGGCGAACGGACAGACATGACGAAACTATAAGTTGAACGGTTGAGCATTTCTAAATGTAGAATCACTACAACAATAACTAATCCTTCAATACTGGTGTCAGAGTTAACGTTCGAGCCGGAGAACAACCATATAATTTACAATCGCCCGCTATTCAAAGGGCATCAGTCGGTTTCAGGCTTAAAAAGGGTAATAGATGCATGTCTTGTCGGCCATTGTCTTAGCCAGGGTAATCGCTTCCGTGAGAGTATCGGCCGTCGGTCTCCGATCGTCCGATCTGACAGTTTCAATTTGTATGCCGACCACTATAGCTCGACCACCCCACTCGTTCTCACGCCACAACTTACCTAATTATTATTTTACTTTTCTACCAATCTAACATATGTTAGCCCAACAGTCGTAAGTCGTGACTGCGTTACAAACTTGATTGGATTTATTTTCATATTTCGTTCATTAACGTGCGACTCGAGGCATTTACATAACTACTTCCCTTTGAAACCAAACAAAACAATGATATTTGAATTCTATGCATGTATTGAGTTTAACTAGACCGAGAATCAATTAAAAGTAAGACGTATTGAAGATAGGCAGAATGAATATGTATTGGTGGGTGAATAATCCTTAGTTTTGTAATTGATGGTAGTAAACTTGCATGTCGCAATGGTTTAATCTGAAAGCAAACGGTAAACGTTACCTTGATTCGTAATCGGTTCTGATAAAAGATTTACGAAACTCATTGGAGCGCGTCGATATAAGACTGATAGACGTAAGGGAAATGTGATAAACGCTGTCATTGTATCTAAGATGAATGAACAGAGCTGCGATGGCCTGGCGAGGTAACCGACACGGAACGGGCACGCTTCACCACCTACCTATTCAGGATGTGTCGATTATGGTATGGATCTAATGATCGCACCCCGCATAGCCACTTCTATGAACTACAGCTTTTTGTGAATTTTCTTGCACCCGCTGCGCCTGACCGAGAACGGTATGACATATAACGGCGATAACAGGAAATTCATACTTTTTATAATTCGTAGGAGACGCACATTAATTTTAAAGTCATGTTAAATATGGCCTTGAATACAGTAATGAGTGGTTTTCTGTACAATTATTTTTATAATTAATGTGTTATCACAACTTCGAGATTTTTTAAACATATTATTTTATTTACTCAAATAAGTATATAACCTATACCTAAATTAATTATTAATTAGAGAAAACATATTAGTACCTTGAAATTAGTATTCATTCATAAGACAAAATGATACGACCTTGTAGATCCCCTGTGCTTTTTAGGACGTTTCTAAAAATGTCACTAAATATTTTCAAAAGTCGTAACTCGTAGGTAACAAAAGATTTTAATTTTGAGACTATACAATGCCTTGTTTATTGTACAATATGAAGTACCTACACGGTCTACATTTTATAATTTAGTAACCTTTAAAAACTATCAATGTGTTATAAACAATTATAAAAATTATATAATTATAAAAATTAGGCAATTACTATTGCCTACGTTGAAAGTAATAACTTATTAGATACACTGGTTTTGAAAACATAAATGTGCCTATAAATAAGTAAAACATTTAAAAAATAAACTATTCAATCGGCTATTTACATGCTATGGGACCTGTCATGTATTTATAATACGGTATTACGATTCAAGTTTAAAACATTGTATTTTCGAGAAACAGCAAAGTCAGTTATTAAAGTACCTTTGTACCTACCTACATGCAGTTCATTATAGACAAAGTGTATGTGAAGCGAAATTTGTGGCTACTATTCAAATAGCCTCCTTAAATACAATCTAATATAAGCGCAATATGTAAGTGAATGTATTGCGAGAATCACATTAGTGACATTAAAATCCTCCATGCATTCGTTAGTGGCGGCTGTAGATGGCAAAATATGCGAACCGACTCGCTTTTGCTGTTCGCTCCGTATGATTTTCAGAAATGGCTATGGTCTTATGGGCAGTAAGGATACAATATTTTTATGCGGTGCGTTTTTCCTTCGAGGCTGTTTTTACGGCTATTACCGTATCTAAAGTAGGAAAATCGTTTGAGATGCTACATTCTAATGACTGCTCGGAGGCCCGCGCGTGCGCCGCTACTTAGCTTGTCCATTCAGGGCTGGCTTATATTTTACTTTTTTTTTGCAACTATTTTTATAAATGTTAATTTTATGTATTATATAAATATTAATATAGTGTCTAGTCAAATACATGGTCTGTATTTCCATTGTTGGTATTTTTATAATACAAAAGATGTTATTTAGGAATTTACACAAAATCTCATAGATATATTTGGTTGTTGTGGTTATTTTGATTCCCATGTAAGGTTTCGTAAGATTCGTAAGATTTCTTGGACCCCCATCCCATTTCTTACTTAAGATTTTACCTAGTTGAGTAATGGAAATTGCATTAAAATTCACAATTTGACGAAAAAAAACATTGTCTCATGTTTAAATGTGTAAAAATAGATAAGTAATTAAACACTGAAAACATGTTTAGATTAAATTTTGAGAGCCCCTCCCCCCCTTGTGACCCTTACCTAATTAATCAATGGCCTTTACACATATTAATTGTAAATAGGAAACTTATTCTGACAATGAGACGATAAAACAGACTACCTATGTATATAAAATTTTAAGGAATATAAAAATGATAAAAGTACTGATAATTATGGGAGTGTTAAAATGTTTCTAAATAAAAGTAAAGATCATTTCAAAATAAAACCTTGCTACAACCCTGGCGTTAACTAGCTTGGCTGAATGAATAAATCGTACATACATTACCAAATAAGCGTAATATGAATGTAGTTTTATGATTTTAAAATACCGATAATACCTACCTAATTATACATTTGTATTTACAAAATATTTT
The DNA here is from genome assembly GCA_963932265.1 of Thymelicus lineola. Taxonomy (NCBI): domain Eukaryota; kingdom Metazoa; phylum Arthropoda; class Insecta; order Lepidoptera; family Hesperiidae; genus Thymelicus; species Thymelicus lineola. Next base: position 8,944,132 of record OZ010683.1, on the reverse strand, counting down.
TCTATATAAATTTTTTAATCTAGCATAAATTTTATAATTACTCAAAATAAGTCAAATCTAAATCCAATTGATCTAAATATTCTTCATAAAGTAGCCTTAGACACCGTATCTCTCATTAAAATAAAATTCCAAATCTAGCACTTCGGTATTTACATGCTCAAGTAAACTGATAATATATACAAGCCAAGTATGACAAACTGAACAATTTACATAAAATGTTAACAAGGTTTATAAAGCTCAAGCGACATCCAACGTCGAGTCTGCTTTATATCCCTTCAATCCATTTGCTTGTTAATATCGACCATTTATTACGAAGAAAAAGGTCGTGTCGTCGTAAAAAAGGATGGAGAATAGAAGCGTTTAGCGCGCTAATTTGAAGGAGGCGGCCGGAGTGTCGGTGTACGATGGCATCTTCACGGCTTACAATAGTAAACAAATGTGTCGCGGGGACGCAATTACACCCCGGCAGGTGCGCGGGCGCAGCGGCGTCACGCCGCGCCCGAGCGAGCGCCGGCGAATCGCGCACATCACGCTCCGCTACCTCTCGACTTATGCTAATGGCCACCGAGCCGCGTAAATTGGAGTGAGCTTGCTGCAAAACAAAATGCGTCCGCCTCTTTATCTTATTACAGTATTGGCCGGCTCCGGGACTTCGCCTCGCACACCTTATCTATCCCGTGAACCCTATTCTCACGACCCATGGCATAGTTTCATTCGACAACAACCCTAGGACTCCCGGTCGCCTGTAAACCCGCAGATTGGCAGACTGAGTGAAATCCGAATACAAAAACTAGCGCGGGAACGAACGTGAAACCGATTAAAAGGCCACATCACGATTTTGTATGCACTTTGCACTCATTCGATCTCATGTGGACGGTACCAGCTAGCTCTTCTACCGGATACTTTACTTTTTTGTTCTCAAAGATTATGCAAAGGTGCCTTATAATTAAAGCGTTCTCGGAGCGCTCTATGTTTCTTTTTCTCTTCTCGCGGCTGCATCTTTATAAGAGAAATCCTAATCTACAAAGTCAGAAAAAGTGTAGGCATTCAATTAGTAATGCTAGTTACTGAAGCGTTCTACGTAGTACGAGCACATAAAAAACTCTGAATCGAAAAGTGTGTTTTTATAATCACACGAAATCCATCTTGAGGAAGTGGCAACGATGATTGAATATTCATCCATGGATCAACAATAATAGATCCCATCAGTGGCTGGTATGTGGCATCACATTTCATATAATAAGACTTCAATACATCGCACCGTGAAATGTGTCGATACAAAAACTTAACTAACTATAACTGCTAACGTGTGAATCGTATTAAAAAGCTGTTTAGTCATTCACCTTCATAAACGGGTGGCATTCGTTTGTCGTGATTAAATTTCGTCCATTAGTACACCGTTAGGCCGATCGATAGATGTAAACGGATAATGTATTTAATAATCCGACCAATAGATTTCGGTTGCGAAATGGTTCTGTGTTATCAGATGATAAATTATACCGCCGCGCCGTTACGGCTCTAGATACACACCGTCGGCGATGAGAATATAGAGGCGTGTAATTACAATCATATTCACAAATAAGTTATTTAAAATGTTATTTAAAGGCCCATGGTATTTTTTCGTTTGTTGTTGTTATTGAGACCATGCACTCGTTCTGTTGATTGAAAAAGAGATTAATTTATTCACGAGTACCTACTTACGCTCATGATCTAAAAAAATCAATCTACCATTATTACATGTAGTTATTTCCTATCTTGAAAGTGTTAGTGCTGTGTTTGGACACCAATCCTAAGAGCAGAAATTGCAAGAATTTTTTGTAAGCAAAGTTAACGTCAAATTATTTATTTCGTCATAGGAACAAGGCTCACTTGACGAAAGCTACATAATTCTTACCAAGACATAATATGGTTGCTTGAAACTATCTGCTTCTCTTATTTCTACGCTGCAGTGGAGAAGTTAGTACGTGTATCGAATTTCGGCACCGTCATTGGTCTTGTACCATCCAAAAGCCTCCAACACTGCAGTATCATTTATTGCACAACTATAAGTATTTAAATTTCCTTGAAGAAATTACTAACACTAGGCTTGTATTGATCTTCCATTCAGAAAACTGGGTTTTACAGAATATCTTGAACGTCTATCTTTATAAGGGGTAACCAGGTATTAATGCACTTTAATTATGAATTTCTTTCAATGTGACAAATATCAGTAATGGAAAATATCTTAAAGTAATCTACTATCGGAAAGTTTAAAGAATGAAACAAAATTCTACCAACTCTAGGTCATATCTATCATTATCGTCACATATTTCTTATAATTTTGATAAGAAGATTCGAAAATATCATTGAGACAATCCTTGATGGTAATGATGAGATCTAGACTTCATTTATTTATGAGTCCAAAAGAACATTGATCTCGCCACATTCGTATAGTGTTACAATAAGTATATGGAGGCACTAAGAGACACGTAGTGCCGTTAAAGTAAGTAATTTTGTTCAATTGTCTTGCGAAGCGGTGCGGCGTTCGCAATAAACAATCGCTCATATTGAATGAAAGGAAATGTCTGTCTGGAAATTAGCTCGGAAACAAGAGAAAACCTTTAAACGCTGGTCGTTTATTATATTAAAAGGTTTTAAATTGCAAAAAGTGGAAGTCAGTGACGGACTAATGTGTTTCACTTGTTCTTAGCTATCTTTCGTATGCTTTTTACATTTTTATGATGGTACCTACGCAATAGCTAAAACGTATGACATGGAAATGTTACCTTGTTAGTTGTTTGTGACGAATCAAATCGTTCACTTTGCGTTCACTCAGCATTTCAAAATTTTCACAATATAATTTGAAAGAAGATAAATATATTACTTTATTGACACTATATGAACTTATTACTTTAATTTGCGGAAGTGACTTTGTGAGGCGAACCTAAGGTAACCTTTCATTAGCATGACTTCTAAAACTTCGCCAAAATACTTATTAACCCGCCCAAAATAAATTTTAATATTATTATTGTTACGAATCCAATAAAATAAACCAAAGTTTGATATCTGCAGCGACGATAACACAATCCAAGATCGATATTATATTTTAAGCAAATTTCCCGGCGGAAGCTTCACACAAGGAATAAAAGTCGTCACGGAATCCTATTTCAAAACGCATTTCACATACAAATACCTAATTTTGGGGTAAAGTACGGACATTATACAGGCGGGTTCGCATTTAAATTATTCCAGCGGATCGTTTATAGGCCATAACCGAATTTGGGAATTAGCTATAAAACAACATTTGATACGGGCAGGCGCGGGCGGTTTGCAATTTGAATGTTTCGCCCGTTGCGGAGCTCATTGGGTTGCGCGGCGCGTGCATCGCTCGCTTCCATATTGCCAGTATTGCCACCGCGTCACCACCGTCGACGTCGTCGTGTTATACGTCGTTGCATTTCCACGACTTGGCGTAAAACAGAATAATTTTACAAGCTTTCGTTTGTCAAAGATGAGGTACGCTGCCAATAGGGATGCTGACTAATTTTAGGATTCCATTTTATTTTATAGATAGAACCTCAATATCACGAAAAAATATTATAAAAATAATAATCTTCAATTTAAAAACAAAAATTAACAAATAAAAATCCTTATCAAATTTCCCATCAAAAACGTCACGTGTATCAATATCCGATAATCAATACTATCTGTCTACTGAAGTTTGTTGAATTTCCATATAAAATATGAACAATGACGTCATATTCTCAAAATGGTGTTTAAGGACACGTGATAGTGAGTACAATTTTTAACATTTTAAATTAATGATATTTAATTTATTGTGATTGATTTCTATAAAAAATCATATTTTAGGAGTTCAAATGTTACCACTAATGCTTTAGACATACATTTATAGTAATTTTTAGTGTCAACATACCTATTATTATAGAAAGTCTAATTTCTTTGTTATTAAGGAAAGGTTATGGAGTGCGTTTTGTCGCTGGAGGTGTTGCGTAGCGCGGGCTTCATGAAGCATCTCAAGATGATCATTATATTGCCTGAAAGTGGTAAAGTCAGCGAAGGGGGTTCTAAATTTCCTTTCATTGAATAATGAACACAAATTTTATTAACATAAGTTTGTATCAATATAACTTTCTATTAATATAAGATTTAATATAAGTATTTTTTTTATATTTGATAAAGTTTCAAAAACGCAATTTTTCTCTGTATAATTATATAAGACATGATTATTTTGTTTCACAATATTGTAAGGACAATATAAGAATTATTATAGAAACTTTATCATATTATATATTGTTTGTGACTATACCTTTATCTATCCTTTATATATATGTGATTTTATGGGAAACAGTTGAAAAAGTTGTCCAAGTTAATGATTCTAAATAGCCACGAATAATATGTAAATATAATTAACCGTCGTGACTGTAGAAAGAGTTCACAGTTTCTGGAATTGCCAAAGGAACCTATCCTTGGTAGCGATTTAAATTCTTACCCTGCACTATTTATACTAAATCTTAGGTAATTGGAACTTTATTTTATTTTACCTTTAAATAAAGGTCAAGGTAAAGGTTAGGGTAACTTTTGGAAAAATCTACGTATACAAAAAACTAAAATATTCATAGTAAATTTAATTACATAGGGTAATGAGCAGTAAATTACCAGCAATCTTATGGTAAGTAACGGTAAGAAGTCACCTATGGATATCACCAATCAGCTTTGCCGGCCAAGAAAGTAGAAAGAGGTAAAAAGGAAAGTACTGTCTCTCAAACCCCCAGCCGGAACTCGAGCTTTTTTAATTCAACCTTAACAGGCAACTATAATTTTTATATAATAATTTTCAATTATCATCCGTAAGTCGTGACACACCTTGACCTGAATTATGGATTATACGTATTACATGATAAAATATAAAAATATATTTTGGTTTCATGATCTTTTACAAGAGTTAAAAAAAGTGGAGAATATATTGGTTACATAATCACATATGCCTTTGTTCTATGTATAGCCCCAATTGACTAAAGAGTCACATTGGGAGTGGGGCTTGTCATTCAAAGGCGCGTTGTATGTATTGTAAGTACGGGGCAGCGACGCGAATCCGTGTGAATACTCGTGAAGTCGACTCGCCAATACACTGTGCGATTTCGCAAATAAAACTATAATCATGGTGATTACTATTGACGCTTCCTTCAGTTTTGTAGCTCAGTCGTGATCATCGATTACGGCTATTGTGCCGTCATTCAATGCAATAGGTAGGATTGTACGGACCAATTAAACGGCCCCTAATTTTCTCCGCTATGGTTGTTACTACGGCGAAGGTAGGGTAGACGGGAATAATATCTACTGGGCATCAGATTTTTAAGACAATAAAGTTATTCATACTTTCAAAATAACTACCATGATAATAACTTCAAAGAATAAATTATATAAATTCTATGAAAAATATATTAAACGCAATAGAATGGCAAAAAAAACATGGTGTTAAAGCAGCATTACAGCGTTTGTAGGGTTTGTATAACTTTCAAAATTTGTTTTTTTCGAGTCAAATTAAAATACTGCATTTTTATGGTAAGGATGGTCATGCTTATCAGATCTGATATCGATGATTGAAGTTTAGTACCACCAGAGAACTCCTGAATAAGGATTGAAATTTTTATACTTACACATATAATTATGTCACCTACTGTAGGAAAGAAAGCTTCAGAAAAAGGAACTCTGAACGTAAACTGTAGTCACTATACTTTTTTTGAGTTACGTACAAACCATCCTAACGTAGTTTCACTTTTTATATTAATTTATTATCTTGACAGCAATCAGATTTAATATATTTTAGTGAAAACTCTGACCTCTATTTATATCTTTCTCACCCCTATTTATATTATCTATTTCTATCCCTATACAATAATACAAAGATCGCTAAAACTCAAGGCAATTATATTGCACAAGTAATGATTTAACATTAATTACTCATAAGTGCCTAGTTATTCTAATGAGGACAATAAAATTCTGTCACACGCATATTCTGTCACGATTTAAAATCTTAATACATTATTAACTATTAATGGATGTCTTTCGTCCGTGACTCAAATATTAGTTGCGACCTAAAATTGTGACTACTGTAACTTGTATGGCAAATTGCCAATACACGCTCTATGCAAACACTAGTGACAAGAAAGCATACAAACAGACATCAGGAAATGGGACCTATTCTTAGTAAAAAATTTAAGATAGTTTTGTTGTCAATGAACTCCTGTCGGATTTCCTGAAGGAGGAGCTGTGGCCAAAGGGGGTCGTCTTCCGAAAGTTCCGTGGACGACGACGACCACCGGGAGTCACCGAAAGCGCGTCTCACTTCGCGAATAAGTGAATTAGTTTTTAAGTCTATATTTTTGTATGTATGTTAGTCTGTAAGGTATTTATGTTATGGGCCTCGATGCCTGAAATAAAGATTTATTATTATTATTATCTTTTAAATTTCTCGGGTCCAAGATGTAAGCGGACCCGGTATTTTGGAAGGCTTGCTTTTATTATTATTATTATTAATGAATAATTACTGATACCTATAATAAAAGTATTACAGTAATTATATAAATTGTCTCATATACTTGAGTAAGCTGAGTATTTCAAAAAGTCTATTTTTCAATGCATACTATAATGACAACGTAGTTAATGAAGTTCAAACTGTCTGAAAACATTATAGAAAAAGTCAAATTAGAAGTCGAGTAAAATTAGAATTAAGAGTGAATAGGGACAGTTTTACTGCTTGAAGGCTTGTAGTGAACGCTAGCAAATTGTGCAATAAGTGCAATGAGCAGAACTGACTGGCGCAGTGTGACGGACGCTGTCCATCCGGCAACGCCCCCAGCGCCTGGCTAAGATTTGCTAGTGGGACAGTCATTGTACGCCATAGATTTTTTAATAAGTGAATGATGAATAATCTAAAATTTTAATAAAAAGAACCGACTTTAAATGAAGTACATCCTTTCCAATAAAAAAAGAATCATCAAAATCGTGATATTGAGTTATTTGTCCATTTGTCGTGCACATACATAATGCTTTAAGACATATGCTTTTCTCATTGATGCCACTGTCAGATCTCGCTCAAATTTAAGTGGGACCACATGACAAGCACCAGCTTTCGATTAAAAAATAATCATCAAAATAGGTTCTCCCAGTCGAAAGTTCTGAGGTAACAAACATAAAAAATACAGTTGAATTGAGAACCTCCTCCTTTTTTTGAAGTCTGTCAAAAGTAATGAACTGAAATGATGTTGAAAGAGCACACAGGCTATTTTACAGGAAAATATTGCTTTGCCAATTGTCACAGGAATTCGTAATGTAGATCCAGGGAAGACATTTATTATAACATATTTAAGCTTGTTTCACAGTATGCATAATGCTTACAGGATTCATTTTTGTACACCAAAACCAACAGAAAGTTACAGAAAATAACTTGACAAGTGCGAGTTAAAGTACCTTGGAAAGGGTTCCGTACGTTGATTAAGTATTTACAGTTGTTTATCTACAATATTTTATTTATTTTTGCCCTTTTTTAAGACCATAGACTTGATATAGATTTTCCTATAATACATAAATAAACATTTTCTGTATTTTTCTCAAAATTCTAGCGGAGATATGGGGGATTGATCAAATCTCGTCTTTAATTTTCGTTCTTTGTTGATTAATTTTAAAACTATCCATTGTAGAACTATAACAAACGCTCACTACGTTTAAAAAATCTGTCAAACTACACTATTTGTCCATTGCTTATAGTTAAATTTATTTACACTGTTTAGATATAGGTTTAGTTTTTATATCACTTATTCACTTTTTTAGTAAGTATATTATTATGTTAATACTATAATTTATAGCTATTGTTTGTATGTATTATTAGTATAATATATATGATGTATATGATATATTTATGTATATATGTATGTATATATGTATGTATATATGTATGTGTATATGTATGTATATATGTCTATTTTATGTATATGTATGTATAGTTTATATTTGTTTATGTATTTTTGTATATATACATTCTTGTGTGCACTCAGTTTGCCACTCAAATTTCAATTTTCCTTTTGTGGGGCTACTGGAAGAGATTTCGTTTCGAAATAAGTAGCTCCCATGTGCGAATGTCTCTAAATTTAAGTTTTTCTATTTAAAATTGTATGGTGTGCATGAATCATTAAATAAATAAACAAAAATATATTTGAGATCCTTGCAATAAGTCCTTTTATTTGACATGTCATTTGATACGGTTTGCAAAACAGTTTTTTTTATTTAAATTTCGTATTTTTTTTTCAAAATTCATTTGGTTTCTTTATACTTTTTTTCTTTCGTCTTTGGACCACAAAATAGCAAATTAATACCAAATTTCAACTCATTTGGCCCAGTAGTTTCAGAGAAAATTGGCTGTGAAGGGCGGTCACCCAGACACACGAGTGATCTTATAAGGGTTTTGTTTTTCGTTTTTTAATTAGGAACCCTAAAAGGATTGTTATCCAACTAATGACAATATTGTATTGTAAGATTGATAAAATAGAACGACAACATTGATACATTATCAATTAAAGATTAATAAGATGTCGCCGTTAAAGGAAGGTTATTGATGTACAATAATGTATATTTCGACACTTCTTAAGTGATTAGAATATATTAGGTCAAGTCTTTGACTGATATTAATAATTTCATAAGTGATCAGGTGCTATTCTTTCATAACAAGGATTAGTAAAGCATATAAAAGGAGTTTTAATAAACACACATTTTAGTGATTAATACAATTTAATTCTGTGCAGTTGTTGACAAAAGTGGAGTCAAGATGTTTAAAGAATTGTTAACTTTTGTTTTTGCACTTATTTGTGTCAGCGAATGTACAGTTATAAAAGTCAGCCCATATATTCCACAAGATGAATTTGGTTTACTAGATAAACAATTTCTGAGGTCTACAGATGACATTTCTTCAAAATGGGTTCCCCACATTAAGGATTTCCTACAGCTCATAGATATGGAAAAAATTATTATGGTAGCAAAGCAGTACATGGCTGACCCTGAAGTTATGATGTTTATGAAATTTGTCTTCAGTCCTCAATTCAAGGAACTTATTTGGGATTTTGAGATGATGGAAGAATCCAAAGAGGTAAGTTAATGTTTTATATATAATATTTACAATTATAACCTGAAAAGAAAGTGTTAACGATTAAAATTACCTACTGTAACTATTTGTATAAGTACTACATACATTTATTCATACTAATAACATGATATTTTTCAGGCATTTGAATTTTTAAAATCTAAAGGATATGACATGGAAACTGTCATAAATTTTATGAACGCAGCATTGAATCTACCTCCCATAAGGCCCATTTATGTATTAAGAAACAAAAAAGGAATTTCAGGGTTCTTTGAAGCTATGTTAGATGCTCTACCGATGGAAGATATGAAGAAGCTATTCGAAAGTAAATTAGAAACATCTCCCGAAGTTGCTGATTTGTTCGCGACTATAAATTCTGAGGAATTTATGGATATAATGAGAAAAATGCGTAAAAATCCCAAATTTGCCGAATTCAAGATAATATTCGAGGGTTACGGGTTTGATTTTGAATTTCTTTGCAAATTAATGAAAGAAATTTTCGGACATTATTATCAGGGTGTATTCTGTGAATAAGTTAAAATAATAATAATAAATGACTAAATGCAAATAAGGGCATTGCTATTGTTTGTTTTTTATTTTCCCTTAAACAAGTTTGAAATGTTTCAGTCCAATAAATCTAAATCTACAACTCCGTTTCTAATTTTCGTGATGATATCAAAAATTTGAAACAACATAGTTATCGAGTTTGTAATTGGCTGCTATGGTGGCTGGTAACGGAACTCATTACAGAAGTCGTTTAAACAACACGGCTCCGCACTCAGCCGCGTGACTTCGTGTGCCCCAATATTAGAACAAGAACAATTATGTTTATATTGTTGTGGTTCCGTAAATATTTTTTACAAGTTTCCGCGTCCCGTTTAGAATTAATTCCATATACAAATACATAATAACAAACAGTAATAATAAAGAAAGAAAAATTGTATGCTTTTTTTCTTCCTCTGTCTTCTTGACCATTCGTCGGTAGCAAATCAGTAACACCTTGGATTTTTAATCGACTTCAAAAAAAGGAGGAGGTTCTCAATTCGAATGTATTGTTTTATGTTTGTTACCTCAGAACTTTCGACTGGGTGAACCGATTTTGATGATTCTTTTTTTGATCGAAAGTGGTGCTTGTCATGTGGTCCCATTTAAATTTGAGCGAGATCAGACAATGACATCTATGAGAAAACCATATAGGTAAGCCTTAAATTTTCATTAAGTATGTGCGCGACAAATGGACGAATAACTCAATACTTATCACGTTAGCCGATTTCGATGATTCTTTTTTATTGTTATTGGAAAGGATGTACTTCAATTGAAGTCGGTTTTTTTGTTAAAATTTTTGATTATACTGATGTATATCTCAAAGAGTGCGTATGAGTTATTCGAGTATTAATAAAGTGAAGGGCAAAATTTATTTAAGAGTCGAAGCCAACCTTCATTGGTGACGACAACCACTTACCGACAACGATTCGTCTGCTCTTTGAGATTTGAGAATTATGTATATAATATAGAATGCTATAATATTGGGGTAAAGTGGCTAGTAACAAATAATTTAAAACTTTCCTATTCAGACAAGATATTGGAATTTGAGACAGGACATACCTAATAGCTACTATTATGTATGTAATAATAATCTATGCAGCGATAACATTTAATCGTTAGACATGACATGACAAAGTAGCATTGAAATAATATTACTCTTAATATCCATATAAGTAAACACGATTTATTCATTCTTTTAAGTAGTTGTGAAGGAGACTACAGCAAGAACCCTAAATATAACGAATTCGAAGGTAAATTAATTTCGAAAACACGCAATGCAAGCAGCCATTATGTTCAGAAATGAGTTGTATTTCCTGATAAATCGACCACTTATCGTACCCAATTTCTTGCGGTTTGTGCTTGTTTAAGTTTGTAAAATAAATAGTAGTTTATAATATCAAAAAGTTATTTTAAGCAGCAAGTAGAATTATTTATTTCGTGAGTAAATTAATAAAGATATAGTGATATATCGGAGTGCAAGATAATGCGGATTTCCCGTTTCCTATTCGATCGGCATCGCGTTAATGTGTCTTGCTGATGTTCATGGATGACATGTGCTCACCGTCGAGTACTTACCATCAGGTGGTCGTTCGTGGCTTACCTACTCGTTTGTATAATACAATGTAATCGATAGGGGTTAGAAATTTTAATGGCTTTACTGAAACAGAAGCAATAACACCAGCTAATCCTATAATGAGTTGCTTCAAGCAATATTTAGTTTAAGATTGCTTTGGATGGTTTTGGTTCTGGAAGTTTTAGAAATAGGAAATTAAGCGTTTTCATTTTTACTGGTTCTTGGAAACATAACTTTACACATTAAGTTTTTTACGGATAATTGATCTAAAAATGAGTGGGATGAGTACTAGAAAGGTTCTAATCAACTTGACTCAAGAGTGCCATCAGTATGAGACTGGACTGGATGGTAGAGCCAACCTTCAACAACGACGCTTCTGCCATAGCCTCATCTGTTTTCTTGGTACGTCTTGGACATAGAGATGTATAGAGCCTGTTACATCCCAAAATTAAATCTTCAATATAATACAACAAGTTTTATAAAATCTTCATATAAATAATGAGACTCAACTTTATTGCTGAACATTTGATGACTGTTGAAAACCTTAGTAGAGTTATGTTTGGTATTATTATATTCCCTACTAGTACGAGTATTTGATACTGATAAGTACTTGATGGACACATAAACATAACAGTGAATAATGAACTTACTTATCATCAACAATTTCATTAAGACTCCTGTTTATTCCCGGTTGTCCCTTACAAAGGAAAGATGAAGATAATTTCAGTGATTTATGTGTAAATAAGTAATGGGGATAAGAGGGGCAATTTTCTTGCGCCCCGCTGAGATAAGTGAAGGCGCGCGCACGCAGGAAGTGGGCTCGTCCGGTGCCATGCATCGCTTCCTCTTCGACTGTCGTTCCTTCCGTTTCCGTTACTCCACGATCATGGAGACATGACGTACGGGAATATACCCCGCCCCTTTCAAAGAAGTCTTCTCTGCTGAGCTTTAATCCAGCAATTTATTTGCTTGTCAATATCAGGAAAGAGGCACGCGACGTTCGTTGTGCTGCTTATCGGTTCAATAAACAATATAAATATATGAGTACGTTGTTAATCCTGGATGATTTACTAATGCTTGTCTATGGAATGGACAGATACATAAACATGATGACAAATATGAAACTATAATTTACAAGGAATAATTGGTTATATCAATTTAGGTGCGATAAAATCTAGATGATCCCAATTGAGTGCAATAAAGACTGTGAAATTTCCTGATCAGATCATTTATTGACATTATAGATGTGCTGTAATTATGTCCAAAGGGAGTTATCAAATAACGTTAAGATTTTATTCATCACGAGATCCTGTATAAGTCGAAGTGTGAAATCGAGTGACAGATTGGAAAATATAGCGGAAAGGACAGGACATTATTAATTTGATGCATCGTGAAGATAAAGCGGTGTTGGTACAAGACGGGGGCTGATCACGGCTGATCGCGGGCCCGACCGAACATGTGGACAATCTTTCACGCTCATCTGTGAACTCACCCTTTTATTGATCGACGACGTTGGAATACTGTGGATAACACACGTTGGTCACTTTGTTCATCTGTATATGTATAAGGCAAAAGTGATTGACTGATGTACAACGCACATTCCAAACTATTAGGGCTAGAAACTTAAAATTTCGTACACATATTTCTCTTACGACGTAGCTATTCACTAAGGAAGGATTTTTCAAAATTCAACCCCAAGATGGTGAAATAGGGGATAAACATGATATTATTACGCATAATTTCCGCGTGCGAAGCTGCGGGCAACAGCTTAATATAAGTTTAATATAAGTTACCAACAAGTGGAATGTCTCGGTAAACGTTTTTTTATTTTTACCAGAATTATTTTCTTATTATTGATAATATAAAAATAAATATCCAGAAAAAATACTTTGTAACTCACAAATAAAATCATAAGTGATATAAAGAATGTTCAATGTGAATTATCCAGTCCTTTAAAAATAAGTTTAGAATAATATTAACATTTTGTCTTACTTCTATGCTGTATTATAAATGCGAAGAGCTTACGACACAACACTATGCTTGCCAAGAATAGTTTGGCGAACTTGATAGGTATAACATGTAAAAATCATACCGTATATTAAGCAAGCATTTTGCTCACTCCGTTGTCTCTGTTATTATTTACCAGAAAGAGGATTATAAATTTTAAAAACTATGAAAATTTAAAACGTACGGAAAACAATCTTTTAAACAACATTCTTCTCCTCCATGACAAAGCACCTTCCAAAAAGCCAAAAAAAATGACGTGCATAAGTGTATCAGTGATACCTATATGAATAAAATATTTTGACTTTGACTTTGACATGTCGCTTTCGTTGCTAATAAAATATGTAACTAGTCATATCCACATTACGCTCGCCCTCGTTGATTAGAGTCCATCCGTAGGGGTGCGGAGAAGAGAGCGTGAAATTGTCTGCTCACTTCTGTAAATATAATTTCGGCGACAAAAGGACTATAAACGATATCGTTATAGAACCATACAGGGTCGGGTGCAAGTGCGTGTCGCATTTCTCTTTACACGTTTTAAAATTATCACCCTCATTGCGTTAGCGACGAGGTACAAGTTTTATGGCTTTATACATGTCATTCTTAACTATCATTTTACATGTTTAATATAAAAAGTTGAATAAAAACTAGAAGTAAATATAGGCACAATAGGCACTCATTTACAGCGGCGGCTGTATATTGTATTTTAGCAGTTTAAAAATTCAAAAATGTATATTTGTTAATAAGTTCGACGGTAAAACTTGGGCAGTAAAATATTTAAACGGGCAGTTCCGTGTAGGCATAAAATCAAAGTTAGTCGGCAATAAATCTTTACAAGCAGTTCTATAAAATATAATATAACAGTAATTAAAAAATAAACTACCAGCTTATTTTTATAACTGATTATATTTTATTGCTTCAGAGTACCTAACTTATCAAATATTTAAAGAACAGATGTAAAATTATACCTATTCCCATAAAAATATTTCAAGAGTGAAATTTATTCATCAGAATTTTATCAAAAATTATTAAATAATAGTTTTTTATTAGGAGTAAATAAAGCCTACTGGTTACATGAAATAAGTAATAATTATAAATTAAAATTTAAAAAGCCCCCGACAGTTTTATTTAGGTACACTAAACATAGCAAAGAACATTCTCGATTATGTCACACTTCATACAAAAAAACTAAATCAAAATCGGTTTATCCGTTTGGGAGCTACGATGCCACAGACAGACATACAAATCCACATATACACAATACCACTTATTTATTTTGATGTACAAGCCGACATCATATTGAACATAAGAAGATACAATGTAATAATTAGCTTAACTTGTTATTGTAGTAGCCACTACGATGGCTAAATAAGCTCACTTTAATAAAAGAGTTTGACGGAGAAAGTCTGAAAAGTACTGCCTTACGTTGCAGTACAGATTGCTCCAGAGTTTAGTACTTAACCCATTCAAGGCAATCCGATTAATGACAGCTATTATAAGATAAATATTGAAACTTTTGGCCTGATGTGCCCTCCAAAGAACCAAGCACTCAATGAATTTTTCACTAGTAGTTATACTAGTAGTGGTAGCTAGTTCACTACCTGCCCAAAATTGCATAACGTAGTCGCAGAAAAATATGGTAAAAACTGATTTCATTCATAACATTCTTAGAGGTCTGTATTACCTAACAAACCCCACTTAGCCTGTGGTAAAGTGTAGGCCAGGTTAATTAGTGATAACTTACTAATAAACATACCTAGTTACAATGAGTAAGTACGTGCATGACTACATACGCACGAGCCCTTAGGTATAAATTTTATTAACGCGCCAGATTGTAACAGAATCACAGAACAAATAAAATTAAAATGTAAATAGTGGAACGACGAGACGCTAATAATAAATTTCTCCATTTTAATAACTGTAAATGCGAGGGGAGCTTCTGGCCTGTTAAGTCAATATAACACTTCCATTACTCCAAATTAAATTCCTCGGGGAGAGAGATGAAGTTTTTATTTGGCCCTAATGAATCACCGGAAGAAGCTGGGCATAGGACGGACACTGTTGGGATTTATTGACATCTTTAACTATTTATCAATATTTTTATGATTAACTAGGAAATCGCCCTCGCTTCGCTTCGGGAAAAATAGTAAAAAAAATATATAATATTATAGCCTATATCACCTTGGGATAGTGTAGCTTCCCAACAGTGAAAGAATTTTTCAAATCGGTTTGGTAGTTTCAGAGCCTATTCATTGCAAACAAACAATCAAATCTTTCCTCTTTATAATATTGGTATAGATGAGTACCACAATTATCTTTTAATAGACGTAAAAAGTTAATTTCATTAAGAAGTTTAGTTCATTTGTATTATTATATCTATTATGTAGGACGGAAACTCTCATTATTCATGCGATTACATGCTATTATATACAAATTAACAGGGCCAAGCAGCGTTATAAATTTGAAAATGTAACTATTGCTACTATCAACCCCGCTGCTGTTTATGCATAAAACTTATTAAGAACTAAGAATGCGAATCCTGACAGATTGTCTTCTAGTAAGAGATTAACTCGTCCCGGCGAAGGCGACAAATTATAATAAAAAGCGTTCACTCAGGGCTTTCTATAAGCTTTGTCACGGTGCAAGTGCGTCGCGCGGGTGCGATGGGTATTAATATTTTACGGAATTAATCATTATAATCCTTCTGGCAAACAAGTTGCCCCCGGGAGCGCGAACAATATAATGAAGTTGTCATTTTTTAGGCTGCAGGGGAGGCTGGAGGAAATCCAAATTGAATCATGCGGCGAGGGAATTGTGCTATTATGTTATTAAACAGAGGAGGGCACGACCCCGTGCAAGTTATTTTTTGTCCGGAGGGCGTCGAGGAGACAGTTAACAGTTTTCACAATGGAATTATGATATAATTTGACACAACAAAGGAGTCGCGCGATGAAGTCTATAGCTGCTAAGTCAATTTATTAAGCGAAGAGCTTTTGGTGCACATGGGTCCGTGTTTTATTGTTCGAGCAGTATGGAACTAAAGTTACCGGAGCTATGTTGTAGTTTTAGCACAGGTTTTAGTAGCACCTATTGTATTTTATTAGGTGATGGTACGTATAATAAAGTACCTATAATAAGGTATCTATAATAGGTAGAGGAATAAACGCTATCATATTCACACTGCGCAATGGGTCTCTGTGTTGCAGGTACCATGGACATCCATACTTACATGCGACATTCCATACGTACACAAATGAGACATCATTTACACATAATATATATATAATATATACACGATGTAAACAAACTTTTTATTTTCACATATCTATTTGCCCCGAAAGGGAATCGAACGCGAGAGGTCACCACTCTATGATATAGTGATACCCTTTATCACAATAATAAATGAATACAGTCAATTCTTATTATTGTAAATGTATATTACAAAAAACATCATATTATTGTTCTATTGAGTAATGTAAACAAATTTATGTAAGTTAACAAATTTCAGTCGTAAATATTTTATTGTTTTCAATTTGTAAGTACCTATAAATAATTTTGTTACAATGAGTCCGACACGGAAAATATGCGCAAATTACATTCTTATTATTTCAACGTTTTAATGATGCTGTTAAATTATAAGGGCAACATAGTACTGGTACATACTTAATGCATTTCTTTAATTATGTTAACACGAGTAATTATTAACAAAATAAAGTAAATAATTTTCTCTACACAGCATAGTTTGTTCTGGAGCTACTCAACTTATATCTCATTCTATATCACACTTAAAAGAGCTAAGAGTGAAATGAAAGCTTTTATCCATATGTCAGAGAAAGTACTTACAGCGGCTTATTGTCACCCCCGCTGGAGAATTTGATAAAGCGTGTGCGAATATTAACAAAAGGAATATCTTGTTAAATTGATATTGCCTTATACTCCACGCGAATTTCTACTTAACGTTCTCTCTGCCTGTAAACATAAGGCTCACAATCGCGGGAGGTATACGTAAAACTTACGTCGTTTAGACGAAACAAGCGTGAAATTGTCTCCGTTGGAAAATGTATAATTCAAAGGGGAAGATTAAAATATTATCCATGTTAAGTAAATATTCAAATGAATATTTTCCGTGTTAGACAACAATAGGCGCTCGGGAGGGTGCTGTAATTTGATAGATACCTATCTACAAAACGGTTTCTTCGTTAAGGGTCGACTCTGTTATTATGAATGATCAACACGATTTATTTAGTGACTTTATGGCAATTAAGTCGGTTCTAAGAGCGTGAAATTAGGAGCGTTCTCTTTATGCAATAAATTTATTTTAGTATCTAATTGTTATTTTTATGAGGGACCTTTGATTTAATATTATTGAAATAGAGTAAACCTATACACAAACTCAAGTCGTATAGTAATTTTGCAGAAAAGAGATAGAGCAACCATTCAACGTAATTACGTTTACGCGTTTTAAAAGGTTAACAAAATTAGTGTGCTTTAAAAACTGCTATCACAATTCATAATTTCAATAGGTGAGAATCTGTAGATCCAATATTAGAATATTATAATGTTACGTATATTGTTAAAAAGATTACTAGCAAAATACTAAATAAAACTTCAATATCCTACTTTACAATAAACTGAAACTGCAGTTTTAATATTACAATTTTTTCAATGACCATCAATAGCTGTCTCTTTCGCAATGCTCTTAATCAATTGACAGGCTTAATAATTTAACGCAGGGAATGCAAACGGGTGTCTATATTGTGTCATGTAGATTATACACTTGCGCCCTGCACCCTGTATGTCGTCTGGGGACAACGCACCTATTGTTATAATAAAATGCCATCTCACAGAGTGAAGTGTACATCTGGAAAATATTGTGGAATGAAGTCTGCGTTAGAATTAAGTTAGTATAAGTCTAGTTTGTACATGATGGTATATACTTTAGGACACGCGTGGAATGAGGAATCTCCCTCCCTCCCATAACGGAAACATGCACTACAATAATAAAAGTATTAACAACATACATAGGTACCAGCATCAACACGTGTTTCGCCCCGAAACGGAGCATCATCAGGGTAAGTTGAGTCTACGATTGTTAGTCGCAATTTGTGACTTGAACTTGATTATAACTAAAACATGACGAATAAATATTTATTGAGGTATATTGGAGTGTATGTAGGTTATGAGCTGAAATGAACAAGCACCAAAACTTAACCAAACAAAATAATATCAACAAAAATCGTTTACGAACAAAATATTTATTATTCGCACCCAACGAAGAACGCTCGAAGTGCGACCTCTGCTTGCGGGTGTACCCGGTGGGGGTGTAACATGTTTATATGTTTATTTTAATACGCGTGTCGTGCGTATAATACGGAATTTATTACGGCACGACCCTCGGTCGGATTAATGCGATACGGAAGATTTGAATTCGGAGCTTTAACTTGGATTGGTAGGTTCAGGCGGGGAGGCTGCGCCGCGTAAATAGGTAGTCGACTTGTCATATTGATTAATGTTTCATATTATATGCGACATAATTACTGGAAGTGCTTTGAGCATGGAGTTGCTTTACTGTCACGTAATGAAAATGTAAAATTACGTTACTTGTTGTCTAACATATACAACTAAGGTCTTAAGTTTTATTGAATTTGAAAAAGCAAAGAATTTTATTATTAATCCTGTTAAAGTGAAATAAAGTATTTGTTTAGTGTATAAATAAACTTGACAAGTGCGAGTTAAATTCGCTTGAAGAGGGTTCTGTACGTTAATTATGTATTTATCGTTATTTTCCTATTTTTATTAAATTTTGCCCTTTTTAAAACCATGGACTTCTTATACTACAAGAAAAATGTATTAGACATAAAATTTCAATGTTTTAATTACAAATTTTATAGAAAACATTTTTCTGTAAAATGATTACTTTTCCAAATATACGTGAAAAATAAAATAATTATCATGTTTTCAAGGTGACCTTCAAAATTAAATATGCGGGTATTTTGCATATGATATTCGTTATCAGCGCGTTGATATACCTTATAACAAAATTCAGATCAATCGGGGGTATGGGCTAAAAGGAAGTTTATTAAAAAAACTAATTTGTGGAACTTGCCAATTGTTTATAATCTTATGTGATCTTCATATGGAATTTTCATAACAATTTACTTATTTTATTATGAACTATAATATTATGTCAAGCATTAAACATTTTAAAGTAAGGAGCATGTAGTTATATACTGACCTACAGTTTTTAAGATCGATGTATTAGAAATTATTATTCATATTTTTTTACATCTCAGTTACATAGATCATTGCGATGTCAAACGTATCTGTAAATGTATCGGATTTATCGGATGGGCAACAGAAATAATGTCAAAACGATCCAATTGCCATTGATTTCCCCCGCTTCTGATCTTATTTCAGGATAGAGCACCACGGATGCCAATGATTTATGGCTTCTAATAACGGGAAAAACTGGCCATAATCTATTTTCATTCGTATACAAATCGGTTGAACAGAAAACCATAAAACCCCACACAAAGAATCTTTATGTAAACATAACAAACTGTAAAGCATTATAACTGTTGTTTTAAGTCATTTCGAAAGTCATTAATCAGAAGCATTGCATGTATTGTATGGAAGCAGGCTGGACTACAATAAATTTTTATTGCCATTTCATTTATATTAAGTAGTATCTATAGGAGTTGTTTTGTATAAAAGACAAAGAAAGAAAATCAATTAAAACAGTTGGTGACAGCGTTTCCGAAGAACAAATTAAATTAACATGCTTAGGTATATTTTCCCGCTTGATCCGAGAGAGACAAATAGTCTAAGTAAAATTTATGTATCGGAATCAAATTCAATTTGGCCTTTGCATTTTTTACTCGATTTTTTAGGGGCGTATAACTTCGATGTTCTAGAGTTAAGAAAATGTGGATACGCCTTTATAGAAATCGAGGAAATTATGTCCTTTTAAGATAATAAATAATACTGTGAAGTTTAATAATTGCAGGAATAATAGTGATATGGTATTAGTTAGGCAGTTAATAAGTTATTTAAATACTTATAAACGTATTAACATATTAATATCTATATACATAACATTGAAAAACGACACACTGATTAAACAAAAATCTCAGAAACTACCGAACCGATTAAGATGAAATTTGGCAGGGAGATAGTTTATGCTACGGAGACATCAGCTAGAATAGATTTTCAAAAATTCATCCCCTAAGGGGTAAAAATAAGGATTTGAAGTCTTTTTCAAACCAACTTCAACCAGTTTTAGAGACATAAATATGATTTTTTTATAAAAGTTTATAGTTATGAACAAAAGTTAACTTTAAAAAATTTTTTTTATAAAATCAACTCTTAATTCATTAATTTAGGGTTAAATAAGAGAATGGAAATTAGTACGCAACTTCGTCATATTTGAAGTTAAAAACATGAAAATGTATAATATACTCGTATTAGCTCAAGATATGGAATAAAAAACAGTAATGTGTATTTGGGGAAAATCATCCCCTGAAGGGTTAATTAAAAGGATGCAAGCCATACTATGGCAACTTCGTCAGTTTTGAAATAAAAAAATTGAAAAGGTGAAAATTTTCATTTTATTATATAAGCTTATATTTAAATATCTACAAAAACTGTATCTTATTTTATTAGTTAGTTTGATAACACTAATGAATTATTATATATAAGCAATACGAAATTTTTTATTAAATTTTGGTGTGTGTTTTTGTTCTGGATGTGTTCACCGACGGTTGCTCGAACGAACGACCGTTATTATATATTTGAGTCGAATTTTTCTATGAATTATGTACTATAATTACAAAAGTTACGAGATCATCGAGCCCATGTAAATCTTTCGACGTTGTGAATTTGTTTTCTTACAGGATTTTTCTAATCTTCCTTTGCATCGTTTATATTGATTATAGCGGCGCTCGCCTAATTTATATTCAGCTAGTGTTTTTTCATCACGCCTTGTGCTTAATATCGCAATTTGTGCCGTAGTTGGCGTAAACCGAGGGGACCTGTCACCTTACTCTCGGACATTCAGTCTTTCTCCAGCCGCCTTTTTTACTGTCGAGTTACGAATAAACAACAAAAGTTTACGACCGTTTTATTACATCCTCAATACTAATGATCCATCCATATAATAAAGTCTGATGACAATATAATATAATCGTCATAACGATTCTGGTAACGAATGTCATTCACAATGGCCTGCTTTTTCTGCTTCTGTCGGTGAAGAACATAGAGACCATATAGGGACAATGGGAGTTTAACATGTAAGTGTATAGTTCATTTTGTAAACTAAATATAGTAGGTGTCTATGTGTATACTAAATTATGGTCTATGGTGACAAGTTATATATTTAAAATTTTATGTTATTTCATAATAATAGTTATTACTAATATAGGTACAGCAGTGATTGTATCAATCAATTTAATATCTCATCTCACTCGCACTCGGCGTAATTATTTTGAGATGAACAAGCAAACATACATACATACATACATGAAAAAAATTATCAATAAAACTCCAAGTTGTTAGCTTCGGTATTAAAAAAAGTATATAAAAAAGGTATTAAAAAAAGTATATAAGAATTTTATTTTATTTAGGAATATTAAGCGTTTATGAAATACGCTGTTGATAAATTAAATATTTATTAAAAGCTTATCTAATTTCATCCAAGTGTGCTCCCTAATCAAGATCGGGAGGCGCTTAAAAACTATGGCGCCGGCGATCAATTAGTTCCAAGTAATAAACAAAGAAAATATGTCGGTTATGACAAGAATTCGGGTCACTAACTTCTTTTGCTACATCAATCAAAATCATACTGATAATGAAATCATCATTTGGGTGGCCATAGAGAAGTTGCTTCTAAGAAACAGAACGAAACCCAACCTCTCCCAAGAGTACCGCCGTCATTATCACATTCCTGATTTATTAATTAGACCTTAGATACTTGTATGGCCATTTTAGTTTTAAAATTCAGAATATATTTAAACGTTTTGAATGGATTTTGTTTATTTGTCGAAAATCAATCGTTGATTGCCTTTGACCATGTGAATTAGGGATGTCACAAAAATGTATTTTAAATGTGAATAATGAATGAAATGAATATGTTTCTCATACTTTCTTTTTTATACCTGGTATCATTGCAACTTTGTATTGAATACGCAATTTAATAATATATTCTTCGAAAATGTTCAATTTAGTGATAAAACTAGCTTGTTCATTATATGTGTACCTAGGTACCTAAGCATGTAACATGTAAGCTTACTCTCCTGCAGTATCTGTCACGTGAACGTCTGCCTTGGTCTGGAATCAAAGTCAAAGTCAAAATATTTTATTCATATATCAGTGAGTCTTATCAGTGATACCACTGATACACTTATGCACGTCATTTTTTGGCTGTTCGGAAGGAGACCCGTCACTTCTTAGACAGGGTCACTACCAACTGTGCTATGAGGTCGGGGGAATTTTTGAATTAATTATTGTAAATTATTTTTTAATTTTGGATTTATGACATCAATCAAACCAAATGATTTAGGTAACGATTAATACATAAACGTCAACTCATTAGCGTTTACGTTAGTTTAAAATGGACTATTAGAATGTGGTGACGTTTTCATTTTCCTTATCCACTTGGACGTTAAGAATGCAAACAAGACGATGGCTAGAAAGTGCATACCCGTTCTTGATACCAACCTATCAAAACATACTTAGTTGGAAAAACAAGTACTCATATTCATACATATATGTAATTATTCTAAAAACCTCGTTAGACTTGATCAAGCTCAGCTTAAGCCATGTTGAGAATATAATATGTAAATTAATATGCCGTAGATACACCTTTAGTTTTATAAGGTGCTAGAGAATATGAGATGCATTTAATTAAACGAGTAGGATAAATAAATTTAATCGAAATACATTCTTCATTTGATTTTTACTTGAGCTCTCCTTAAGACTATTATGGACAAAGCATTATTATTATTTTATCACCTGCGCTTTTTATTACTTAGTTTAATGAAGCAACATTATAGCGAATCTTGTTAATTCGCTTTCATTATAAAGCAGTAAACTGATATCAAATGTTGCGGTGAATGTAAGTTTATGGTTTTTGATTATTTTAAATCAGCACTTACACGTGCTTGATGGACGGCAAGCGTGAGTTATATCGCGAACTGAATCGCGCATTATTTATTAATGATCAAAAACTTGAAATTGAATTTCATTTATGGTTCCATAAAACGTCTATTACACTGGATAAATATGTCACACGTCGTTGTGTTGGAATTGAATTAAGTTTAATTACATTCCGTGTTTTATGAGTTGAGCACTAAAATGAAATATTTTGTGTTGATTTTGATATGTGCAGAGATAAATTCACTAGATGGTATGTACCGATAGTGGCAGTTTAATGTAAATCATGGGTAGTGCATACAGCGGACGTGGATGACCCACACTGGTTATAAATAATGTGATTTTTATTATCAAGAAGATACTCGCTATAAATTAATATACTTTTAAATTGTTTTAGTGTGAGATTTGTCAGAAATAGTTTGCTTGATGACTTGTGCTATAAAACTACAAAGTTTTATGTTTGTTTTCAGATACTAACACAGGGTACAGAAAACAGTACGGTCTTAGTTTTCACAAGAATTGCGGTAACTACTTTATAACTTTTAAGTGCATGACGGCATGCAAGAGCATGGGCTTCCAAGTTTTCCGATTGGATTACAAATGCAAATGTACCTGTCATGAATTGAAAACCACGTCTATTCTGCCAGCGTTCGTTTGGCGAACGAATGGTACGACGAAAAAAGTCCCGAAAACGTTTAGTCCGAAGCTGTACGCTATAGTCGGGACTATGTCACCGCCACCTACGATATCAGCTGATATACCACTTGACAAAGATTTTGATCGAAATGTGACGATACCTACTTGTGTACCAGTTAATAATACTGCCGAGACCACTAATGCTTCTAGCAACGTCACTGAGCCTACTGATACCAATAATACTGTGACCGTTACTGTTACTGAATCTTCAGTGAATGGAACTCAATCTGTAGGTGTAGCTGCTACGACGGCAGCATCATAGAAAAATAATATTTTGTTATGCAAATCTTTTATTAAATACATTTTGTTTAAAGAGAATAATTATGATACTTGGTTTTAATGATATTCATGGTCTGAAACAAATATATAGAAAGCAAATGTCTATTTGGTCCGTAAGCTTTATATTTCTTCATTCCATAAGTTGCATTCTATAGGTATACGTACAATAAGTTATTTAATGTCAATTACTAGTGAAATTGTATGAAAAGTCTGTTACACTCATAGTTTTTATTTTAGAAATAAAATAATAACACTACACACTTATAGCTCCACACTAGGATTCCCTGAGTCCTGGGTACCATGAACAACACGCAAAGACAAGAATACACACTCCCCATAGAGGTAGTATCCATAGAGATATCATGATAATAATAATAATAACAACTCTATAGATACTTAGTGAGACACACCCGGACCGAAAACAGAAACTCATCATTAAAAATCTCCGCCTAGCTGGGAATAGAACCCAGGACCCTTGGCACGGCGATCCGGCAACTATTGCGCCACACGGGTCGTCACTTAAGACCATTGCGGCATTGACCACCAATAACGTACAAATTAGTGTTTACAGATTTTATAATTTCTGTGAAAGAGAGCATTAACTTCCAGTTAATAATATAGTATGAGGCGTTACTTTGCGAAAATCTATTGTTATTAAGTTAACATTAAATTCTACAAAAGACCATATTTAGGAAAAAGGTTACGTTTGAAAAAAATATTTATAAAATAATTAGTTAGTAGTTAATTAATTAGTATTTGATTAAAGCGTTGAAGAAACAGGAATTTTATAGGGGGATATATAATACAGGGATATTATAGTGTAAACGAGTATTTAAATATTCTCCTCCATGACAAAGCACCTTCCGAAAAGCCAAAAAATGACGTGCATAAGTGTATCAATGATACCTATATGAATAAAATATTTTGACTTTGACTTTGGAAAGACATTACGGGCTTGTTTGACAGCTATTTACAAAAAAAAACAAGAGTATATCTAGATATCGGGATTAGAATAAGTACTTATTAATTTGATAATATACCTCATTATTAACTACTCAATTAATTTTCTTTTAAGCGTGCTACATAAAACCTTGTATTTTAAGTCCCATGTCGTTAAAGTTATAGAAGGTGCATTTTAACATTTACATGGTCCGTAACACCCGGATATGGAAGAGTTATTTATATTTATTATTTTATTATTTCTGAAATACCTTGGTATTTATGGAGATAGCTTCGGTACAGCTGTAGGTAAGTGGATAAAAATTTAAATTTAAACGTTTAACACACGTTATTTTTAATGCACCTTATAATTAACAATAAAATCATTTCATTTTCAGTTCCTATAAATATTGAACCAAATAGTAAGTCAATAACTTGATATGTTTTGATTGAGATGTTATCTGATTTCTACGTATTTGTTAATGTTTATTTACAATTAATTATTCCACAGCCACTATACAATCTGCATTACGCTATGGATTTCAAAAGACAGGCGATTGTTTGCATTTTGAAAAGGCATATCTGTGCATACAAAAATGTTTAGATTTAAATTACGATGTAGCTCATTCCGATAAAAACTGCAAGTGTACATGTTACTCTAACAGAGATAAAGCAAAGTATACAGTAAAATATAACACTACTAGAACGAGGTGGAAGCTAGGTGCTCCAACTACGTCCATCCCACCTTGGGCTCAAGAGGTGAAGAAAGCAGAAACAACAGAGCCGGATAATATTGTTGATGTTGATGAATCTGATGCTGAACATGATTCAAATCATAGTAATTGCACATCAGTAACTGCAGGAGGTTTAGAAGAAAGTGGAACTTCAATTGGTCCACTAGCAAACGTCACTGAATCCGGTGGTGTAGAGAGTAAAGGAACTGCCATGATTCAAAATGCAACAGTGCTTGACGGTAAAAAGTCTGGGGGTACTGATGATACAACTGCCGTTACTGGTGGTATAACTGCTGGGGGTGCTGATGGTACAACTGTGGTTCCTGGTGGGACATCTGCGGGAGGTGCTGGTGGTACAACTGTAGCAGATGCAGATGGTGCAACGGCATAATATAGTAGTTTTACCAATTTAACCTAAGACCTAAATATACAATGTACCTATACTGTTACAAATAAATAAAATTCATTCATTAATTTATTCAATTCATTCATTCATTTATTCATTCAAAAGTTTTGTCTATTTTATTTTGATGCGATCGAGGTTTGTCTAAATAACCTAATGGAGGCCTTTCAAATTGAATTATTCTTTGTAGTGTATCTTTGTAGTTTTCTTTGTAGTATCTGATGCATTATAAATATACAGGATAAATTTTCCAAGTGTGCGTGGATGGTCATATCCGAAACTACGAGGAATAGCGAAAAATGCACACAGGAATCTCAGGGCCGATTTTTATGCAAATTAAAACCGCATTATTACATTTTTGAAAAATCAATATTTCTAGCCAGGAATCGAACCCGTTGATTTTGAAAAAAAACCATCCTGTATTATTACATTCGATAGTGTCACATTCCATTCGATAGTGTCACTAATATGGATCGAATTCTAGGAAGCAATGACATACGAAAAATCAATATTCTGGTCAGGAATCGAACCCGTTGATTTTGAAAAAAACACGCACCATACTATACGATACGATAGTGTTGCTCACAAGGATCAAATTGTGGGAAGTAATGACATACGGCAAATTTTTGACAAAAAAAAATATATAAAAACGTTTAAAATGCAGTAAGTTTCTTAAAATTCAACATTTTCCTTAATTTTGCCGTATGTCATTAGTACCAGAATTTGATCTTTGTTAGCAACACTATCGAATGGTGTAAAAATACATGATGTTTTTTTATTTTCAAAATCAATTGGTTCGATTCCTGGCTAGGAATATAAATTTTTCAAAAAATATGTAATGATGCAGTTTTATTTCTCATTAAAATCGGCCCCGAGACTCCTTTGATCAGTTATCGCTATTCCCCATAACTTAGAATATCCATCCACGCACACTTGAAAAATTCATCTGTATATATTATATTATATTAACATGTACATTTTAAAACACTATTAAACTTATGAAATAAAATATATCTGTCCATCCGTCTCTCCGTCCGTCCGTTCGAAGCAAAGTGCAGAGACCCTTAGTGCTAGAAAGCTGTAATGTGGAATGAATCTAGAATCGTAGAATAAAATATTGAAAAACATTTTGTTTCAGGTAACGTGAGGATGCATTTTTCATTCGTCGCGTACCCTATAGTGTGATGTATCGTTGAAAAGGCCATTCAAAAATATTATAGGTCTTCTAAGACCTTTTTTGGAATTAGGGGTCTGTTTGCTAAATAATTATGTGGCTTTAAAGTTCTAATTTTGGTTAGAGACAAGTGTCCCCCCCTGCCGGCTAAACAGTGTGAGTTGGACAAGTGAAAAAATTCTCATAGATAGGTTATATTATGATGAATTTACAAGGAAAACTATCACGGCTATGTATAAATAGTTAATGAGTAATAGTCGATAAACTTACTACTTCGGAACCCTACATTGCGCGTGGCCTCACGCACTTGCCCGGTTTTTTTAAATTGGAGGATAGTTGATTGCGCAATATTTATTTTATGTTATAATATTTCACTCCTGAAGATGTATCTTTGCAGGAATACGTTGTGAGGAGAATATTTACGAAGGCAAACTGAAATAATTATCAATATATTATGCCTAACGGCCACATTAGGGAAATAATATCCTAAGGCTCATAAAATATTAAAGCTGATACAAGTTAGTGTATCTCCCATATTTATATGGGAAAATGTTCGACATGAATTCAGAACGTAATTTCATGAGACATTGGCAATAATTATTGAGATTGGCATTTTGTAGCAGTACATTAGTTACCAATCTAAGATGACATAATTTTGGTGAACCATATTGAGTTAAGTACATTACAGTTTTACCACAGATCAATATCAAAATATGGCTTCAACCATTAATGGCCCACTACTGGGCACGGGTCTCTCCTCTTGAGGAGGCCTAGAGCATACTCCACCACGCTGCTCCAGTGCGGATTGGTGGAGGGGTTAGTGGCCAACCCGAATGTCGGAAATTTTCAAACCGCCCGAGGGCCTCCGACATGGCTTAACGACTGTTATCATATGATAACAACCGGGACCGACGGCTTTACGTGCCCTCCGAAGCACGGAAACGCTCAAGATTTTTTTGCCACTAGCGGTCACCCATCCAACTACCGACCGCGCCCGCTGTTGCTTAACTTTGTCGATCACTTAAGATCGACGCAAGCCGCAGGGCTATGAGCGCTTCTATATATATCTATATATATCAATATATATATATTCTATATATATCAAAATATAGTTTAATTATAATCAATATTTAAGCATTCAAGTACACGTGCACTTGTGACTCACATCATAAGGTATTCAGATCACGACCACTTCAGTCAATATTTAGAATATCAACATGAATATATTTTTATTTTTCCTCTAAGGTCCCTTCATAGCCGCATAACGAAAAAACTTTTTATGCAATGCCCAAGAGGCAGGACGTGAGATTGACGGCTATGACGTATCGGTAAGATTTTTTTACCGATACTTCGTGAACATAAATATGCTTTTATATCAATATATCAATTTCTTTTGTCCTTCTCGACGTTTTTGGCAAAACTATTTCACTAGAGGTTTTCATGATGCGGGTAAAGCTACTTACGAGTAAATTGTACTTAGGTGGGTGACAAATTCCAATATTGTGTTCTTTACTTTATAATGTGATATAAAGAAATATTTATACATGCTTGAATTTATTTTAAAAAATTGTTCCAATCTTAAATATGTAATTTCAGGGTTTTAATGTTTCTTCGTAAATAATAAGTAAATCATCTTGTTGATGTAATATTTGACAGCAATTGTTTCTTTAGGTCGGTCGGTAGGTAGGTACTCAACGGGACTATTGGGATAGACTCGGTAACACTTTATGTCGCAAAGTGTAGCAAGTTCAGATGTCACGTAATTTTTAGTACCCATATTAAATTTAAAGCTCGATTGTGTTCTTAAATATTATTAAATCGCTTTAATTTGACGATAAATGCTATGAAAGGATTCTTTACTCGCCTGCTTAGTTACCACGCTCCTTCTAACGAACAGTAAAATGCTTAAGTGTTTTATTTCAAATATTGAACAGATATTAGAAGGCCAGAGCTATTTTTTATGGAAATAGTCAGCAAAAGAGCTAACGATCCACCTGATGGTAAGTGACTATCGTCACCCATGGACATCAGCAACACCATAGGCATCACTGATGTGTTGCCGGCCAAGAAAGAGAGAAGAAAAAGAAAGAAAGAACTGGCTCTAAAGCCCTCAGCCGGAACATGACCAGTCGTTTGACGGCTGACTCATGCTTTAGGGTGGTAGCTATCCAAGCGAACCCCATGAAGAAATAATAATAGTAATAATGGTATTAATTAACAATTAAAATCAATATTACCAATATAATCCCTCGAAGGGCCCTACCACCAGCGGGCTGGATTTAGTCGCCTCTTACGTCACCCATCCGGCGTGGAATTGGGGTTAGTATTCTAAGCCGCCCCAATACGGCTAAAGCTTCCTTATTAGTCACCTGGCGGATGACGCTCTGGAGGATGATGCTATGGATTGAATGGGATACATCGGCGACTACTTTAATCAACAAGACAATATACGTTTGCTACCTATTTACATAAAAGAAGACCTAGATTGTATCGTTATTTAATGTGTTATTATGATAATAAGTATTAATATGCATTTATGATACTCCGAGCATCTGTGATGATTTTTTTAAGTTTTATAATAGGCTAAGGATTGCCATGACTAGTCTATGGGTCAAACATTGAACAATAAATAAGAAAGTTGAATGGACAGAATTAATATAAAAGAAAATATCTGGGATAAAGCCGTCTGTCGCTTTTCATAGTTTTGCCTTTTTGTCACCGAGGGCTGCACTTATAAATCTTCGGATGACCCTCCTTTATGGCAGTATTGATACAAAACGATAGTAGGTCAGCTGTGCCGGGAATGGACGCAATAAAATTTCAAAGGTCGATATTTATTAAAGATTGACCCCTCGATTTTCGAAATTGCGTCGGATAAAAGCAGAGATGTAGAGCACAATGTAAAAATATTTTTTGAAGTTTATATGTAGGTGTTGTTGTTGAAAATGCTTTCTTCAAGCAATAAAAATATAGGTTTTTAAAATTTGTTATGGGTAGAATAAATACCTATGATATACGATTTTTCTTTAGTGATTCTGTAGAATATAATTTCATTCCTGTATAGTATCGTCATATTTTAAAGATTATATTTTAATATACATTGTATACAAGAATGTAGGTACACTGACTCAGTAAACTAAATGAGATAAATAGGAGAAGCATTTCTGAAGGACAAGTCGGCTAATCCAGGAAGTATACTTTGATGAAAGATTGATTTATTTGTAATGAATCGCTTTTCTGGGCTCTCTTTTATCTGTCTACACACAATCAGGGGCGAAACAAGAGGAAAGCAAACAATAAATCCACCTACATAAAAATTGCAACAACTTTGTTCATAATACCAATGGAGGTATCATCAAAAGTTGGTTCGCTTCGCACCCTCGCGCCCATTCGTGCAGAGATTACCAATAAATCCAATACGGGATAATTGGCCCGCTTAATTCTGTTCTATCTTTCTACTTAGTTCAGTCGTCAGAATGTGCCAGCTCAGGCCCCTGGGGAGAGTCCAGTCGGGAGAACAAATACCAATTACTCGCCAAACAAAAATCACCCCTTGACGGTTCTATTAGGAATGGTTTTCAATCGTAAACATGAAACAAAGCACGGCACGATAAATGAACGAAGGAGTTGGGTTAATGAGCCATTTCTAGTTTCTGCTGGATTATGTAAATGTCTATAATGTACGGTATCGATTAATAAGTTGTGACGTGTTGTAAGTGACATGTGATGGACATAGGTGTCGGAATTCCATGTCGTTTAATGGACGGGTATTAGAGAGCCTGGGGGAGGCAGTGATTTGATATTCGCATCAGCCGATGGCCCTCGGGACGACAGTGTTAGAATTCAATACCGAACGCTAAGATGAATTTTTTTATGCACTCAGTTATGGGAAGTGCATTCCAATGAATGGACCCCGAAAGTATTTGAAACAACTTTCCGATCATCTTAAGGGGAGACATTATGCGATTAAGTATTTGAAATGGGTTGCGATACTAATATGTCGTATTTCATTTCGTTCTTAGTAATTTCAAAAGAGAAACGACAGTAACTAGGAAATCCTGAAAAGGCTGTTGCTGCATCTTATTTTTAAATTTTAATGAACTCTCATTAAGACATGTTTTCACATTTATCCGACAAACTTTATGTGATCGATAAGTTGTTATCTCTTTCCATTTTAAATAACGTCATTTAATAAGTGTTTTATAGCTATGTTGGTATGTAGACATATGATCAACATTACGCAACCCCAAGACGCGTTAGAATTAAAACGTCAGTCAAAGCGGAAAATCCCGTTCCAAAAAATTAGCCAACAAAATTCCGACAAATAATTAATCTGGAATAATCATACAAAACGATGTGAGCGGGATGCCCGGGCATTATTACCATTCATTTCAAATCAGCCGTGCGGAGGGTCGGGAGAGGGACCTCGCCCTGAATAAGCATACATTTTCCAATCAGGGCACGTATCATTTAACTCGCTATTAAATTCGACTTCTTCCCTCCGAATTATTATTATGTCAAATGTAAGGCTTCGCGTTCTAAACACATGAGTATCATATTTAACTTGAATTTTTTTCCAAGATGATTTGCTTAATGACGATTGATGACGTAGGAAAAACCGTTCGATTAGCATTTCCGTAGTTCCGTAACTGATATAACGTTATGTAGCGTTTTCATGCTTAGTTATAGTTTTATGTGAGTTAAATATCTTATATTATGTTTCTTTAGTGTATGAAATTGTTTTCTCATAGAGTATGTTTTTTGTTATGCGATATTTTTGTTGATGTGAAGATTAGTAGATAGGTACACCACTCGTCGTGTTCCGGCTGGGGGCTTGAGAGCCAGTTCTTTCGTTCTTTTTATCTCTTTCTTGGCCGGCAACGCATCAGTGGTGCCTTTGGTGTTGCCCATGGGCGATGATAGCCACTTACCATCAGGTGGATCGTCAGCTAGTTTGCCGGCTATTTCCATAAAAAAAGTGTACATCCGAAGAAAAAATGTCTAAATAAAACGAGAAAAAACGCACAGTTTGGTGTCTAAAAATTAAAACTTGCTAGACTAAATATTTAAAACAATCTATTGATTGAAAGTATAAAACGAAAGTAAAGTTTAATAATAAAGAAATAATAAAAATTCCTGTTTCTTATTATGTATGTAAAATACGTGATCGTATCAGAAACGAGGAGATCCGTAGACGAACAAGGGTGACCGACATAGCTCTAAGAATTATCCGGCTGAAGTGGCAATGGGCTGGCCACATAGTGCGAAGGACCGATAACCGTTGGGGAAGAAAGGTCCTCGAATGGCGCCCGCGTCTCGGAAAGCGAAGTACAGGACGCCCCCCGACAAGATGGACCGACGACCTGAAGAAGACAGCGGGCATCCGCTGGATTCAGAAGGCTCAGGACCGGTCAGAGTGGCGCAAGTTAGGGGAGGCCTATGTCCAGCAGTGGACCTCCAAGGGCTGATGGATGGATGGATGGATGGAAAAATTCCTGAGCATATACTTGTTGTAACTGAGGATTAAGCATATTTTTGTGTTTTTCTGTAGGTACAGACACATTTTATTAATGTTTAAAGCATGTTATGAGACAATGAGATGGACTTCTTTTACTTTGAGAGGTGTAAATAAATCTTACAACTATTCAATAGAATATGTTGCAACACTTTTTATAACGAAAGTTTGGACTACTATTAAGGATACAGCACACGTAAGACTCGAACATTTTGCTGTTTTTGAATTACAATAACCGTAGATTTTTATTGTATATTGTGCTAGCTATTTTTATGTATGTATTGCGTTAATTACTTAATAATGTATTTTTGGAACAAATACTTAAAAAAGAGACTACGATGTAACTTTTATGAGAAAATGGCAGGCAAACTGGTACGGTAACTAAAATAAGTAGCACTCAGTTTGTAAACAAGTACTGTAGATAACTGCAAAAGATATTTACTTTTCAGATGTAAAACAAGCATGTAACGTATTTGAGTATAAAAACATTACAGTTCACTCGCATTTCGCTTTCCACAATAACGCCTTAAAGGGCTTTGCGTTAGTGTGAAAGCGCCTTGATGCAGACATCAAAATAAAGATTAGCGGAATGTAAGTAAAAGTAGGACTGAATATTCATAAAGGTTCTACTCGTCTTTTTGTTCTGCGGTTGGTATTCAGTAGCCGAAAAAGCGGATGTGAATGGCTCGTTATACCTACGCGGAAACACTTTTCATAAACACCGTCATAACATTTGTGCTTAAGACCTTTTACAGTAATTACTCTCTGAGAAAGCCTACAGAGGGGTGAATTAGAGAATTAAAATTTTATGAAAGAAGTCTTGGTTGTTTCTTACATGGCTACATAATTTACACGGTGAGGTTATTTTCCGAGGATCCAGTTTGCTTAGTTAATCTAAACGTTATTCGGAGTGGATGTTCTTTTATAAATTTTGTTTGATGTTAAAGGAACTGGATGCTTTGTAGAGATTTAGTTCAGGGCTTTAATAGTCTTTGAATGTCGGGTTAGTGTTTACATTTATCTAGACACGCGCCAGCATGTCCAGTCAAAGTTCAAAAAAAGGTAGGTAGGTAGCGCAGCACCACGTGTAGTTTTCATTAGTTAGCTTCCAATAAACAAAGTTTATAAGAAGTTGATTATACAAATATACGAGTAACATAGCTTGTGAAAACTAGCTAAGTCAAATTTAGAGCTTAAATTTCATGATCTTTTGACTAAAATTTTAGGATTTTCCACTCAGAACTTGGCACCCTTTTAGATCTCAATTCTTTTTTTAAACTTGGATCTCATTTCACAGTTATGTTTTTATAAGATTAACTACATTTTACCTTAGGATATGAAAGTTCTGCTATCTATGGACAGTTTCAAGAAAATTTTTCGCTTGTCATATTATCTTGACAATAATTATTGCCCGAATGCCAGGAAGGGCTGTTTGTATTCACTAGGCAAAAGACTTGAAGATGCTCAACTAGAATAAACGTGCTTGAGGAACATGAGGCCAGTGGAAGCCAGAATCCAAACCCTCAGAGTACGCCACGAGCAGGAAACTTTGGGAGGAACAGAAAGATTGGCTGAACTCGAGAATAGATACTCTTTACCCTTCGTATTTAGTCAACGACATCTTTTATTTGGAATTCATTTATATTAAGGTAGGTACAGTATCAGTCATAAGTGCTTTCGCAATTTCTAAAGACAGTTGCGTAAAAATCTAATTAAACCTTCTTTCGTAAACAGATCACACATATATACATCTCGTACATCAGACTCTTTCATCGTCATGTTCATTATTTGAAACACTCATTTGTAGTTAGAGAAGGTGATACATTATATTTTATTAGTATTAGTGTATTTAGGGCTGCGGTGTCACTAAGACGCACGTCGCACACCTGACGCGTCACCCGACCTCCCCCACTTATTAAATTAATAACTCCGAACTGAACACCGTAATTATCCGTCTAATTGGAAGGGCGATGAGCTCCTCTTTTAACACGTTGCCTTGCCGTTTAACCTCGGTTTTATGAACTGTGTAATTTGTTCCTCCGCGCCTTCGACTATGATAAGTAACGTGTGTTTTACGTATGTGTTACATACATTTACTTGATTTGATTCGTTTATTTTCTTTTTAGAATTGGCAAGTAGGTATGTGACATTACACCATTGTAATGTTAAGTTTTATTATAGTAATTGCTATCATTAATATAAAATCATCTAACCACTACAATGGAGTCGAGTATCAAATAATGATTATTATGGTTAAATATATAGAAGCACAATCGTGCCTAATTGCTCACTTCTGAGTTATTGACAAAAATTCAATTACTAAACTTAGGTATGAAGTTATCTTCTTAAACATTTTGATTAAATGTAATAATATTATATAATGCAAAATGCAAAATAAACAAATTAATAACTGTTATATTTATATACCTAGGGAAAAAAAAATATACCTATGTATTATTGGTATGAGTGAGACCTAAGCAACTCTATAGGCAAATACCAAAAAAAATAACTTAGGATAGTAAAAATCATTTCTAGCTACGTGTGGTGGTAATTTAATTAATCATAACTTAAATCATAATTTAAATTCTTAATCCTATGATGATATTCTGAACACATTTTTCTAAAATTCACCATCCCTTTAATCGATAACAATATCAAATTAACCAATCAGGTGTCTATCACAACCCGTTCGCGAAATACCATTAAAAAGTATAATTAACCTTTAACGGTAAAATTTTCGTTGTTTACAAACATATCATTTTGCTGCCCCGGCGGCGCTTAGGGCTACATTTTGCTAAGAAATTTAAGAGATATAATTAAGAATTTTGCTGAGCGCAATAATTTGGGGATCTCCTAATGAATGATATCAAGTTCCAAGTAATTAATGCCACGGGCTGATCACTATTTTGTTATTATTAATAAATGCTTTCATAACGAAGGAGTTGTTTGAGGATTTAAGTAGGTATAATTTAAACAAAATCTTTTTCATTCATTTATATAATTTATTCCATTACTGCAACCCCTAAAAGAAGTTTACATGTAACAGTAACATCTTTGATATCTATGATATTTTCTTCAAATATATTCTTTATGATCTTGAATTTCACTTAGTTCTCATTTCTTATTTATTTATTTATTATTTATTTATTTATTTATGTACACACAGTGGATATACAATGAGGACACAACATATAGGTAATTATGTACAAAGGCACTGCTTATTTCTTAAGAAATTTCTTCCAGCAGACCTGCGACTGGAGAAATAATGTCGAGAGGTAGGTTCAGCGCGCACACAAATATAAAAGCAAAAATATAAGAATAAATAATATTATAATATGTTATAAATTAGGTAATAATAATACAAATATCTATACAATACTACTAAATACATACATATAATTTATATATACACATACATATATTACAAAATTCTTTCTTTCCTTTTATATTCTCTCTCTTTCTTCGACAGCAAATCATCGGTGAAGCCTACTATGTTGCTGTTGTCTATGGACGAAGATCACTGGGAAGATAACTCGTGTTCACCTTTGTCGGCCAGTTACATAAATAAATAGTAGTTATAAATTTTAAAAAATCAATAAAACCGACTGCACAAAAAAACATTAAAAACGATCATTTTTATACCTAGTCTGGACATAAATACTGTGACAGACACTTGATAAAATATTTTTTTTGGAATTAATATACATATCTGTAAATACTTTTTAAAACGACTTAGTATAAATTTAAAAATTAAAAAAAATCCGCCTGCTATCAAAAAAGCTATCGTGATATACCTTTTTGAAATTCTTATGATGTACTCTTTAATTTGATATCAATATTGCATTATTCGATTTATTTTTATTTTTTGATACTTCAAACAAAAGCATCTCACAGCCACCATATTTGTTTTTTTTAGTTTCACTTATCTAAGAATACTCTGGTTAACTTGGGTTAAATAAATAAAAATTGGATTTTAGGTACGACTGACGCAGATTAAAATAATGAATTAAAATATCTAACATTATTTTAATTCATTATTTTAATCTGCGTTAATTACATATGAAGAGCTATAAGCTATGTATACTATGTGGCCAGAAGACCTTGACGAGTGGTGTTCGTTTCGTCGGCCGACGGTGTACAGTCGAGGCCCTACAATCGAGCGTGATACAAATATACACATAATTTTAATGCCGGGGGTGAAGCATTAAAAGTCAGGGATCAAATGCCTTTAATACCGTAAACGGAATACGTAGAGTCGCTGTTTAGTACTAATGAAAATGTTTTGTTTTGTCTTTGTTAAGAAAATGTAAAATATAATAATATTCGTATTTGTTGATGATTCTGATAAATGCAAATGATAGAATGATAATAATTATTTCAAAAGTAATAATTAAAATTAAATAATACTTCTGGACGGTGTTTTTGGCCTTCTTCATATTTTTTTTAAATATTATGATTTTATTTTAAATACCTACATTATAACTAACAAGGCAGTTGTCAGTTTGCATCCTATCGAGAAAATTAAATTATATCTAGCTGACTCGTGTATATATAGTTATTATTTAGCTAATACATATAATTATGTACTTATTACTTTACCTAGCAGTTCAACCAGTCAACAACTCTTATTGTTATAATAATACTCATATCATTTAAAAAATACGAAATATTTGATTTCAGATTACTGATTTTACCCTGTCATGGATCATTTCTAAACATTATAAAAAAAGTAAATAATTTAGTAAGTGAAGCTCCAATGCTTTTGAATAGGAAAGCTAAAGGCATTTACACAAGCGTGGCGCACGCAACGCGCCAGCTTACCTGTCCGCCCATACTCGACTTACTTTAATCTCCACTCATATTTGCTAACACTTGTTTACCGTACATAGCTGCAATGTTCTACAGGCTTAACTACTGCTGACTTTGTATCTGATATGAAGTGTTGAAAGGCTACCGTTCTTGACGAGATACTTCAATGTAGATTAAACAGCATTTGTAATTTGTTTCAATAAAACATTTTCATTTTACATTATTTTGTTGCAACAGGCATGGCAGCGAGCTATTTGTATTTAGTAATAAATCACAAACCCTATTGTAAAACTCAAAGTTTAGCGAGATAAGCGTAAACAATATATTATTTTGAAATACAGTCTCATAGGTAGTCATAGATCATTTATATCGGTTACAAATCGCATCGAAACGCGCAAGAATACATTGCTTATCCTTTTTGGGCGACCCTGACTCGTTCGGTTCGTCTCTGTACGTACATTCAGTCTGAGAATGCTAAACGCAAACGAATGTGTATTGAACGTTTGCTA
Source organism: Thymelicus lineola (assembly GCA_963932265.1). Lineage (NCBI taxonomy): Eukaryota > Metazoa > Arthropoda > Insecta > Lepidoptera > Hesperiidae > Thymelicus > Thymelicus lineola. Next base: position 8,905,669 of record OZ010683.1, on the reverse strand, counting down.
TTATCTATCATCAAATATTCAAGTCTAAATCCGCTCACATATTACGCATTCGTCAATAGGGTTTGAGCCGTCACCCTTTTAATTTACGAGTCGGCCGAGGGGTCATTAAACAATAAAGTGTTGATTAAAAGCCCCTATGCGCGGGCGGTGGGTGGTGCGGCGTTGCGAATAACTGTGCTTCCTGCAATGGACCTATTATTTTATCACCGATGATTGGCACGGGACACTTAGCTCGAGTATTGGTGCGTCCTACTTACAGTGTCAATCAAGAGCAATCTTACAAGTATAATGGTTAGTCACTCTTAAACTACGTGTATGTGGGTTATTTTGTGTTCTTATGGCTTGAAGTTTTTATATTTATTTTACGATTAACCACAATTCAATATTTCTTTTACGAGTCCATGATGATATCAATTCAACCTGGCGGTAAGTGGCGATGTGAGTAATCTTGGGTGGTAAAACTCACTTAGTAGAAGCTTATTCACTCTTTATAAGACTAACAACACTCTACCACACCTGTATACCTGTATGTCCACAATAAACTATTTTGATTTTGATTGATTTTCATCTTTTCTTTATCTGTAGTAGTAAAACGCTGATTATTAATAATTAAAATATTCTGAGGGGAACAATGACGTAAACTGTTCAATCAAAATACTACCCGAAGTAGTACAGAGTGCTGACCAACCTTCCCTTATAGCTCTGAAGAAGATACCCATTATTCTATAAGAGCAGGCCAAGACATCTGATGATAACACCGATGTAGGCAGCCTTCAAATCAGATAAAGCGATTGCAATCAAAGCTTTTGCAAATAAAAGCCCTTAATAATGTCCTTAGTATTTCTAATGTCGCATAAGTACTTGTAGCAGGTATACGTTTACACAAACGGTTAATTAAATTCGTGCATTTAGTTCTAACGTGACTTTGTATGCGTGTTTCAGAGCATCTCAAGAAATTTTTAATAAAAACTTTGACGTCCCTATTAGGTTATTCTTTTAAGCCTGTTCAAGTTTGAGGTAAAACTACTTATTATGGATTATCCAACTTCAGGGTATTATAGCGTAGGTATGTTAAAATTCACATTTTGCATCATGAAAACGAATTAATTTTCTATCTGTAATAACCATTTTTAACAGATTCCTAGGTAGATAAGACTGAGAAAATAATAATAACTAGTGGCGTACAGTAAGTGGTTGATGGAATATTTTCCTGATCGGAACATGGCTAGGAGATAATTAGCCGAGATAATATAGGGCGCTATGGGCTGGCGTTTCATTACTGCGGGGATTTCTGTTTCATTCTTTCTATCAGGTATTATCCCCACACTATTGTTCGCCCCGATGCCGTATCGGGACTGGAATGGGGCATGTTTCATTTTATGCAGCTCCGTGACCGTGTTATTCCTTATTATGTGTAATGCATTCCGAATACTGAGATCATCTGGAAAAACCATTTATGGAAATTGTATACCAATCGTTAAAAAGAGAACCGTCCTGTTAACAGATTTTAAATCATTGCCGTCACCGCTCGCCATTGTAACGTCAAGTTAGTTCAAAAGCGGTCGTTCCAGTTGAACAAAATGATCTTCGTCGGATCGAATCGCGAGTTCCACACCTCGGGATCAATAGATCTCATTCAAATAATAATAAGGAGTTATAGATCAGCGGAGGCGGGCTGTCAGGCGAGGAAGTGGCGAAGGAGAGGGTTGACGCTGACGGGAGCTGCACCCGCGTCTGCACTCCATTTCTGCCGCATTTGAGTATGGAAATGGATATTTATTTCACGTCTCCGCCGCTGCAGCCGTCCGCGGTGATCGCCGAAGATGATAAGGCTTCGATTTATATATTTCACTCGATGATCGGTAGCAGCTACTCCGTTCGCCATGCAACTGCCACAGACGGCCGTGTTTGTTTATACAGGACGCTACATAATTGCGTCCTAACCTTGTTAGAACTTTAAGGTTTATTTCAATGTCATATTTGTATGTAGCCAAGAAAAAGTTGAATTTTTATTAGAAAGATATGCAATTTTATATGATATCAATATAGACCAGGGCAGACCCTTCTCAAGAAACAACGCATTAGTTAATGCGAATCACCTTTAATAAGATTTTCGGTTTGTAATCTTCGGCTTGCGCCCATGGTAAGATTTTTAAACACAATAACTACCGAGTGGTTTTTAATAACATTATAATTGTTTCCACCACATATAAATTGACGGTGATGGGACGTAGGTACAATGTCCGAATAAATATAACCTGTTGTTTAAAAAAATGCCATTATAATAACCATTATTATAATGTATTTTTAGATTTTAAAACTACAGGTTGTTTTTCACAGAATTTAGCATTTACATAGTTCACTTTTAGACCAATGTCGATGCACAAATATTATCATTCAATTATATTTCTCGATATTTTAAAATTTGGATAAGATAAGGTAATTCAGCTGATGTTTACTATATTGCACATTAACTTACTCGTAACTGCAACAAAGCCAGATAACCTACAGCATCCTGTAGTATAAAATGGATGGCAGTGCGCCGTATGCAAAATTAAAAGTTCTTCATAAACCAGTGTATCGTAAACCTATGCTTGAAATATTGTTGGCAGAAAGGAATTATATACGAAGGATTGAATACAGTTTCTTTCAATAAATAAGTTTTTTTTATTATTTATATTTATTTGATTTATCTAAGTTTGTATGCAAAGTTGTATATGTCTATAACTTTTATCTGAGGTTAGGGTTGCAACAACAAGTTCATACTGCAACTGGTACAATAGGCTACATATCATATTTTCTTTCCCAATGCTTAGAACTAACAATACGAACTTCCAAATTACTGATTACTGTCTACATGCAATCGTTGTTGCAGGAGCATTATTCAATATGTGCACTGAATTTTTAAGTAATTCGAATTGTTGAATTCGAACTGTTAACATTTGAATTGTTGAGTGATTCTCTAAAAAATATTTTGCAAAATTATCATATTTTCTAAAATATTGTGTACATACCTAATATCCATAGTGGTCTATATTAAGGAGTAAAATGCCAGTAAAAACATCCCGTTACCTTAGTTAATAAAGGTGTGAAAAACTGAAGTCAAAAGAATTGGAGAACCGTTTTTTTTTAATTTCAGTTTACGAAAATAACTCTAAATAGTTTACAAATTGCTTATATTTTCTGTAGTGTTGTTTGTGTTATTTGAACAATAAAATTACTGTGAAAAAAACGATTGGAGGAGCATAAACTGCAATTAAGTTGAGACGTTTGACCAGAATATACTATTAGGAGGAATCATATAGGTAAATTACAAAAATATCTGTGTTGTGTTTTCCATGTTCAGTCCAAATAGAATAGTGCCTCATATCTATTCATAAGACGTGATATAGATCATTAAGAACAGTGAAAGGTGAGCAATAAACTTTGAAGTTGCAATAGTCTGCATCTGGGTCGCAGGATTTCGTATGCTGATCAGCTACAACGTTTTGCTGTTTATGTTTTACGAGGTTTGACCACTAGAATTTATGTTGTAAAGTTTGTTTGTATGTATTATACTTTAAACTGCATGAACACATGATACATAAAGGTTAGTTGAGGTTGAAAGGAAACATTAATGTAAATACTAAACTTTTTACTAATCTCTAATCTCTCTCTAAAATTTGAAATGTAAGGGGCTGCACTGCAACTATCCTTGAGCTTAAATCTCCCTTGCTTGCGGTGTACTCTACTGAACAATGGAAGGTCCTTGGGGCCCGTATCACCAATTTTAATTATGATGGTGCTAAAGCATGGCTGTATGTTTTTTTTTCAATACTGGAAGGCTACTACCACCCTTTCTAAAATCGGTAAAAGAAAATTACGTTTTCTGTCGCATGAGCCAGAAATAAAACGGGTCTCATGCTTCTTTTTCTTGTTAACAACACATTGGTGATATCATTGATATTATTGGTGTCCATACAGGATGATGAGAACCTTGTCATTAAGCAGCTCGGCTGCTTATTTGTGGCTTTAAAAAAAACATATTATCATTGTCACCATTAAGCCCTTTTTAGCCTCAGCTGTCGTCCTCTGAAAGAGGCTTGTACTTCAGTTGTTCTCGATTGTGCATTATGTGCATAATGTGCATTATGATGTAGATCATAATGCACATTATAATACATAAACATTCAACATCCAGGCTCTAAATATGAGGGTTTATTTGAAGTTACTAACGCCCCAACTCAGAGTTACTAACGGTTACTTTAATGGCTCTTGCGTAAAGAATCACCATACAAATACTGTACTAAGAAGCGATTGACGCTGAGTTGGGGCGTAAGACTATCAGAAGTTGCAGTGCCAAGAACTGATAATATCTATATGTCGTCACTGGCCTCAACACAACACCCTTAAACTACTTAAATAAGGTGAATTGAATATCGTACTAGCTAACAACCATCTCAAAAGTGATAGGATATTAACTTGGTAATAACCTTCGAACACGTTCTCAATTCAGTTAATCCAACTGCCTATTTAGTTTACAAATTGTGAAAATAAACGTGTATCCCGCACCTACATGTAATATGAGCAAAAAGAAAAGATTTCGCTCATTAAGCGGGTATGATCGCTAAATGCAAAATTACGGGCGGCGGCTATCTGATTTACTTATCTGTTTTGTTTCTACTTCTCGGGCTAGATTTATTTTTATTTGCGAATTTAATGCGGGCGCGTTAACAGATTTAAAATTTATAACGTGGCCGTGTCACGTCCCAGGTTAATTAGGTGTGGCGGGAGTCCCGCCAGGCATGCGCCTGCGCAGCTTTGTTATTTGTACCTCTACAGATGTACACACACATGCATAGAAACACTTACTTCTTATATTATATGAAATGGAAAATAAGTACTCGATTTAATTACACGTTCAATATTTAGTAGATAACGTACGTTAGCTGCCTCTATAAGTAAAGTTTAACTTAAGTGTTATTGGTTCATAATACAATCACTGGACTCATAGTGACTAGAATTGAGCATTCCCAGCATACGTCATCCGCAGTTCATCAGCCTTGTCGATCTATAAAATAACCACGCAAATAAGCGTCACCATTCATTTCAAGTCCTCAAGTTAACTGACGCGCTCGTATTATAATTCACTGACACAAGATACCGGTTAATTGCTCTGTTGTCAATTGTATGGATTTATAATACTTACTACTACAAGATATCACAACATTGCGGCGATAAAAATTATTTCTGAAGGAAAGACGCAACGTGAACCCAAGAATTGCGGTTTCTTCAAACGTTATACTACAATTTGTACGTACAGTAGTAATTTACAGGTGCCCTGTCATTTTAAACCTACTCTTATTTTTAAACCATATTTAGTATAATTGGATGTATAGAGATCATTAAAATGCCTGTCTTTGTAATTTATACTAGACATTTTAAAAATTGTGTTTCATTCGAATAGTAATTCGATCGTTTTTATAGGACAGAATAATAACGATCGATACTTATTTGATAACATACGATTACTCATTGATACGATTATGTGGTGATTATTACGTTCATAATTTTCCTTATTAATTTTATAGAATTGACATAAAGGCATAAAACTTAAAGTTATCACCGTCGTTGGCTTGGGATTGTTTCTTAAAATTATGGGTGTCATTCCATAGTCTACCACGCTGGCATAAAATAAAAAAAGAAAGTAAAATAACAAAGATACTGTATGTGTATATTGAGGTGTAGGTACATAGTCAAATTAACATGCAGATAAATCCTTTAAAATTAAACCACCAAAAAAGTTTCAGTTACATAACCTTGACTGTTAGAGACAGATAAATCTGTTGAAAATAAAATATATCTATCTCATTGCGCATAAACATGGTTGAATGATAGCAGTGTACCAAGGTATAAAACTTTAGGTCTACACAAACTGCCAATATCTTAATTTGGTGGAAAGCATCAAAAAATTGTGACTTGCAACATTTTACGTGGGAGGCGTCGAAATATTTTTTCACAGGCTTCAGAGTATAAAAATGTTAAAAATCTGTTCTCTCATAGGTTTCAGAGTGTAAAAATGTTTAGAATCTGTGCGGGCGTGTTGGAGAGTACAATGCGGTAGAGATACTAGGTGACCCCTGCGCGAGCGCCAGAACAGCGCATATTTACATCTCACTTGCGGCTAACTAGCTAGGCCACGCTTCGCCCCAATGTATTGTACGGAAATGTCGACCGGCGCACGAAACAATTCTACCGTTTACTGTAATATCTGCATACAAATGTTTGGGAAATTCGTTTTGGTATGTGCCCGTGTGTGCACGCGTTTTATTTGCCCGTAATAATGTTGCGTGTTTAAATCTATTAGGTACCGAGCAGCGTCTGAGGCGAAATATTACTATTTATGGTTTACGAGTAGTTGTGAAAGACGATGTAGCATACTCGTAATATAAAGAGCAGATACGACTAGTTTTAAAACATATTAAAGTTAAATTATTTTAAAGTTATAAACGGTTTTGTTTCGTATCTATTGTCTAAATTACTTACTTTTGTGTCTGGTTTTTTACACATATTCAAAAATATTTTATGTTTATATTCAAAATAATCAGTTACGATATAAGATAATAAAATAGGTTTAGTACACGATAGCTGGAAACACATTTGTTACTAAATGCAACTTAGTATTCTGATCTACGGCTGTTAATGTAGTCTACACATGTATTAGACGATGTTATTGCGGCGTGCAGATAATAATATATTTTCGTTTAAGGTTAATAGTATCAACGTGATAATAAAAATAAAAGAGACTCTTTCTCTTTTGCTGAGATTTTTTTTTACAATTAGGTTTTAAAATAAAAGTAATTTGATGGAACCAAAGATATTTTAACTTCAAGTATAATACAATTCTTAGAATATTCTTGCATTGTTTATAAATACTTTACTAGTAGGCCGTCTAAATTGAAAAAAAAATCCACGCAAATAATATAAACTGTTGTATGTACCTAATTATAATATAATCAATTATACGGTAGTTATATTTTGATAAAAATTTTCGGTTGTATAAAATGAAACACTTAATGGTTTAACAGTTACACCACAGATGTCGCTAGCGACGCTAGCATTCAAATTTTCTAGCATTCAAAATTCATTAAATGACTACTTAGTTATTAAAAATGAAATACTGATACTCATTTTTACTCCAAATTGTTACAAAATATTTTTATTCAATAACAAATGAAAGAAGATATCTATTAAAAATAAATAAAAAAAGAAAATGTGTGCAATTCACACGTGGTAGAAGTGAAACTTTCCAAAATTTTTTTTTCAAGATAATGATATGAAAAAGCAATAAATCGAATCTTAAAGCAATAAATCGAAGCGCCATCTATGAATACAACTTAGCACTTTTTAAAAATCTATCTAGCAATAAAACGAATGTTCTATCTTACTCCTCACGCCATCTATGAATACAACTTAGCATTTTTACTGTCTGTATAATCGGCTGGTCGATCGACAGAATGAAAGAATGAAATTCTTATTTTTTGTTGATAAATTCTTTGAAAATATTTAAAAGAGCATTTGAGAGTATTTAAAAACAGTATAAAAATAAAACTAAAAAAAAATAAAACTAAAAAAAAAAATATTGTGAGACGCGAACCTGCGCATCAGGTATTGTGTATCTACGTCCTGACCATTGAGCTACGGACAAGTTAAATTTAATGACGAAATTAGCGGTTATATTATCTTACCTGTCGTTGCATCCGGTTTCAAATCACTAACGATTCTAAAGAAGTTTCACTTCAAAAACGGTAGCATAATTATTGCTTATTTCTAAGTATCTTCCAATCTCATCTGTCAAATGTATTAGAATAAACATTCTTTTCAAAAAAACACCGATTTCTTAAATACAAAGTAAATTATTTATTTATTTGTACAAACGTGATCCAAAATTATTTGTGCAAATGAGCGCACGACTGAGAAAATTGTAGGGACATGCATGTCAATGTCTCTCCTGACAAAAGCAGGGAGACGCAAAATTTATCATTGAAGAGCACGTAATTGAAAATTCTATTATTACAGCCTTTTATTTTTCAATTACGATCCCCCGCCCTCGGTGCCTGGGGGTTAACTTTGGTAAGATCTCACGATATTTTATTTTTAAGATCTCGTTTTCCATTTCTTATTTGGAACAGAGTTGTGATATTTGTTTATTAATGAACAATGTATACAAGGGTTGTAAGAATTTTTCCTGTTTTACTAAGCAGATTACGGAAGGTGTAAAATTTAGGCTGTTAAATAAGGAATATATTAAATAAGGAATATGCTAATTCTATCGTGAAGTGTATCATATCGTCATATTTTTATGTAGAGTCTTTGATCCAAGAATTTTGATCAGGCCAGCTATCACCAGCCTCCCATAGGAAACTTATCTGTAAGCAACTTTAGGTAGGATTATAGGTTTTTAGATTATTTAGAGTTTGTTTATTGTATTAGACAATAGTAGATGCCACCGCGTAAACGCCAGATGGATAACACAAGCGTCAAAAGCTCCAACTTCCCAAAAATTCCTTCGATACTTTGCTTCATCCTAAATACTTACCAACAAAACAATTGTATCGAAGTTTAAAACATTGATAATTTGCTCTTCTGACGCAGTACTAAATTGCGGACAAGTCAGACGGTACTGATGGTAAAATAACAGGACGTCACTATAGAACCCTTCACTAATAGGGCGAGAGAATTGGTCGTGTGCACAATTCGTCAATATATTATAGCGTGATAGTTTAACCGTATCAGAAGGCATGTTTTGAATTTGTTCCCGAGCACTCCATTAAGTCAACACTACAGAGTCACGCGATGCGGTGTCTTGTCGCGGTGATGACAAACGATCGCGAAGGTAAGCCGCAGGTACCTGCCCTCGCTTCAGAGCTCCTCGAAATTAAATCATTTCTATTTCGTCTGCTATTCAGCACGCAATGTTACGTTGCCTTATTAGGGGTACACTTAAGTAGATAATAAATAAGGCGAACCATTGCATTTGGTATTTTGAAAAATTGTTCAGGATGACTTTGAAAATTCTGCTATTTATATAAACAACTTACATACCTATATTTTATGTATTTGCCATATAATTATACACCTTCCGACTTTGGTAATTTGTTAATTTTTGATTTAAGTTTGAATCAGTGACGGAATGTTTTCGATCATCAATGATGCTGCAAGTTTGATTGGTGGGCTAGTGACAAAAAAGTTTCATGTAGTTTTATGAAAAAATGTCGTATTTCTTCATCATCTTCATGTTTTCCTCGGAAACAAATTCTCCGATAGCTATCTTGATTCGTGAGTCATAGCATAGCGTGATTCTTCGCAATAACAGTTGCATTATTATCTTATTACGAACAATATCTTACTGGTAAGCTATAATAGCTGAATGTAGTTTGAAGTATGACGATAAATTATTCCTGAAATAATTCAATCTTTGGTCAACATTCGTACACCTTATAACGACATTAGCATGTTTGTATTGTATGCGATTTTTTTTTGACTGGAAATATAATGTAAAAATTGTAGACGAATTAACTCGTAAATCTTTCAGTCTACTTAACAGTGAATCTGCAACAGAGAAGGAAATTACGAAGAATCACTGACACTGGCGTGATGAGTTTATTGGCCGCGGACTCGCAGTTCCTAAGAGCGGCGCGGTGAAATAGATCAAGTGATCCATCGCGTATCAGATATAAATCTAAACACAACGAGAACATAAAATTTTATTCGAAACGGCCACTTGTTAACGTATGTTATCCGTGTGTCGCGCAATTTCACAACGAGCGGCCACGCCGGATCACGTACGCTGAAATCCACGTTGAGAACATAAACTATTTTTCAACCATTCAATATTCAATACGCGATTGCAAAATACGCCAAATTATTGCATTAGTAGCGAACAGGGATTCCCGATATTGTGGTTCAGCGATCGGCGGCCGGTACACCGCGATATGCGGCATAAATAATTTAATAATTCGCAATACGGAATTTACCATACCGAGTGTCGTACCGTTCGTCTGCTTCGTATTCACTATGAGTATTTGTTTCTCATACTCCTGTCGCATTGGGCAACATTCAAACATGGAATTTTCTCCAAGTGAAATGGGAGCTTCCGGCTACGGTGTAAGGTCTATTTTAATGGGGAGACATTAACTTGGCTTGGATCTTTTCAAATTGCATATGTTGATAAGTAGGTGAATAAAGCACGTCTGTACATTTCAATATCGGGAACATCCGTGTTATACGCGTGACCTTGCAAATCACAGCCTGCTTTCCAAACGACTTCACAGAATTGTCGGCCGGCGTCTGTATTGCACGACCGTTACCGTGTATGAAGAATATTTTATTAGTTGATTTATTTAAGCAATGACAATACTTGGCCTATGCTGTCACGTCGCTATTTTTATTTTGATGTCATTGTAATTGTGGGAATTGGTTCATGTTGACCGTTTTTCAATACTGCTTGTTATTCAGCGTTAGACAGCGCGGTAAGTGAAGCCGCAAAATGTATTCTTGTTATACTTATACTTTGGAATTGCTAATATGAATACAATACAAATATTCTTTACTTACAATCTAGTCTCGATATAGTTAAAACAAGCTTTGGTATACTTAGAAGGAGCGACCTTACCTAAGTCTGAAGGAGCGATTTCTACCAGACAGCGTTTGGGTAGCAGAGATATCATAGAATAGAATACCATGTATAAAAGAAGATGACTGTTTTACATAAATTGCAATGACAACTGACACACTAACAAATAAAGAGGCTATTGCACACCAAATACTAGGTTATACTAGGATATTGCACACCAAATCATAATCAGATGGATGATTTCTCTAGTAGTGGCACTAAGATATCTCTATTGCCTGTGGAATTAATGCTGCAAAGTTTAAAAAATATTTTACTTACATTGTGGATTTTTCACATTAACTTCTTTACAATAAAATCGTACACAAGAATCGATATCAAGTTATATGAAAGCATTATATAAATCTAAAGTTATTTGATAAATTAACAAAATATTGTATCATAGCCTCCATGAAAAAATGAGATAAAAGAAACGTTAAAAGCCTAACCACCACATTATATCTAAATGACTGTAATAAAAGGATACGACGAAGCTCCAAAACTCATAATTTTTAGTTTAGTGAAAAATGGAAAGGACGTTAAAAGTTATATTGATAGTGGATGACACAGCGACCGACAAATTGACTAGATGCTTATATACACCACCGATAGTGACCCCGGCGACATACCAGCCACCGACTGCATCGTTCGATAGCGTAGCTCCAATAAATAATGCACTTAATAGATTTTTGAAAAAGTGACGCTATTCGACCACCACTCACCGCGACAAAGCACTAAAGATAAACCAGCAATACGCCGCAGAAAAAAATATTTAATGGCCTACGAGATCATTTCGACTCATTAAGTTTCTTCTTCACTCATTCTTAAGTGCACCATATTTATAAACGAGCGGTAGGAAGTCCCGCGTCGTGCTCACCCTTTTAACCCCGAGGCGGAGAACGAATAAAATAATCAGCGGAGGCTGGAGTCCTGAGCAATTATGTGGAAATATCCTGACAAATACACGTTATTGGTGAGGAGGACGACACGGTAGCGGCGCGGTGGCACGGCGGCGTACGGTGTACGTGGCAGCCATGCGGTGCGGCGCGGTGCGGTGCGGTGCGGCGCTTCGCGGCGTGCTGTCGCGGTGTCGCCTAATGAGGCCGCTTGCTTCTTTTATTTATGTGACAAATGTAAATTGTTGGCTCTCGTATGGAGTGAATCTTTCACGAATATTTAGTGCGAGAACGCCCAGTTACACGCCGAGTGAATTTTCAAATATTTTTCTGGCCGTTAAAATTCTCTAGGGAATAGCGAAAATTTAGATAAACTTACCTCAGATTAGAAACATTTTATGCAACTCGTTTCGTTAGAGAGACCTTGTTGCCTGGCTCGTAGTTAGTTCCCGTTTTTATTTAGCTTTGTAATTGCTGATGCGAGGGGAAAGTAGGTATTAATTAGTCAGGCTGAAATTGTGCATAAGGTTTACAAGTTTAGAACGTGTACGCTTAAATTTATGTTTAAAAGATTTGTTTGCCACAAATAAGGTTGTCAGCGTGCGTTATCTAGAGGATCGTTAATTAATTAGAGAAATTGAGCGACCGCGCCGGCGCACCGGGACCTATAACTCGCAACCCGCCTCGTATCATACTCGTTCGTACCATTGTACACTTTTATTTATTTTTATCACTCACGTAAGCAAAATTGAATTCAAATAGCTTTGTTAGGCTAGGTTGAAACAAGAAGGTACCATTTTGTTATTTACTCAAATGGTATTTTTTACAATAAATGCTGGTCTTTACTTTCCTAAAACTTCACTCAAGGTTTTTTTTGCTATATTCACACAATAATATTGTATTTGTTTAGTTAGTCGAGGGATGGAATTGCTGGGCTTGATTATTTTTTAATTGTTGCTATAATGTCTTTTTTAAATATATTAAAGATTTAAATAAATAAGTAGCCGTATTGGGGCGGCTTAGAATACTAACTCCAATCCCACGCCGGATGGGTGTCGTAAGAGGCGACTAAATCCGGCCCGCTGGTGGTAGGGCCCCTCAAGGGATTATATTTGTAATATTGATTTTAATTGTTAATTAATACCATTATTACCTACTATTATTATTTCTCCTTGGGATTCGCCTGGATAGCTACCACCCTCGAGCATGAGTCAGCCGCCAAATGACTCGTTGTGTTCCGGCTGGGGGCTTGAGAGCCAGTTCTTTCTTTCTTTTTCTTCTCTCTTTCTTGGCCGGCAAGGCATCAGTGATGCCTTTGGTGTTGCTGGTGTCCATGGGCGACGATAGCCGCTTACCATCAGGTGGATGGTCAGCTCGTTTGCCGGCTATTTCCATAAAAAGAAGAAAGTATAATACAGAAAAATGTAGAGCTTGAAAATGTCATAATCAAAAATATGCTAATTTAATAGGACGTCTGAGATTTTTTTAGTAGTAAATTTATTTATTACTTTGGATGAATAAAATTGTTTAGCTCTAAATTTTCTTAATACATACATGCTATAGATTTTGTTATCAAATAAGTCGTATTACTTACTTTAAAGTAATTTTTTTTCAATTTCATAATTATTATTTTTGTACGTAACAAGTGAACATTACTGATACTTAATAATATAGTGATAAGATATATGAGATTGTAGCATATTGTTGAATGTCCTCTACATTTAACAAGTCCCGTAGTGACTTTCTGTAACTCAACGTTGACAGCGTGACAATAGACACGTAAGCCTTATCAGCGTATCAAATGCAATGAAAACGCTAATTGAGTCATTTAGGTAAATAACGGCACTTTACGTCATGTTGTTTTGAGTATTTTGCGATGATTAAATTTCAATCTCTGTTGAGTAGTTTAAAAACCATTTATGAATATTTCAGTTAAGGGTGATAAATATATCTAAGTATTGTTTTTTTTTATGTTTATGTAAATAGCCGACAATCTAGCATATTAACCTAATATTGTGTGGTCATATCGAAGACTGACTTCAATACCAGCAATGCGTTGCCGACCAAAAAGGAAACGAAGGACTTGCATTATTTCTAAAATAGCTTTATAAAACACTTCACGATCGATTTTAGAAAAAGGATGGTAATCAGGTAGTTAAAAACACTAACCGCCATGCATCGTCTAAGTATACTGATGGGTTTAGGGAATCTAGCGTCGTACTTACGACCTAGAACAAAAGGGACTCTCCATGATCCTCCATGATCGATTTTAGAAGAATGATGGTAAATCAGAATCAGGTGGTTAAAAACACTACCGCCATGCATCGTCTAAGTATACTGATGGGTTTAAGGAATCTAGCGCCGTACTTACGACCTAGAACAAAAGGGACTCTCCATGATCCTCCATGATCAATTTTAGAAGAATGATGGTAAATCAGAATCAGGTGGTTAAAAACACTACCGCCATGCATCGTCTAAGTATACTGATGGGTTTAAGGAATCTAGCGTCGTACTTACGACCTAGAACAAAAGGGACTCTCCATGATCCTCCATGATCGATTTTAGAAGAATGATGGTAAATTAGAATTAGGTGGTTAAAAACACTACCGCCATGCATCGTCTAAGTATACTGATGGGTTTAAGGAATCTAGCGTCGTACTTACGACCTAGAACAAAAGGGACTCTCCATGATCCTCCATGATCGATTTTAGAAGAATGATGGTAAATTAGAATTAGGTGGTTAAAAACACTACCGCTATGCATCGTCTAAGTATACTGATGGGTTTAAGGAATCTAGCGTCGTACTTACGACCTAGAACAAAAGGGACTCTCCATGATCCTCCATGATCGATTTTAGAAGAATGATGGTAAATTAGAATCAGGTGGTTAAAAACACTACCGCCATGCATCGCCTAAGTATACTGATGGGTTTAAGGAATCTAGCATCGTACTTACGACCTAGAACAAAAGGGACTTTCCATGATCCTCCATGATCGATTTTAGAAGAATGATGGTAAATTAGAATCAGGTGGTTAAAAACACTACCGCCATGCATCGCCTGAGTACTGATGGGTTTAGGGAATCTTGGGTCATATTTACGATCTTCCAACTCCCTCCATGATCCTCCATGACCATGACCTCGTCCAGTTCAGTAGGGTGAACCACGAGTAAAGGACGCTTGGATTTTAGATTAATGGCTCCTCTTGAAGTTAGATGGAGCCCTTTAACCCCCCGATATAAGAAAATTATACAATAAAACTAATTGTGAGTCATTGATCAGTAGGGAGATGACTAAAGTAATAGGAATTTCACATATTTATTATAATATTTCTATGCCAGGCTTTCTGAGTTTCTGGCGATATGCCATTGGTCATTTAGCGCATAAAATTATACATTTCACACAATATTGACACGAATTTGTGCAACTTAGTCATTTGAAACATGTATATTTATTTCCATACAATAGGTCGGAAATGTCATTAGTAAAATATATTGAGACTATATTGCAATCGATGGAGAGATGAATAGAATGTAAGTGTCAACCAAATGGTTTAAAGAGTCTTGAATATGATCCTTGGGATATTTTATTCTTTGGTTTGGTAGACTGCAGAATATTATTATGCTGCCGTATGTAACCTATTCCACTAGTACCGGTTATCAGTATATCTAATGGTGGCCATACACGATCAAGTGTACTTGTCAAGCAGTTTGACTTGATGCGGCATCCAGTGTGCATGAGATAGCTATATGGCCAGATAGCTATACCGTTGCCATACACCGTCAAGTTTACTGGATGCCGCGTCAAGTCCGCTGCAAACTTGACAAGTATAGTTCAACGTGTATGGCAACCATAAAGGGTGTCCATGAGTAGTCATGTGTTCATTGATTGACATAAGCTAAACCACCCACATGTCGAGTAAAATTATGATTCAACTAGAACTTCATAGATTTTTTATGCCTTAAGTAGGCAAACGAGCAGACGGGTCACCTGATGGTAAGTGATCACCGACGCCCATGGACATTAGCAACACTAGGAGCGTCACCGTCCAATGCGTTGCCGGCCACGAAGAAAACAATACACCCGCTTCTTGAAGGACCCCATGTCATAGCTTAGTGGGAACACCGATGCAGGAAGTTCGTTCCAAAGTTTACACGTCCGTGGTAGGAAATTAAGAGAGAACCGAACAGTGGACGAACGCCAGGTATCCAGATGGTGTTGATGGAACCTGGTACACCGTGATGCGCGGTGACGGAAATCAGCCGCAGGTATTAAACCGAACAGTTCTTCAGAACATTCCACGTTGTACAGACGGTAGAATACGCATGATAGAAAGTTGAGTCAATACATTAAATATGCACCCATTCAGTCGACACAAACGTGAGATCACCGAAATCGTGGTGAAATAAAAAAGGAAGTAAAAAAATTATTACAAACTATCCGAAAGATCTAAAAATATGTTCTTTTCTTAAATTTCAATTGAATATTTTGACTATATTGACAGATTTGTCAATAACATAAACAAAGATGTATCTGCGAGGAGCCCGTCGCAGAGACGACAAAACGGCCCAATAAAGTGGGCGAGCATAGACAAAACGCTACAATAACATCAGAACGGGAACGAATCGCCGGTTTACGACATGAGCGCAACGACCGACTGCTCTACAAATGAATAAGCCATCTGTTCTAATAGCCACAATTAAACATGCTGCTCGCTCTCTGCATCCTGCTTGCGAATGTTTGAGAATCGATTGAATTGGGCATCTGATTCTGATTAGAAATAAACGCAAAACAAAAGTTTACGAGGTCACGGAGATTTACGTGAGCCATTACTTTGACGATCAGTGTAATAAATAAGTATATTTAACTTCAGATGGATGGCTTAATCTATTGAAGTTTTTTTATTCGGAGACACGTATTTTCAATACAACTTATTTCAATTTGTGAAATCTAATTTGATGATTGTATTGCTTACTAAATACTAATTAATATCAAGAAAACCATAACATTAACAATCGCAAATTATTTTTGACTGAGTCTCTACCTTCAATAATTCGAGCTCTCCTTGTAACATTTCCATAATAGGGGGCATCGCATAACATCTAAGATATTGTCCGATAAAGATTTTTTGTCAAATATCAAGTTCCTTTGTATAGAATACCTCTTACAGGTCTTGCTAACTTTTTTGCGGTCAGCGCAGAAGCGAGTAAACCATTCATATATGGTGAACTGTCATAATTAAAGATAATAATGAAGCTCGTTCGATACTTTTTCCGATACCGAGAATTGTCATAACATAATGTCAAATTGTCTGAAATGATTACTACGTTCATACGAAGTTGAGTGCAAAAACCAAATTATATGGATACGCCTGTTTTGCCTAACGTACAACGGTGAAACATCTGTTGTTTACGTTTTACTTTGTATGACATATTCATGTCAAAGGTTTTTTCAAACTAATTATTGTTCTTATTAACTCAATCTATTATTGTTATGTTTACTGAAGTGCGTACTTACATTATTGAGTAATGAAGTTAAGTTTGATGGTTGAAGTGAAGTTTTCCCTGCCAGAAAAGAATTTTTATTCTTATAAATACATAATATCATAAATTATTATTACTATTTGTGAATTATTTTAGTAGCAAAAAATGTTCGTTTTGCATTACAAGCATAGTAATGCTTCTAAGGACTAAAGCTGGGAATGGAAAAACTTACATTTTAAAATTTCTCTATTGCCACTTGATGCATACCTACAATACATAAGTATTACTGTCTGCACAAAACAGTGAAAATACTCTCAACTTGTACATATTGAGGAAAATAACACTGACTGTTCAAACGAAAATTGCAATAATTTATTTGTAAGGTTAAATCTACTTTTCACAATAAATTCTAAACTTATAGCAAGTAAAACCTGCACAAAGAATTAGTATTATAATACACAAACATTTATATATTTTTCGATATTGAATTTTCCCTTCATTTCTTGTGAAAAATATTCACGCTCATAATCAATTAGCCACATTAACGTATTCTATTTATGACGTAATTACTGTCATTATACCATTTTAAATGCCACGTAAGTGCTTAGTTATTATATTCCATTAGTAACCTAACTAACTGTACCTTATTATTGCCGACAGCTTGCCATCTACACATTTGCATCCTTAAACATGGTCAAAGAATGCTGATGTTCTTTTTTTAGTAAATAATGAATATCAGTTATACATTATGAATGGTTTAAAGTACATTAATAGGACATTTCACATACGTTATTACTTGAGACACTTCAGCAACCTTTACGACACCGCATCACAAGCTGCAAGGTGTATGTATTTCTAGGTGTATCAAAACTTTGTGTTTAAAATTACGATCCAAAGGATTCTATTGTTTTTGGGTTCCTAAAGTCAAAAGTGTAGGTATGATGAGCAGTACCTATGATATTATGCTGCCATTGAGGACATTATAAAACCTTAATAACTTAATTCCATCTACAGTCATCAATCAGTTACAGTTTAATTATAATATATGTATGTATGTATGTATGTATGTGTGTATGTATATATGTATGTATGTGTGTATGTACGTGTGTATGTGTGTTCATGACATAATATGTTGTACAGTGTGTTAAGCTTGACAGACCTGCTAGATTTCTCTTTGGTTTTGACTCCCTTTTAACTGACTAAACTTAACTGACTACAGTAATGATATGTTGATGGAAGAAGTAAAAATTTGTTAAATTAATAGAATTGGGTGTGTACGGTCAAGCGCGTATACCTATTGCACTTCATTTGCATTGCAACATCATCATTTTATTAAATTCAATAGATTTGTAACAAGTTATATTCAGTACGTTTTCGGTCATTAAGA
This sequence comes from Thymelicus lineola, assembly GCA_963932265.1. Lineage (NCBI taxonomy): Eukaryota > Metazoa > Arthropoda > Insecta > Lepidoptera > Hesperiidae > Thymelicus > Thymelicus lineola. The sequence continues at coordinate 8,887,254 of OZ010683.1, read as the reverse complement.
GCACCGCGCGTTACTCATATTTCATAACCATTATTATAATCATTTTATATTAAGTTCAGTTTAATACAGTATTTTTAATTCTTATTTTAACTTTTATTTCATAATCTTATTAGCTACGGCCAGGCCGTACAGGGTGATACTCTACGATAATGTAACAGATGGTTCTTTTCAATGATTTAGTATCTAATACGATGAATTTCTTCAGAAACCGTGAAAAAAAGTCGGTGATCAGCCTCGTAATTGTTCTCTTAGTAGCAATAAAATTCTTACACACAAATCGAATATTTTTGTAATTATTAATGCAATAGATTTCAATGTCCAATGAGGATCTTGTATTTTCTGTCGCCAAAAACAAGTAAGTAGTAAGTGCAATAAGATTCTGTTTAAAAAATATTTCAAAATGTTCTTGCAGAAACACTAAGTTTTATGACATACAAATGTAATTGATCAGAAATTCTTTCAAAAGTACCAAGTTCCACGAATTAAGATTTATTTACTGCACGTTTTCTTTTTAAAATGGTTGCCGCTCATGTGAAAAGATGACACTACAGCCTGCCTCCGCTGACCTGTAATTGGCCAGCATTTTATTGCACTATCTCGGAAGTTTTATGTCATTCAATCCACGACTCTTAATTGAATAAGCGACATGAAATTTACAATCGTTATGCCGTTAACTCGTCCTAGTTAACAATCTTTTATGTTTCCTACGTTTTGTCTTAAGAGTCTTCGTTCAAGTGTATTTTTAAAATCTGTTTGTATAAGCTCTATTATTCTATTCGATTGCATTGGCTGGAAAGTCACTATTTTTGCAAGGTCTATAACCGTTGGGGATGTATTAGAAGACCTCTTGTTCATCTTTGAATGACTACATTGAAGGTGTAAAACTTATAGAATGTTCCTGACTGCGTGGGCTGATGGTAGAGAATACAATAGCACCTTATGGTCAATAAAGATGTCTAGTTTTCAACATACATTATCTTATGGTTGTCTTGAATATTTACAGCAAATGCAACATTTACAACCTAGACTGATACTTAATATTTAGAACATATTGATATTATTTTGTACTTATGCATTTTTTTATATTTTCTTACTACCAATATCAAGGTACCTTATATCTACTTTGTTACATTTTAAAGTTATACCATGAAACTATATAAATGTGATTTTATACTTAAACGGAGCAACAATGTAATTGGCGTCTTTATGTGTCCCCATTTCCAAGATGTCATTCTTATATCCTTTTTATTACTATGTATTAGTCATACGTAAAAAATATAGGAGGCTTCAACGCCGAGCAAGTTATGGATATGATTATACAGTCCGATACAGTTAACCTTCCAGCAGGGGACCGAACGAAGGCTTGACAGACATCAAAAGAAAAGATGAACAGAATCTTCAACATAAATAATCAATATCAATAATATACCTACTATTAATAAAATGTAAGTAGATGTCTGTGTATTGATTGTGTTCTTAAGCGGTAAAAAATTAAGTCTCCTTATGGTAGATGAGACTATGTTTTGCGAGAAGCATTCAAATGAAGTGTATTTGAAGATATTAATTATTTATTTATATTATTGTATTCATACGCTATTGCAACGAAAAAATAACAAGGTAGAAAATGGAATTGTCAACATAATGTAGGATATTAAATATAACCTGGATCATGCTCTTATAGCTTCTTTTAATATTCATAATTTCAGAACCTACTGAACTGAGGCTGTTTGGAAGTTTATAATAAAATACCGAAGCTCGTCGTGTAAAATCATACTTCTGGTCGAGTTTATGTGATCATAGTGTTGGTGATGGTAGGCAATTTGAGCTGGATTTGGATTCCAGCTGAAAATTCGTGTTTTTAATTCTTTGAAGCTCTATATATTTGAAATAAATATCCACCGATGCGAAAAGATAATAAGAATACCTGTAGATATAATTTGCAACACGAAACTCTATCAGCTTTCAGAACTTTATGAACCAGACTTGGACGCAACACAATAAGTTAAAGTAGATCCATACGTAGCACTGTAATAACTGATCTGTATCCGAGCAAAGACGAGTCGAGTCGCTAGAGTTCTAATAAGGCCATAAATATTGATTTTAATTTATTCGTCAGTCACAGCCATGCCAATGGCATAAATGGCAGTGGATTGACTTACACGAAACGACCTGTTTACCGTCATACTTCACCAGCAAATATGGCAACGCTGTTGATATGTATTAAATATACATTGAATACCTTTATATTATTAGATAATAATTTCACGATCAACTTGGATGAGGTAAACTGCTACAATAATATCTGAAAAAAATTATAAGCATTGGCACTGTGTGAATTAATTTATTATTGTTAAAATATCCTTGAGATCCTGTCAGTCAATTTAAATTTTCCATGACGAGAATCCATGCAACGTGTTTTTTATGGAAATAGCTGGCAAACGCGCTGACGATCCACCTGATGGTACGAGTAAGTGGCTATCGCCGCCCATGAACATCAGCAACACCAAAGGCATTACTGATGCGTTGCCGGCCAAGAAAGAATATGAACATAGAAAACACATCATCTTTATGTTAGAAATTATGGGGCTATCTATGCATAATAGGTAATGAAGACACAAGTACATGTACATACCAAACAATCAAAGCATTGGAACCATCTTTATCTCGCATGGAAGTCTTAGTGCCAAAATTAATAGTCAAAAATAAAAACTTATCATTAGCGATCATGATGAATGTATTTTTCGCTGGCTTCAGGTCTCCAATAACATAAGAATAAAGGTTGGAACTTATGCCAAAATCTTTGCCTTCTAAATATTTTTATTTCATAATTCCATTTTCAAATCAAACCGGATGTTTGCCCTAATAAAAGGCGAGAGCGAAAGGGACAGTGTAGTTCGGTTCACCCAATTAAAGATGAATCTGCGAGGATCATGTGACAACAGGCCCTCATGAAATATTGCCCACCGGTATCACAAAGACGAGACGTTTAGACTCGTACCTCCTCTGCGTTTAGCATGGAACGCAAGTATCTTCTGTAATATTGCAATATAAGGAGCCACGTTTATGCGATTACCTTGATACAATGCTCTAAGTTCAATACATATGCATGTATTTATTTTAAGGCAATATTCTAAGATTATGATCAATATTCGTAAATATTTTTATTCTAAGCAACTGAACGATTAGATTTGAGTAAAAATAAAATTATTGATACCCAGCCTTCAAGAAGGACCGTACCCGCGAGCTTACAAGTTCTGCCATGATAGCGAATTTTATCTGCTGTCAAATGATGTCAGAATACTGCTGGAACTGTCGCCAACTCGCTTCAACAGCTACGTGGAGTTTCAAGAGCAACAAGAACTGCGAGTCTTGTCAGTCAGTGAGAGTACTGGGTATACTGTCGCCAATAAGTTTCAACGGCAGGTATATAATATACATACGAGAACGCTGTCAGGGTAGTTGGTACTGATGCATGGCTATTTGCTGCTTAGTAGCCGATCACCCAAAGCAAACATTAAGCTTACGTAATGACAGAACTTCCGTACATGGAAGTCTTCAACCATAAATATGTCACTTGGAATCAAAAACTTGGACTAAAATATTTATAGATCCCATGCTTCAAAAGTTCTCATGAAACCGTTCTCAGTAACCTATTTTGTTCAAAAGAGTGTCAGCGACCCATACAAATAATAACCACTAATTATTATTTAACTATTTATTAAAAAATACGTACCTACATGTTTTGGAAAAAAACCTTAATAATTTCAATCCTGAATTGGCATTTAATGGAATGATATTTACGCAGATAACCTGAAAATTTATCACTGTAAATGTAATATTTTTGTTTATTTTAAAATTTATTCATCTGTTACGGACATATTCACCGGATGATTGAAATTAACACTTTGTCTGTAAATGTCATTTGATGTCAAAATTTACCAAAACAGGTTTTATCGTTCAAAATTCATTACCTGTATTTGATAAAGAAATAAAAAATCAACCATTGCTTTGAATACTTTAAGTGTAGTATAAAACATACGAGTATAATATTACAGCTCAGTATGAACTATTGTGTTTTTATTATAACAAGCATTAAGAGCTGCTCTCGAAGCCTAAAAAGGCTGAATATTTGATGAGTCGTCTCATATTTTACTCTCATCCTGATCCAAAGCAGACGTATAAATCAAAGAATGTTTGCGAGGCAGGCGACCGCTCCGCACGTCGCTGTAATTGCCGCAAAAACACGCCTTGTGCGAGTTTTGAAGACGTTGGCAAATTTCGGAATAATTCGGTTGAACTCCACCGCAATAGTGTGACATTGTTTGGCTTGTAAGCCATACAAATTGTGCTGCTTTTTGTTCACCACTACTCGGCGTAATATGAAAATAGGCGAACAAATCAATTTAGCGCTTCTATCACGATCGTACAATGTATCGAACTATATTAGCGACTATTGTCGTCTAGACTGAGGTCCACATCGTTTTATTTTGACATATAAAACACAAAAGACTACTCGACCGGCGGTGGCAGGCACGCAGGTAGGTTATAGTTGTTGGGAACTGATTAGCAGAGCCTCAGATCTCTCAATGGCACGGAGCTCGCTCTTCGGTGCGTCATAAATTTCCATTGATTGGATTAATCTGATTTGGATGTCAATTTTGCAAGCAATGTGCTGGCTCTTTATAAGAAAATACAATCATGTTCCCTTTGAGGCTTTTACATATTCTGTTCTCGACGCATAATAACGAATATATTATATCGTTGAGGCGTATATCTGTCTACCTCTGAGTGCGATGCAAAATACAAACTTTTTCTTTTTTCTTCCACAATACAATCGTTAAAGAAACAAAGAAGATTTATACGTTCATCATTTTGTCTTATTAAAAATGATGGCTTTGCATTTCCTTTTACTTGAAGATCCAGGATTTAAATTCTGTTTCTGTATTGAAATAGGTATATGTATGAGTCATGTATGTAACGTTTGTATGTAGGTATGTAAAGTTTGAGGTAGGTACTTCAAACAACATTAAACATCGATTGTCAGTTTTAGATATAAAATTTGAAGACAGGAAAATGATCTTTGCTTTGTTGTTCGTGCGTAACATTTTTTATATATTTTGTTTAGAGAGAGAATATAATTTAAAAAATACTTCTTAGGTCAGTATAAATATTCATTCCATATCATATTTTTAAAATCGCCCAACATAATATTTAACACTAATATAAAAAAATACTTCATCACTTAAGTAATAAATCGATAGATACTCATTTGCGTACTAGACATAAATGTAAAGAATAGCTTAATCGTGCAAAAAATGGATAGATAGTCGTTTGCGTACTGGCCATAAATTATAAGAAGTGGATCTGTAATGCATACGGCCTTATTGGTTTGAAAAACTGAGAATTAAAGCAGGAAGCTTGCTCGCCATACCGCTCACATCCCGTATTATGCGTACCCGGACACCGTGTGTTACTGTCCGTCAGCCTGTCCAGTTATTCACATATGATGCTTACATACTTTTTTGCTACGTTTACATATGGGCGAATGACTTTCTTTTGCAAATACTTGGTCACTGATAACTTAAGAGAACGAACGCGGAGGTTTTTCTTTTCGCTTTAATTAATTATTCAAGGAAATATTAACGATCATAACCATCCTAGCCTGTATTTAAATATATGATCGCTTTGATTTTTTAAACAATATAATCTAATGGACTCTACGTATAATCATACATCAGTGTGCGTGCCTTCCAGTTAATATGATTGAATTATGCAATGCCAATTCCTAGTAGACTAGTTCTATAATTCATTGTAAAATTTATAGACGCAAGCTGCGTGGTCTCAGTCACAAACGAGCATATTTCCCACGTCAATTTTGATTGCGATATCATAGTAAACGATGACATTTGAGTACGTACTAATTTAGCTCTACAAGAGCGCCTGCGAGTCATCGGGCTATCGGTGTGAGATACAGGGTCGCTTTCACAGAAAGGTGAATCTCTCCTTATATTACTTTGTAGAAAGTCTATTTTTCAATCGTTTGCACCGAGGAGGTAATCACGCAATGCAGGTCTCTTAGCGCTGAGTAAACAAATCTTCGACATAGTATCTGTTCGCCTTAACTCTCTATATTCAAAGGAACATTGTCAAGAGAAACGTACGATTATTGTAGCGCTTTCTTATGGATTGTGTTACGAGGATATATAACTCGCGAATACGTTAAGGAAGGTTTCACTATCTGTGATTTCATGTGGTTTATCAATTTGAACGGGCCCATAGACATATTTGTATTCTCGTTACCTTTGTTCGCGTTGTTTTATGAGATAATCTGTACTGCGATTCTACATTGGTGGTTTCGTTTTCGAACTCGTTTGAAATATTTTATTCGTAATGTAAAGGATACGTAGATACTTCCGTTGCTTTATGAAAATGATAAGGATAAAAATCTTAGTAGGCATCTTTTAGGCGTAATGTTGCACTTTAAAAGATAGGTGATCTTGTGTTTTTTAGAATTACGATAGCAAAGATAATTTTAAATAAAGCCATAAATTCCCATGACAACAAATTTCTTTTATTTCCTTCCCGAGCAGAAGTGTAAAACTTCTCTGCGTAAAAAAGTATTAAACTATGTTCTAAATACCCATTTAATATTTTTGGACCGTACAAAAACTGCATTCCTCGACGATCAATTTGGATGACGCAAAGAATTGGAATCGCCACAAACAATTCGCAATTCCCCCAGTGTACCACCTAATCCACCCGTCTTCAGACGGCCATAAATTTCTCCGATCATATACTTGGTCATCTTTCTTTGTTATCATATTAACTGGACGACATTCCTCCGTCGTAATTATGCAAAAAGCTGGACCCTGGTCTCGGCGGTCGCCCTTTGACAACCGCATCATTATAGTTGACATAAACTAAGATTTATACGATTGATTTATAATGCATAATGGTGGAAAATATGAAATACCTTCATTGTCCCATCGAGTAGCTGGCCATGTCGTCGTAAAGCAAAGCTAATGGCCTTCCAGTCTGTATCTGTAATGAAAACAAAAATGGCATTCATTAATAGTATCTACTTCTGTACATAATGACGAGAAGATCAATGATGCTGAAATAATGATGTTAGGAATGATGGTAACTTATGTTTTTGCAAGATATATTTTTTTATGGAAATAGCCTGCAAACGAGTTGACGATCCATCTGATGATAGGTGGCTATCGTCGCCCATGAACATCAGCAACACCAAAGGCATCTCTGACGCGTTACCGGCCAAGAAAGAAAGAAGAAAAAGAAAGAAAGAACTCTCTCTCAATTTTCCAGCCGGAACACGACAAGTCATATTACGGCTGACTCATGGCGGCTGACTCATGCTCAAGTTTGGTAGCTATCCAGGCGAACCCCATGGAGAAATAATAATAGTAATAGTGGTATTAATTAGTAATTAAAATAAATATTACCTATATAATACCTCCGAGGGGCCCGCCACTAGCGGGCCGGATTTAGTCGCCTCTTACGACTCCCATCCGGCGTGGGAATGGTGTTAGTATTCTAAGCCGCTCCAATACAGCTAAAAATTACTATAATAATTTCTTGAAGTAGGTAAGTATGCAATTCGGCCGGCACCGCATCGATGACGCCTTTGGTGTTTCTGCTGTACCTCAGAGACCCTGCTGTTTCGGTCTCCCATTCGAAAAATGGACTTGTTTAAGCATTCAAGGTCATGGTCAAGGTTAGGGTTAAGTTCGTTTTTTGCGTAAAATTTTCTGCCCTTTCCGAATCCAGAATAAAAAATAGGGGTTACCATTTGAAAAAATGAAGTTGACCTTGATTTGACCTTCAAAGCCATGGTCAAGGTCCAATTCAAGGTCATCATCGGTTAGTCAAAGAAAAATTAGAAAACTTTTGTACGAAACATTTTTCTCCAAAATGCATTCCTGAGGAGTTATTCAGGGGTTTCCATATTTTTGGACCACCCTGTATGTATTTAAGTGACGGAGCATGTTATGGAGGCCATACACGATCAAGTGTACTTGTCGAGTTTGCAGTTTGACTTGACGCGGCATCCAGTGTACATAAAATATTATGGCCAGATAACTATACCGTGGTCATACACCGTTAAGTTTACTGGATGCCATGTCAAGTCAAACTGCTAACTTGTAACTACTAACTTCTATCTATGAAATTATCCTATTTTGAGGCACATATAACAACAAAAACGTAGTAGGTAGGTATAATGTTAAAGGAAAATTTAACTTTAAAAATATCATCGACAAATTATAGGTCAGTAAGGCGTTAATGACAAAGTACCTAACGAAAGATTAAAAACATTAAAGTAAAGCATAAATTAATGCATCTGTATTGATAACACACCTCGACATACTATAAACATACCTACAGAGTATCCATAAATGTAACACATAGGCCCGTGTTGTCTAAACAAAAGTGATCGAATGTGTAATTCGGTGAACATTGGTTAAATTAGCTCACGATGCGGGCATCTTTATAGTCTTTAAATTGGCAAAAAATCGAAACAAGCACCGAGTGACACCGATCGCGGAGGCATCAACGAAACAGGTGTTATCATAAACATACATTTTGAAATAAAAACAAAATCATTTTCATGAGTGGCGGTAGGCGCGAACTGCCGTTCGTGTCGCCGACACAATGGCGATTTCATAGTTTTTTTGTACGTCCACGCCGTAAAGGCCGAGGATATTAAATTTAGTAAGCGGAGAGGTGTCCGAAATCTCACGCAGACGTGCGATCCGCCACACATATTTCCATCCGAACAAAAAGCGGAACTATAGCCATAAATATGTCCAAATAAACATTAGTCTCCAGTAGGCTGTATAAACTTTGGATGGGTTCTGTTGACGACTGTTATAACTATGTGTAAAGCATACGAAACATTATAAACTTTTAAATACCTTTCCCTTAAGCTACAAATTTTGATAATCTTTTTATCTAAAATAAGTAGTAATACGCATCGACAGTTAAAAAAATACAGTTCCCGATACATACTAATTCTATTATTTTATTAGTTAAATATATCGACGGACTAATTAAGCTTACACGCCTATCTAAAGAGACCGTGTACAATCTACAAAGTAGATAGGCGATCTAAAGATAGCAACGTCAAATCATTTTCGCTGTTGGTATCTAGAATCAGCATAATAAACCGGTGTACGCAGAAGTGAGTACGGAGGTTCGCATTGTTCGCGCTAACAACGAGCGCGCGGCGTGGCGTGCGCAAGAGTGGAAGGCGCGCAGCGTGCGATGAGATGACAGTCACTGCGCAGGCGCAGGCGATAATATGTGTACATATGTAACATTAAACTGCAAAAATAAACAACATTTTCACACTACATGGGTTCAAGAACAAGTTTTTCCATAACACAAAAGACGACACTGAATAGTTATAGCTGCTTCGCGGCCTCGCCGCATAATCCAATAAAACAATCCGCGGAATGTTGGTACAGACAGAATATTATGCAACTATTGTTATTTTCTATCATATGAACTATATTCTCATAATTTTTATCTTTAAAAATTATAAAAAGGACATATAATGCAATAAAACACGACTCTGAGTACCATGAGTAAACAACAAACAGAATATGAAATGATAAAAGATAAATCTATAAATTAATTACAAGTGGAACTATGAAGACACATGTTTTTACATAAGGTCAAGACGCATGTTTTTAAACATTTTTACATAAGTTCTTTCCATGATTTCTGATTGATGAAAGTACTATAATTAACGTGAATTTTAAGAACAATTCGCAGCTGATAACCTTTCCGCTGCTGTGTAACTTATGCATACATATAGAAGTTTTTAAAGTATTCGTAAGAACTCACTGAAAATCAGCGCCGTAGTTAACACTACGGCATTATGCTGAGTGAGCTTACTGTTTCTAGGCCACCGGACACATGCGAGCATAATGTATTAATAGTTTTGTAACCAGCTTAAAAAAAACCAGCTGAATGTTTTATTTTTTGTTTTTACTTTTTAATTGTCTTTTCTTTAATTGCGTTCTTTATTAAACGTGTTAATTTCATATAATTATGTTTGTGGCCTTGGAAATAAAAATTCAAGTCAATTCCATTCTAAGAACATAATTTTAATAAAAAAATTCCAAAAAATATCCAGTCATCACCTTAAATTTCAAGGAAATATAATATAACTTAATTATTTTTTTATCGATCAAAGACCATGTACCTAATCAAGAGGATACGAAATACATATTTTGTACTAACTCTTTTCATCTTTCTTTTTTTTAATAATAATTCGTCACTAGTTCGCTTAGCATCTTTTTAAAAATAAAATAATATAACACATCGTCATCACTGGGTATTGTATCTTTTGGTTACTGCAAAATAAAATTATTTTAGTAGGTGTATAGGATTTTCTAAAATTATATTAAAATTATACAAAACAGATAACTATGTATGAGCAATTACACTTATTATCTAAACTTTGAATAAAATCTTTTTCTATTAGTAGATGATGTTTTTGCTATCCGTACAAATGAAATTGGCGACTGAATCACAAAATATATGAATTTGATTCAATGGAAAGGCAAGCGGCTCCTCTTTCTGTTGTTGCAAAGGGCTGCCACCGGGGCATTCGCTGTATGTCTTTTTATTTTCAATATTAACCAGCCGCATTATGCAGAGATCACCAAACATATTTTATCATATTTTGCTTAAACAATAACCTGGCCATAGATAAAAATATCGACGGACTACTTGCAAGCAAAAATATTTCTGGAGTTTTATTTATTTATATTGGGCCCAGTATATGTTGTTCTGTAATATTAGCCTTATTAAAATATACTTTTTTCGTATGATCTTTTACATGGTTTTTAAGTAAAATATTATTGCGTTTAACATAATCTACAAATAATTTTCTTTAATACACTTATTACTACACTTACACTTATCACAATCTATGTGTAAATGTAAATTGCATTTCTTATGCACAAATAATGATGAATGGGCTTTACTTTATTTACTCACCGTTACCTATACCTATACTTGCCGTTAATTTGCGTCAGATTACCAATCAATAATTAACCAACCGATAACCAATTTTTTCTGTCCTTATTATATTTTTATTCCTGGTCGGCAACGCAATCTGTCTAGTACTTAGATTTTCTATAATGGAATTGCATGCTAATATTCACACATTTATAGTACAGTTTTCAAATTGACTTGAACTAATTAAGACAAACAAACTCTTAATTTACATAAATAAATGAAAATTATCAAAATATTTTAACAGAAGATAACAGAAATATAACAGGAACAATAAAATAAATTCCTGATTAGTGTAATGCAGTAAATTATTAAAAAGATAGGTATATGTATGTATATTATGGCATAACATCTATACTAATATTATAAAGAGGAAAGATTTGATTGTTTGCATTGAATAGGCTCCAAAACTACCGAACCGATTTGAAAAATTCTTTCACTGTTGGGAAGCTACACTATCCCCGGGTGACATATATATATTATATTTTTTTTTACTATTTTTCCCGAAGTGAAGCGACGGCGATTTCCTAGTATTAAATAAATAAAATACATAAAGCGCAAGCCCTGAGCCACCATTATGCAAGTGGTCTGTAACACGTGTAGCTCGCTCCCGCACTACTCACGACACCTTCGCTTACTTCACCATAATTGTTTCTATATTAAACTTATTTTATACCAATGATACTACTTAAATTCGTACTATTTTACCCTTTACTTACCATTATTGCTTAAGTCGCAAATCGTAGAAACCACCTCCAGCTAGAATTACCTAATGATAAATATGTATTGACTTCACGTAGAAATCATTTGGGTTTTGACGCTTCAAGAACATTTCGATAGAAGAGACGTTATTGTAATTAAAAGTATAGCTGTCTCAGTATAGTAAGGATCTCTCCTTGTGATCTAGGAGGATTTAGCGTATCCATATGAGCAGGCGTAGAAGGATTCAGGGGAGTAGGAGAGGCTTTAGAAACCCACAATTCAAAATTAACAATATTGAAAAGTTTTGGAAGCCAAACTAATCGAGACTTAGAATTATAGTTCCCTTAAGATCCACACGGTGGCGCTGCACGGTGATCGCAATAAAACTGTCAGTTGCTGGAGTACCTAACAGCCGATCTAGTATTCATTTCAAAGAGATCAGTGGTTCCACTACAAAGTATCTTAGTTGCGTATAACGCTACTGCTTCTCAATGTAAAAACACGACGACATTTTCAATTCCAGTTTATATTATATCCAGTTTTAATCACATAAATGTAGAATAATTTAACCGTATATCAGCAGGGACTCCTCATTGCAGGGACCACCCAGACTTAACCTAGCTCTAGGTGGTAACTCATTACCTGTATGTTCGGAAAATAAACAACTTGTTAATATCAAGCACTCTTAATTTTCTCTGTAACTAGAAATATTTAATCCCTAATTAGTTACCCACACAACAACATACCATTATTAAAAATAATTATGACTTTTTTGTTTGGGAATGCGGACAATGCATATCTATATTTTTAATATGTATTATCAGTCAATGCGATTAATTATGAATTTCAGTGTAACTTGAAACGAAGATGTTCTTTTTTAATTTTCAACCTTAACTTATAACTTACGTACTTAACAAACATGTCATTTTTCTTGAGACTAATCGCCAAACAAGAGGAATGCACCAATTGCTTGCTTGGTTGGGGTTGGTGCAAAATTTTGTATAATAAAATTCCGAAGTTAATACATGACTTGTCAGTGGAATTGTTTAAGAAACATATAAAATCTCAACTTTTAGGCAAAGGTTATACTGTAGATTAGTACTTAAATGACAAAGACGCATGGAAATGACCAGCTCTGCAACCAGTTCCGTTCAAGTTTGTGATCGTTTTTAAAATAAATATACCAATGTATTTTTATTTTTAAAAGATGTGCTGAGGAGTTTCTTTACAGCTTTTCTTCTTTTCTTCTCCTTCATGTGTATCAGTGATACTTATGTGAATAAATTATTTTGAATTTTGAGACTAAGTCCCGGGTCAGTGAAAATACTGTGTTTCATACTGTTTATTATATCTAATAATGATTTGGGCATGAAGACAATGTACGTTTTATCTAAATATAAAAAAATATGCACTGACCGTTATGCACAAATATTATCATAATTATAATAGGTACCATAGTAATATTATAGTACCTATAGACAGATTGAAGAAGGTATTGTTTGAAATAAGAAGCGAGCTATTTGTGTTAATTTGTATCACGCTATCAACAGTGTCGTACGATTAAAAAAAGGCAATCAAGTTTTTAACAGTTCTTCGGACGAAGCATTTTCACGGTTGTTCCTTGAATAATGACAAGACTCCTGCGAAATATCTCATGATATCGCGCAGATTCCGTCCGTGAGTTGGATCGAAGTGAGATGACTGGTTAATTGCCGCGTACGCAGCGCACGTACTGCCGCTGACATGTCACAAGACGTCTGCCACCGGCAGCGGCGATCTCTCAACGAATTCCAATCGGGAAGAGCGAAAAAGACACGAGCCGAGCATGCGCAGGCAAAAAGTTGCGGAGCCAGCGCATCGCCGCAGGAGGCACTGCCCGCCACCACCCGCCACCACCCGCCACCACCCGCCATAACCAGCCGCTGCTGCTCGGACGGAACGACGTACCCCATTATCGTTTTCATATTTTTATTACGGTACAGAAGCGCATTACCATCGATCGGCTTAATGATTTTGATCGCTGACATTTTAAACATAAATTAAGACGCGATTCAGGATGCTTTACATCGCTAGGCAAACGCGACGCGCGCCGTAAGAAATTGAGTGTCCGAGAAGAAGTAAGGGTAATGTATCTCGAAAATTTCAAAACAAAAGTGGGCGCCGACGAAACGTCCTAGTTCCGAGTATCGTATGAGCGAATTTGAGGAACCGGCGGCGAGGGTCGGTCGGCGCGCGTCGCGACTCACAAAAACGGAACCGTCTGGTGCTCGGCGCAGGGTGCGGAGCACGCGTGCGTGTGCGACTGTGCCGGGGCTGCTCGCGACTTGCGGCTTGCGGCATGCGGCGTGCGGCTTGCGGCGTGCTGCCGCCGGCTCGGGGCGACCACGCAGTGGCCGCGATGCCGTCACGCCGCCTCACATCGCGGCACATTCTGCATGCTAAACGCACCACCAATACAACCCATCCACATGGTAATTAATTTAAAATACTTACCTATTTCGCCAAATGTAATGAAGTAATGTTAAATGAATTAACGATTAAGTGAATGGCGAAGTAAGAAAATGTGGGAAGCGGACTAGCATGGCAATAGGCCGTGAGTGCGATCGCAATGTATGCGGACGCCAGCATAATACGAATGACGCGTTATAACGGATCGACCCGATTATTTCTGTCCATTTCACGACTGTTTAATAGCAATGTTAAACTTGGCGAAAGCAAACATACCCGCCCTGTTTATCGAATATTTTACGATCTTCAACGGATTCATTTTAAAATGCTGAGCTTTGTGGATTCGACTGACAGATTGTTTGATTCCAGAATGTGTTGCTAGTTTTACTATTTAAGATATTTATATTACAGTTAGTCATTTACCATTCTGATTTACCTGCATGCATGTTTATTCAGTCTCAGGTGTTTATAATACACGGATACTTTATTTGAAATTAGATTTAGTGAGCATGGAATAATTCGATGTTGAAACACTTGGTGAGATCGGCTTCATCTGCTTGTTACATTCCTGGTGAATATCCACTTCATCTTAGCTTTCAATCCTATATTTCACACTAGCATTACGTGAAATTTATAGTAATTTTAAATAATTTCATCGTGATATTTAGATTAAAATTAAATAATTCAAAAAAGAGAAACATCTAACTACGAGGACTTTCGATATTTTTATCAATGTATGATGAGTATTTTAGGTCAATACTTTTCTTTTTCCGCAGTCCTTATATTTGTCTTGCGATGTTAACAATGATAATATGATCACTCTAAGAAGTATGGTTACAAAGCCACACTGATGTTCGGGTCCTTGATGAATAGAAAGTGATTCTCAGACTCCCAGTGAGCTAGAAATTTGAATGAGGAGTTTGTATTACTGTTCTCACTCTGGGTGTATGTGTTCATGTCTTTGAATGTTTCCAAGGCGTCCACGACACGGGGAATCCTAGTGTGGGGCTATGAGTCAGAAATATTTTCCTTCGCTAAATCGTAAAGTAATTCGTAACAAATGGGGTATCATTATAATGTTCTCCCTAAACTTTCAACAAAGGTTATGACCATTTCGACCAAAGACCACTCGTCAATTGAAAATATAACTGGTGGTGGTAACACTGCGTACTTTCTATCATCAAATGTTCCTGTTTTCGATCAAATAAGCATGGCCTGTCAGAATACTGGTGAAACAGCCAGAGGTTGTTTATGTTATTCGTCAAAACGTGTAAATTATTGCGTATTACAATCAAAATAAATTACATGTTTATTGTAAATCGGGATTGGCTTAGATGCGATTCCAATCTTCGAAGTTTTCCGGGGCATTGATACTACTGTTATGTTTATTGTAGCCATACATTTTACGTGTTTTACAAGTGATAATATTTCACAGTATAATCAATTTATAGTATATAATATGTATCCCTACAGGCAAGTAGAATAAGAAAGTTGCATTGATAATCCTTTTCTTGTTTAAAAATTATTTGATTAAACTTCCCATCATCTCTTATAAATAAGATACAAATAAGTTATTTCATCTGCACATTGTTAAGCAGTAATATGTTCGAAATAAATAAAAAGTATATAATATTACATCATCTCAATTAGGACTCCTTGGAAGTTTATTAAATGTTTAAAGATTAAGAAGAAGTGTTATTTTAAAAGGAGATTGGACGATTATCTGTTAGTGATACTTTTCCAGCACTTTGAATTGTTATCAACTAAACTTACTCATGCTATAGTAATGAAATACAAGACAGTATATTAAACTGAGCTAAAACAAAGCTATTGTGATTCTTGTTATTCTTAAGGCTGTCCTTGTCATCGGCTGAACATTGTGTTGAGTCTCTAGGATTCTAGGCTAACGAGACAGGATGAATTGACGTCTTGTTCCAACTTTAATACAAATATACGAGTGCGTTCCTATTTCTTGTTTTATGGCATCTTTGTTTACCTGCGACGCGTTGTTTCATCTTACGTCAATCTGTTTCATACGTTACCTTGCTAACGTACATTTAATAATAGGGTGGTAAACCGTTTTACATATAGGTAAGGTAAATAATCTTAAGGTAAGTATCCTCTACGCATCCTAAGTTATGAAGACAGAACCGTTTGTAGTGGGTCATTAGTGGGTTGAAAGTGTTAAACCAGTCTTCTAGAACTCATTATGAAAATTATTAAAAAAATAACATACAGTGAGTTTGTCGTACCTACTAGTACTGCAGTAGTGGCCACCAGTAGCCATCTTAATCTACTATTTTATGATCATCATTTAAAAATATTTATCTATCGTTACAATCGATAAATATTTCGACTAGTTTAATGGCCGTATACGGTATCAGTTATAATATAATGAACATGTGAGTTAATGTGGTTTTTGTGTACGCTTGCTTCCGCTCAGGTGACGTTTGATGGTATCTTACACTTTGTCACCCGCCTAATGTTATATTACAATAAACATATATCTACAGGAACATCTAAACATGTTCTCCTTTCCTTGAAATTAATAGCTAATTCACAGTTGTTGGTTTTTGTTTACGCTGGCAGCCATGCATGCGTTTTGTTATCATTAACATAAAAGCGTACTTGGCAGTGTTAAGTTTATTTGTATGTTAAAATACTGTTAAAGATATAGTTATTTAAAAATTAAGGTGGTGTATAAAATTTCTTATTGTATTAGGTAAATAAAGAAACGATATAATGACTTAATGAACGTATCTACCTACTCGATAAGTTGTTTGTTAAGAAAATAGTATAATATAATAATAAACGATTTTCTTGCTTTCCAACTTTGTAAGCAAAGTAACTGAAATATGCTTTGTAAAATTATGATGGCACAATGGTACCATGCCAGACCGCCGTTCAAAGAGTCCTGGGTTCGATTCCCAACGCGGTAGAAATTTGAATGATAAGTTTAAATATCTGTCCTTGGTCTTGGTATGTGTTCATTTTTAATGTAGGTAATCTCTACCTAATAGCTTAACAGATTAGTTAAGTAACTATACCTAATTAGGGACATGAAGGCCAGAAGTCGTCTTCAAACACTAGGCTTATTCTTTTAAATCTTTTCCATTCATAATTATAACGGAGATTAAATCTGGTTGGGTGGTTGTTCGGGAAATAATAACAACAGTGGGCGTTTACATCACTTTAGTCAGAAACTCATTTAACACAGGTTTTACACTGGTTATAATTAAACACGCCATTAGAACTGATTGTCTTCAATTATCCGAGTAACAGCCAACAAATAATAGGGCACGACGGCCCAGTGGCCTCCCATCACCCCTTACAGCCACCCCAATGCCTCGCATAATCGTCTGATCCTGTTACTCGTCAATCTGATCTCACAATACAATTCACACGTCGCGTTCCGTCCTCGGTTCTCCCGTGGTGTCCAGTTTATGGTTGCCACAAGATGACTGCTCGTTTGACGTTCAGCCAGAGTGACATTGACGTTTCACTCTTATAATCTTACTTCAACGATGACAGTAGTTAATTCGCACAGTGTTGCCATCTTCACAATTCGAATACACATTTTATTATCTCCGACACGGCCATCGTGACGATCTCACCGTCCTCGGTGAGGCAGCAGGGTACCATCTGGAAAAGACATAACCTTCGCAAAGTAAAAGTTTCCCACTCGGCCTCCCTGACCTCAATCCCAAAGGCTTCATTATGAAAACACATGTAGCAGCCAGAAAGGGATAATACCAAGAACTACAATCTGATAACACGATCTAGCTTTACAACAAAAAGGCTTCATGGCACTCAAAGATAAGTCAAATTACAGTTACTTTTAATAAAATCAACTTTGCCATTAACTCGATAAGACACAATTTGAATTACGAAGGTAATTAATTTTATCTCCATCATCGCCTACTCGGCGGCATCGTTTACCTAACAACATTGCTTAACCAGCGGCATCGCTTAATTAGCGGCATCACTTAACCAGCGGCATCGCTTAATTAGCGGCATCACTTAACCAGCGGCATCGCTTAACCAGCGGCATCGCTTAACCAGCGGCATCGCTTAACCAGCGGCATCGCTTAACCAGCGGCATCGCTTAACCAGCGGCATCGCTTAACCAGCGGCATCACTTAACCAGCGGCATCGCTTAACCAGCGGCATCACTTAACCAGCGGCATCACTTAACCAGTGGCATCACTTAACCAGCGGCATCACTTAACCAGTGGCATCACTTAACCAGCGGCATCACTTAACCAGTGGCATCACTTAACCAGCGGCATCACTTAACCAGTGGCATCACTTAACCAGCGGTATCATTTGATCAGCGACTGCTTACAGCTCCAAGCCATTCGCACGCCACTCACAGTCGTGGCCGCACTGCGGCGGGATATCTAGTGCCCGATCTTACGCCTACGCCTACGAATGACTGGAGCCGCACGCTATCTGAGCGACTTGCATACCACTTACTACTCATCAAAACAATCAACAATCGACAATCGGTTCACTTACTGTGAAGATTTTAAGAAATTCTTAGTGTGTTATCCCGTCTGTCTTAAAGATTCTCAAAAACAATTCAACAAATCAGTAAAGGAATTATTATCTCTGCATGACACCTTTAAATGGCAAATAGGCATTCAATTCGCTCATCGTAAGCCACGGTACAAGGAGCCGCGATGCGCTCCCGTCAGTATCAACAAAATTAAAGACACGTAGTTGACGCCAGTCCTACTTATCTCGCATTGATGTAATTTCTAGTCACCGTTTAGATGTTCACAGGTTACATGTCCATACAACTGTCACTTAGTTTATCTGAAACACACACAAAAAACAAAAGACAAAAACACGAAATGTCTAATTGTTATTTTTCTGAACTGAGGGTACACGATATCAAGATGTTTGAAAATTGAATATTCTTGATCTCATTTACAGAACGCTTCTGGTGTCACAAAACAATATACTTGCACTGACTTTGAATAACTTTGTTAAATCATAATTACGTTGAAAGATACTGTACAATGACTTTATAATACTTCGTTGAATCAAGCACAAATACAACGAAACAATTTGTAGTTTACGCAAACCACCATTCTAAATTCTAATCAGTTCTTTCTAATCAATCTTATTTTAAGGAAATCCTTGCATGTTCCAGGATTTCGAAGCACAATAGTTTTTACTTAAACAAGCTTAAACACAAATTCATGAAATCTTAACTTTGAACATTCTGTCAGGTGTTTTTTTTTGACAGTTCAAGATGACGGCACCATTTACACTGCTTGACTTCCAGTGTATACTACACAAAAATACTATCGGATTTTCCGAATTTGTTAAGAATAATGAAATAGAAATATGCCATACCAAATCGCTGTCTTACTTTCCTTTCGTGTATAACCTCAAACCTTAATGATTATTTCGATACTTTGTATTCGAAATTTAAAATCTTTATTTTACATGCAGCGCGCATGTTTGTCCACTGTTTGTACATCATATCTGAAAAACCTGAAATGCGGATTCTTGCAATCCGAATGAAAAGATAGTACTTTTCCCTCAAAGACACGTCTTATGAATTTTTTTTTTTTTTTTGTTTATTTGGTTTGTTGTCTTGTGTTGGTTTGGTGTCTTGGATGCTATTACTCCCTCGGCCATCTCTGACAAACTGAACACGTCCTCGTGTTCTATGTTCAAATAGTAACGCACTCCGTTCCACCGTTCACTTCCACCATAATTGCTTCTCGACTAATATCGACATCTTGCGTGAGGCAAATATCTGGGGTAGGTTCACATATTTTCTTTGTAAAATTCCACGGTTTTCATTTACTCGCGTTTACTGTCGTTACGTTTCTCATTGCAACCAATTCATTTCAAATATCATCCGAACCACCGTCAGCCGTTATTGCCAACACAGCAGATATTCAGATTCCTTACGAGATTTGAGAACCGGTGAATAACTTTGTCTTGGTCACGGAACTCGCTGAAGTTCTTTCTTACTGGGGTTATCGATGTTACACTCGCTGATGTACTTCTTCGTAAAACTTTTCGTAATGTTTTGCAAACCAACGTCAGGGTCTCGTTTGCCGGTCCGTAGGTATTGCAGTAGGTATTGTCAGATAGCCTTTTCTTGGGGCTTGAGCTACATGCCACTTCTGATAACGGAGATAATGCCTGGTTGGGTGGTTGTTCGGGAAATAATAACAACAGTGGGCGTTTACATCACTTTAGTCAGAAACTCATTTAACACAGGTTTTACACTGGTTATAATTAAACACGCCATTAGAACTGATTGTCTTCAATTATCCGAGTAACAGCCAACAAATAATAGGGCACGACGGCCCAGTGGCCTCCCATCACCCCTTACAGCCACCCCAATGCCTCGCATAATCGTCTGATCCTGTTACTCGTCAATCTGATCTCACAATACAATTCACACGTCGCGTTCCGTCCTCGGTTCTCCCGTGGTGTCCAGTTTATGGTTGCCACAAGATGACTGCTCGTTTGACGTTCAGCCAGAGTGACATTGACGTTTCACTCTTATAATCTTACTTCAACGATGACAGTAGTTAATTCGCACAGTGTTGCCATCTTCACAATTCGAATACACATTTTATTATCTCCGACAATTATATATTAGGTAGTAGGTACAAAGTCATCCTTTTCTTTAATATTCAACTCTGCTAGCAACAACACCACTAGAAAGGTTATTGCGTATATGCGCTTGGGCAATTAATCGGTACGTGTACAAGTCGTCTTCACATTCGGCCTCTCACTATTTCGAATCTGGAGCACGCTTCTTATATTTCTTAACCATCTGCATATTCATTTAGATATCACACTACGTAACTTATATTGTGTTCCAATGTAAGTTATGTGTGTATGAGCTGTACTTATGACAAATTCCGAAATTAAGATACAAACGCCCCAACTCAGAGTCACTAATGGTTACTTAAATCGCTCCTTAGTACAGAATTTGTATGGTGATTTTTTACTAAGGAGCGATTTAAGTAACCATTAGTGACTCTGAGTTGGGGCGTTAGTCTGCATTTCTGTTAAAATCTTATTACCCGACTACCTCATTGTTTCCATGAAATATATTTATACTATATCAAACAGAGTTTAATTCATAAGAAAATAAAAACAGAGTTTTGTATTGAATATATTTAAACAAATTCAAATACATAATTACTTACATATTTCCATACCTTAATATAAAAGGAAATGAAAACAGTTTATTTTATATTTACCAATTCATTTTCTCGTATTTCCATAAATATGAATGACCAACTTTCTGTAATAACTCGCTTATCAATTAATATTCAGTAGGTATCATTAACCATAATTATGCGTAAATGGGTCATCGTTTTTCCGCCGACAGCGTATAATTATCATTACGCAGATTAGGTATGTCCTCATAAAGCGTTGATTTAATTTTATGAATAATTTACCTTTGCTCCGGAAATGATAACAATAGTACGCCGGCTGTTTTATAAACGCCTTTGTTATTCTTTTCCTGATATTTTAATAAAAAATATGCAAATCGATCGCAATGCGACAGGATGCTCATTTTTGTAATAATACCGATGTATTTGCATGTAAATTAGGGCTGTATCCGCGGATGTAACGATTACAAATTGTAATGCCACAGTTTATAAAATGCAGGACGTTTGATTATCCAATAATATTGTCCCCGTTTTACTGATAAAGTTTATTTTACGAGTTTATTTCGTTAATTGGGCCATTTTCTGTGCGAAATATTGCAAATAAAATTACCTTTATCAGCAACTGTCGTATCCTTATTACTGAATGATACTCTGTTACAATAATAAATTCATTTAACTATTCTTGATTAAATTATTTCTGTGCTTAGTTGTAAAATAATATGAATCCTTTACTGACTTTTCCTCCAAGTAAAGCAAGTTACGGAGTAATGATTCCGCTATCGCTCAAGAGATGGCGCTGTAAGTACCTCAATAACAAGCCTTACTCTTGTTTTGTAATAATGCTTTCATAGTTTGTAATAAAATACTACCAAGTATGTGGTTAAATTATAAGTTAATATTTAGCAATTTTATTACATTTCATCTATATTTTATAGGTATTGTTTTATTTGTGTGAGTTTGAACGATAACCTAATTATTGTGTGAGCAAACTTCGAGGACGGTAGAGCTTTTCTCGTCCTCGCGAACGAGAGGTCACGTGCGATGCGGTGCAGGCTGCACTCATGCACTGCACGCCCCCGGCCCGCCCCACGCCCTGCCCCCTCCTTGCCACCTCTCCCCTCGCTCCTACATCACTTGTTTTGATGTAAGGTGTCCACTAGCCACTATGCAAAACTTGCGCCGATACTTCGACAAGAGGGCATTTTAAAACGCGTAACTTCGTTGGAACAAACTCGTAACTTCTGAACTCGGTAGGTATGTTTTACTTAGGTAGAACTTTGTAACTCTAGAGTAAAAATAACGATACAAGGTTTTGGTTTTGTAGATTTTTTATATGTATTTTATAGTTCAGTGACCTGCTATCAAATAGGAATTTAATCCTGTCATTAATTAGACGTGTGTTCATTGTGTACATAGAAAAGGGAAGGTTTGTCTAAACTCATTGAGGGGATAGTTCTCTTCTTACTAAATAAGCTTGTAGTCTTTAGGATTAAGATTTAGGAAAACTTTGGTGCCAATGTCATCATCCTTCAAACCATATACACCTGACGATACTATTGTCCATTCACCTTAAACACTCCAGTATAAATTGGTTTCCCTTAATATACGACGACCTTCCCTGAGAGATCAATGACCCCTGCGCAGTAGCATATAATGTCACCACATCTGATGATAATCTAAATGATTAAACTGCGAGGCTTCAACGATTTATTCCTACACTTATAACTCATTAATTAATTTCAAAACCCTTAATTCAGTCGGCGACATGAAGTTTAATCCATAACGGGGTACATCAACATCAGAATAACGTTCATTAAAATACATCTTTAGACTGCCTTATTTAGAAAACGTTCTTTAATGTAGGACATAATGTGTCGGATATGCCCTTGCAAGTAAGTAGTCACAAGCTTACACGATACTTATGCAAAAATCCAGTCCATAAAAACGTATCGTGGTAACCTTAAAAGTAGATCGGTTATTCGCTTTTGGGCTTCTACCTACAGGTAATTTCGAGTTTATGAAACTTTTCTATTACCTACTGTATTCTTATTAGATTAAATTTCAAATTTTTACTCGACTTATAATGTGTATGTATGTACAGAAAATGTATTTTCTTTTTAATTTTTTAAAAATATTAACGTGTTCGGATCGAACACGGAAGAAAAAGAGCAATGACATCAATGGCGTCAAAAAAAATATTTTATTTATAATAGTTAGTATTGTGTAAATAAGTAATTAGAAGAGAAAAAACTTAAAATGACGTTTTTTTGATTATAGGTGAGTTTTTCACATCATACATTTTACATTAAATAAAAAACCTTTATTACAGTAACTAAATTATGTGAGTTTTATAATTTAGTTACTGTAATAAAGGTTTTTTATTTAATGTAAAAATTATGATGTTGTAAAATAAAACAAAATTATATTCTTGATAACAGAGAATTAAACATAGGTATATTTGGTTTATTCCTCTAATAAAACGACATTTTGTTTATAAACTTAAAAAGAGGAAATAATAAAACTAATAATTATGGAGATTAATATTATATATTACTGATAAATGTTTTGACGTGTAACTTATTTCCAGCGCCCCCAACCGGGTGGACTGACGATCTGAAGGAGACAGATGGAATGCGCTGGATTCATAAGGCTCAGAACTGGTCAGAGTGGCGCAAGTTAGGGGAGGCCTATGTCCAGCAGTGGACCTCCAAGGCCTGATAGATGGATGGATGGAATTACCAACATGTATTAATGTGTAATATGAACCAATCTGCGACGATGAATTGAGTGCACCATGCTAAACCTTTGTTATCTAAAGTCATCTACAAAGTAACGAAACAAAGTAAAGACATCAACAAAGTAACTTCCCCTTAATATTTATGAACAATAAGAAAAGTTTTAATTGGTACATTCACAATTAAAGTTGTTCTAGAATTTAAGTTCAGTTAAAACTCATTAATAGAATGTAATTATACTAGGTACCTACGTAATTATCTACGTGCCCTAGGAAAGAGACAAAAAACAACAATAAACGAGCAGGCGCGCCACCTGTTGGGAAAACACTACTGTTTAAAGTTTCTACTACTTAGAAAGAAGTATTTAGGATCAGTATTTCTTTATGTAGACACTGAAAGTAACGCATTATAAAACTAAATTTTGTTATGTTAGTGTACATAAATTCATTATAATATTTATAAAAATTGATTCCGTATTACAGATAGTTAACTATAGATATTCACAGTAACTACATATTAAATGATGTCTACCGACACTTTTTAAACTAGATCATTGGATCAAAATTAATAACTATACATAATTTAAATGATATTAATATCCTTAACATTACCAATTTAACTAAATGAAAGAAACCGAAATGAAATAAATGTAAAGAAAAACTTTTCGTAGCTTCTGAAGAAATAAAAATTCTTTAGGTACCTACGCACTCCGCATTAAATACTCTTTGTGACAATTTTAATTAACTATAATCATGTCCTTATCGGCTTTTAATATTCAGTTGGTTGCAAAGATGATTATTTTGAAGTAAGAGTAAAAAGTGATTAAGATTTAAATTGAATATCATAAATAATAATTGTTGAATTGGTAATTAAAGAGATAAGGAGATTTAAGAGATAAGCAGATTCAAAAGATAAGCAGATGTTACATTACTTAATACTAATTAAAATGATTCTTTACGAACTTTTAGACTGCAGCGACAACTAAATGCAGTTTGAACATTTTTGTGACTGAGTTCGAAATTCGAATCCTGCAAATCTGATTTGTAAATATCACTTACCTAACTAAGTACGCACCATTGCAATTCTCCTTAATTTTCTCAATTCCGCAAATCACGCGCTAAGCAAAGTCTTGAATATTGATTTTGTTTTCAGAGATTTTTTTAAACTTTGTTATCTGATACCAATATCAGATAAATGAAATCCTAACGCCCCTGACTAACAATGTAAACGAATAACACATTAATTACACATGATGGTACATATTGTACATATCAGCGAAGAAAAACGTTATACCTCAGTTATGCCGATGTCGGTACATAAAACAATACGGCGCGTCATGGCAAATCGCATCGATGTTGCAAAATCTCGGAATGTCGTTCAACAAGACCCGCTATACACAAAAACTCGAGTTAATTGATTTCGTTAGTTTAGGCATACTAATTTACTAATAAATATTAAAAGGGCCCATATACGTGCCAATGTTGCAGATGGATTGAAGGTTTTACAATAACAAAATTTTATTGTTCCGGCCATCCAGTCACCTATGTACGTATCTTTGAGATTGTCCGTATTCCTTACAAGCTTATTTATATGTTTTTGTCACTTAATGAAGATTTATGGGTATTTAGCGCAAGCAATTCATCGGCAATGAACATTCCCAATGATGTTTTAAACTGTAAAGCGCTATTTTTTGTTTCGGACATACCTAGTTTGATAATTGTGGAGTTAGTACATATTTTGCGACGCATTTAGATCTCGCAAAAACCATTTATGATTACTATAAGTCGACGGGATGGACGGTGAAGTACAAAAAGTGCAGCAAGTGAGGTCGGCAAAGAATTATTACAGTTTTTACAAAGTGCGAGCGACGTCGGCGGATGGCCGCCGCGGGTGGCGCAAGCGCGGTCGCCTCCATGTTTCATAATTAGTTCTGTTATGAATTTTATAAATATTTCATGTGCACCACAGAGTAGATGACAATTAATTAACTCCTCAGTGCTTACATTAATTAGTTGAGAGACATGTCATGTTCTTTCATCGTATAGAACACGGTGGATATCTCTAGGAAAATATACCGCCGTTTACATAACTGAGGCGCAAAAACTGATCCTTGCTCTGAAATAATGAGCACTGCCTTGGACCTCCGCGGGGAGTTATTGTCTTATAATTCTTCTTTAAGGCTTTTAATTAATGACCCATGATTATTACACTGTAAAAACTGGATAGAAATTGCCCGACTCTTGGAATTCATTATTGTCGATTATGACTTTACAATCCTTAATTCGAACCTTAGATCCTGCTATATTCATAATTATATTATTATTACCGTAGAATTTATACACGATTTTATTTATAGTATTGAAAAAAGTGTTTAGTGTTGAAAAAACTATTTTAGTTTTGTCATGAAAGGAGAATGCCCATTTAGTATGGAGAAATGTACTGACTTTAACATTTTTGTGTCTTGATATAAATACCTTTATTTGATTATGTTATCTTAATAAATTACACATACTAACTTTAGTCAATGTTAATATTAGGAAATAAGAGATTTTAAACAAAATTTATTTGTATTAGGTTATAGTAAACTCACAGTAATATGGACTCTATGCAGGCGTATTAAAGTCGATTGCGTATGTAATGTCGATCTTTCAAGTTTCAAATTCATTTGACAGTCCCCAAACACCATGTAGTTTGTAATGTATTATAATCACAGAACACTATTACTCCTGGCTGATTATAATAATATTCTAATTTATTTGACAGTCCTCTTACGTCATCTAGTTTGTTGTCATGGATATATTATACTATAACTGTTGTATCATAATTATAATCGAATCAATGCAACCTATTGGCCCGAAGGATCTTAAAAGATTCCTGATTGGCCTTTATCCAAACATAAATGGCCCAATGGTTTTCTTTTGTAAAACGGAAGTTACTTATTAATTTCAGAAAATTATTCCCAATAAGGATTTTATAGGAAATAAGGTAAAATACTTGAAATATTTTAATTAAATAGGTACCTCTCGACATTATTTCTCCAGTCGTAGGTCTGCTGGAAGAAATTTCTTAAGAAATAAGCAGTGCCTTTGTACATAATTACCTATATGTTGTGTCCTCATTGTATATCCACTGTGTGTACATAAATAAATAAATAAATAAATAAATAATAAATTTTTTGTCCAAAAATCATTGTGACACAATAATTTTTTTAAGAGTACTGGCTATGGGCATTCTCCTTTGACGTAGAAACCTACTCGTAGTTCGTAATTATGATTTTAATCAATTATTATAATTTTAAGTTAACTGTTAAAAAAATTATTACGAGTAATAAAATTATTACCTCCCTGTTTTCTTGGAACTATACTTGCAATTTTTTTTTAATAATTTCAATAGTATACATCAATAGATATTGTACATACATTTAAAATTTAAATTGTTATCATTACACTCTATAATTTACTCTATAAATTCTGTATCACAAGCAATGACCACACATCAATATAACAAAAGGAATACTATATGCCTTTACCTATAAACTTTATGCTGGGGAAAGATAATGGAGTATAAGATAAAACAAATAAATTAGCATACGTATCTACGTTTATTGCGCCGCAATAAATGCCCAGCATTAATATCCAAAGTGGAATATTTCATTAAGACAGAAGAACCCTCTACGTTTTATAACTTAATTGCTTTTGCAAACTATAACAACAGGGCCATTTTTATAGCGCAACCGCCGATGGGATCGAAGGATTTGAGAGACGGTCATTCTCTTGGTTATTTTGTGTCATAACTCTTTGAGATGAGCAATGATGTCAAATGCTGATTCTTTGTGTTTTTACGATTGTTACATATGCGTAACGAGATTAATATATAATATATACATAGATACAATATATATACAAGATTCATAGAGAAATATTATAATTAATCAATAAAGCAGACATCGCCGCATCCACCACTTGTATAGTCAAGATATCAGGTGACGGTTCGCGGAAACGAGCCTGGGAACCTAAACACCTAAGCATTCTGACCATTCCGGTACAAACATCGACCGTAATCACCCTAGTTATAAGTATTTTAAAAATGTAATTTCTAATATTGAAATTAAATCGATCAATTAGATAAATTACTAGTTTTTGTTCGCACCCTGCTGCACCTATTCATAACTGGCGCAGTCGGTAGGATCTTCAATCGGTGCGAAAATATCCAAAATTGAATTTTCGGACTGGTGACTGAAGAACAAAGAACCTGGAAGGCAGCAGCAGGATTTCGGATCCAAAAATCGATACTGAAGCGATTGGACGATGACTACTAATTTATTGTAAGTACAGTTAGAATTTTATCGTGTTCTTATCCTAAAATCCTTTTCCTTAAAATAAAATCCTTTTTTATATATTGTCTTATTTGCTCTATAACAATATATGAATTAGTATTGGAAGAAAAGCATAAATTTATAACGTGATTTACGTAATAATTAATATAGTTTTATTGATAATTTAAATAAGTTTCTTTTTATACCTTTTGATAATAATTTTAATTAGGGTGATTGTGATTACTTAGACTTTTTTGGACTATAAAGACATTCTTTAAATTAACATTTAGTATATATCCGGTAACTACCATAATTAGTAGTAATAAAATATTATTTATCAAATGTCCATTATCCATTTTTATAAATTAATTACAAAATTAAATATGTTAATTAGACACCTAAATTACTTACATTACAGAAAAATACCCAAAATTTTATATGACCATTTTTTAACGATCCATATTTTAAACTAATAAAACTAAAATAAAATTAAAGGGATGATGATTTGTATTAATACACATTTATACTTGCTCTATATGATAAGTACCTTCTTACCTGCAACCGATTCCTTAAACCTCCCTATTCAAAGATAGCTATCGATAAAAATTCTTACCTGTACATAGAGGCTGAATGCCCGAAGCCAATTTAAGTCATTATACTTGTGTAATTTAACCAATATGTAAGGAAGTAAAACACCAACTAGAAACCCTGGTACAACTGAAAGATGACGTCAGCACTGCATTATCCCGACGACTACAGAAGATGCATTATTTCTTTTCCAATCTTTGTTTTGCAAAGAAGAAGAAGATGGAAAAATACATCGATCATAGAAACCGAAGAACCTGATAAAAACCATGAGCTTCCAGCAACATTTTCGTTTCAGAGATAACTCAAATAGTTGCTGGTCTTCGGGAGGAAGGTGTTACATATGCGTAACGAGATTAATATATAATATATACATAGATACAATATATATACAAGATTCATAGAGAAATATTATAATTAATCAATAAAGCAGACATCGCCGCATCCACCACTTGTATAGTCAAGATATCAGGTGACGGTTCGCGGAAACGAGCCTGGGAACCTAAACACCTAAGCATTCTGACCATTCCGGTACAAACATCGACCGTAATCACCCTAGTTATAAGTATTTTAAAAATGTAATTTCTAATATTGAAATTAAATCGATCAATTAGATAAATTACTAGTTTTTGTTCGCACCCTGCTGCACCTATTCATAACTCGATTGCTTATTGTAAATGTCAAGAAAAATATTCTCTAATAGTTTACACCAATGTTCGTTATGAAACAGATCGGCCTTCGATCTTGTGTTGGTGTTTTACGAAAAAATTGATAAACTTTATCTCTTACATTGCTAGTGCGAGAACAGCAAAGAGTAATAATATTCAAATGTTAATATTCATAAAATGTATTTATCTACATAAGAACTATACATAATTAACATACTTAAGAGGTATAATGAATGAGTTTTCCTTTCATCATCGTTATAATTCCTAACCATCTCATTCTCTGATCCATTCATCTCTGATCTCTTGTTCTTCTTTCTTGTTCGTTTTGGTTTATAGTAGAGAATAAATTAGACGTGGTCAAGTAAGAATGGACAGATAGACCTACTCCATAAAAAGTAGACCCTAATTAATCATTAGGTAGTAATCTTTATTAGAAGGTACACTAAAAAACCCTTAGAGTATATGCACTGTGCTGGTCACCTAATATTTCGCTTTGAGTATTTGAAAGTATATCCTTTTACTTTAGATTTTTATCATTTTATTGGGATACGTACAACAAGGAAAAGCTAGTAAGTTTTGAATACATATTTCACAAAATTACAGATGATATCATTTAAACAGGGATACAAAATGAATATGGCATAGGTTTACGCCAATATTACATTCAAATCACGTATTTGTCATCTACGAGGTATTTGTCGTACGCACGGAATATTGTGAGGTAATATGCCGCTGTGCTGCGGCACGGTAATAGGGTTCGAAGTATCGGCCTCTGGTATCGATACCGAGTACTCGTGTGGTATCGACGGTAAGGTATCGATACCAAAAAAGTATCGGTCCTGAAGTATCGATACTACTCAGTATCGAGTATCGATTACTCGCGAGGATCACAGTCAGATCAGAGCTAAAAAAAAAAAAAAAAGGTCGTCGACATGTCCTCAGGACACTTTCTGTTTAGTCCGAGCGCTAAAACGGGCCACAGTTGATCTTTTTCCATATGAAAATACTGGAAAGTACTCAGTATTTTAAAAGTACTCGATACCGACGTTTCACATGAGTACTTGCGAGTAATTACCAGGTACGAGTATCGAGTACTCAGTATCGAGTATCGTGATCAAAAGTATCGATACCTACTCAGTATCGAAAGTATCGTTCGAACCCTACACGGTAATAATATAATAAACTGTACCGTGGCTGCTTATTCCCATTCTGTTTATATTCATAAATATTACTTTTATTTCTAAACAGTGCTGTCACTTTATAATGATGTTGTAGAGTTCGTCGGTCTTAAATATTGCCATGTCCTAAATATGTTGTGTATTTTCAATATTGTCAATAATGCGTAATGCTGAATTATAACCCACTGATGGGTCTCTCTTCATACTTCAATACGCTGCTCCAATGCGGATTGATGGTGTAATCTATTCTTATTTATTCCTAAACATATTATTTCGTAATATGTAGGGATAATGAATATCTCTCTATATCTACGAAAGCTGCAGGGCTGGGTGATTTTCACTATAACTTTCAGACATATAAATAATAAAATAAATCATATTGAAAAACTTCACAATTTTATTGCTGGTTTATAAAAACCAGATTCTCTTAACAGTTCTCTGCAATTCTCCACGTCCATCTATTTAAATATCCCTATCGAGTTGCCTTAAATGTAACTATGTATTTTAATTAGTAATCACCTTATGGAATTACAGGTGCTTTATGATGAGCTGATGAGCGTCATTATTATTTGTAGCGCAACCTTACCTCGATTGCTTGTTATTCATGACATAAATGTAGGAATTGTTTGTTATCAGTAATAGGTATTCTTCATTACCAGTGTAAATTGTATTATGTGTAATTAAATATTAAACTGCAGGTCAATAAGAGGAGAAAAAACACAATAAAGCATTCGGTTGTCTTCCACCTTAACAATTAAAAAGTTGGAAATAAATGTTGGTAATTATCAAATAATGGCGCTTGAGACAAAGTGTTAAAGTCCAAAATAGTGTAATTCAATTAAGGGTATACATCCTTCGAGAAAGCGTTTTGAAGTTAAGAAAGCCTTTCGACTATTCAGTGGAAATAAAAAAGTTGAAAGAACTGGATGTTTTAAGGAAAATTAAAAACAGGAAGTTTTCCGATCGCGTCTGGTAATCTACACTGTATAAAGAAGAAATTAAAACAACTTTCTTGAATATTTATTACGCTTCTTATTTTTACTTAAAGTGAGTTTAGAAGGAAGTTCTTTTGTTCATTGCAATACAGTTAATGTTGATACAATCTTATCTTAAATGTTTTTATACCTTGAGACATTCAAATGATAGAGGCTCTTAATTCTTGAAATTCAGAGAATCTGTTTCATATTTAAGCATAACTTCTATGCTGGACTTAAATATCAAGATTGTAGGTATTATATTAAGTATATGATATAAAATTTATAAAAATATACTTTTCTAACACAGACACGTTAATATCGTCAAGACAGTACCTACCATATTATTATGTATAAATAATAAAAAGTTGTACCTACCAAGGACACTACTCGCCTGAAATGCAGTTCATATTCCATACGTAGGAAATTAACAGCTCCAATGCATTTCACGATTACATTTTTTTATTCGATTAAATCTTAAATATTTGAGCTAGCATATTTTTAAACAACACTTGTTCCTGGTACGATGGATCTTCACATCAGTGATAAAGCGGAGGTTGAAAGTGCTTAAATAGCAGCTTTGGGACACCAGTCTGATAACATCTTTATCGTAGATCCATGATAAGTGAGTATGAGTATGTATTATTATTGATGACATTATGATTTTATAATGAGCTATTGACAAGATTTCGTCTTATTTTCACGTAGTATGTGTGTTTACATTTCATTAGTTCCAAAGTCATGCTTCAAAATACTTAGTCCTTTTCTTCTCTGCGTATATCTATCTACCTATGTTTGGAGACCTTTAAATAAGTTCTTGTAAATTACTAACGGCAATAACTTGTATCATCCCTGGCCAAATTATTAGACGCACTGTAAGATTTTATGTAAAATGGTAATTATAAAGTTATACTATACAGCTTTGGGAGCGAGCGTCCATTAATTACGTGAGGCATTTTTAACGATTTTCAGACACCCTCCTTTTCCCTGGTGAGATGTCGTGAGATTCGTGAGATTTGACTCCACTGACGAAGGGCGTCATTCCCCTAATCTCGCGTAATTTTTCAAAACATGTGTTTCTAATGTCCACGCTCGATAGACTTTGGGTGAAAAAAAAATCAAAATGTTTTTATAATATACTTTTATTTTCTGCACCTTGTTTTGGTCCATTTTCGGGCAATTATTGTGATAAAAAGTTACGTGAGATTTGCCCTCCCCCCCTATCCTAAATGCCTCACGTAATTTATGGACACCCCCTTTGTTTATTTTTACTAGATACCTGTATAAAAAATGTGCCATCACAATGCGTCTAATAATTTGGCCAGGGACTGCATAGGTACATCGACAACTAGAAGTATTCACGATAACAATTTAAACAAATATAATCAATTCAAATGGTTAATACTTTGTAAATCACTTAACATCAGTCATGAGTTTCTTCGAACTGGCATCGAGACCGGTTTGTATCAAGAACCGTATCAACAGATATGTATAATCGTTTATCAAGAGGCTAAAGTCATAAACTTAAAAATGCCTTTAATAATAATCAGATCATAAAACAAGTTTTGTTTTCCTGTGTTAAAAAATTCAACATGAGTGTCCCGCCGAAACCCATAATGAGTATTGATTTAAATTGTTTAGATTAAAAATCCGGGAAAAATTATAACGAGAGGATGCCGCCATCTGCATTATAAGGAACGAATTGTATAGATAAGACTAAAATAGAAGACAGTCTTTTTAATTCTCACTTGTTATAGTTCGTAGTTCTTTTATAAAATACAGATTATTTATTGGGATTAAGTATACCATTTTTTAATTAGGAAACACAAATTATTGGCTTATCACTTTAACAAAAATAAACCCTTTTATTCGTACTAAATTCTCCCACAAATTTTCACACTTCTTTCATCTAAGTATGTAAAAACCTGTTTTATTTCTTAAGTTAATAAGAACATGTAAGGGATCAGGATAAAGTAAATAAAAACAATAAGGTAATAATGGCACAACTGGCGGGTTTTATAATTTTTCTAAGGCAATTTACAATTTTACAATTTTGGGACGATAAAAATTAAAATAAATTAAAAATATACGTTTTTATATTGGACAGGTAACAGTCGCATCTATATAGCGCTTCTGTATTTTTTTAAGAATAATGAGGTGGACATTTTTATAACAAAGATCCTTGGCCGTGCATCTTGATTTTAATGTTATCTCTAATAGGTCAATAAATAAGCACCAACGTGCGAGCTTCGGCGACATATACACGCCAAGGGTTTAATAAAACAAAAAGACGATTTCTCTTCATAATATGCCTATACCACGTGGTTATTCATATCTTTACAATTATAACCTGTGAATAATTTCTGAGAATAGTATCGCGATGACTAATCTGAAGAAGTATTTGTGAACCATTATGTTTATGTGCATAATATTATTTGATATTGAAATATTATTTTTTATTTGTGTTTCAGTTCATGAACATATTTAGTAAGTATGAAAATATTATTTTTTTATATTTAGGTAGTGTAAGCATGTTATATAAAGCATAGTGAATATTTGTTACCTTTCTTTGAATTACATTGCTTAAGCTTATTCATTTCTTAGATCGTCCTACAATCAAAAAAGAACTGTTTATCCATGTCTATTAATTAAGAAAGGGGGCTATCTAAACTTGCATGTAGTAGTGTGTAGGTGCAAATATAAATAAATTAACTCAAAATTGGAAGCTCCGTTGGTTATCTGCACAAAATATCAAAAATGCTAATGAATAAGTGCATACTAAAATATAAACGTTCACAAAAGATTCTTAAGGATTAGATATCTTGCAATCGAACTTATGAATGAAATGTAAACAGCCACAATGAAATTATATAAATGATAGCCCGGCGAAGCCGCGGCGACCACAATCTCTGGCGGCATCTGGGGCTAGGCCCGGCCGCTCCGAGACCCACTCTTTCACTGTTTTATTTAGATATTTGAACGTATCCTCTCAATTTTATTCACCCAAAAACATTATTATGCATATATAAGTACTCGTTTATTTTATTCCCATCGTTATTTTAATGCCTTAAGACTCCGTCACCTCACTTACCTGCGCTTCCCTGTGAGGTGTAGCGACAATATTTAAGAAGATAGCCAGATAAGGCCTCTTTAAACACATTTGATGTAATTCGACGCTCGAACCCTGTTATATTTTATGACATATGGAAGATTTAATATATTATTTTGGGACCTATTTCAGTATTCTTATGAGTGGGATATGTAAATCCCGGTGTCATCAACAACAGTTTTACCTACAACTTATTTTTTTTGTTTAAAAGTGAAGAATGTATCAATTTCATATTAAAATGACATCAATTATATAACACTAGGAAATCGCCCTCGTTTCGCTTTGGGAAAAATTGTAAAAAAAATTATAATATAGCCTATGTCACCCGGGGATAATGTAAACCCAACAGTGAAAGAATTTTTCAAATCGGTTCGGTAGTTTCGGAGCCTAACTATTCAATGCAAACAAACAATCTAATCTTTCCTCTTTATAATATTAGTATAGATTATGTTGCTTATTTTGCTACGAAGTCCTTTAAAATATTTGCAGTCAGACTGGAATAGTCATGTTAAAATAGAGTGAAAGTTAATTAAAAACGAATGATAGAGTTTGATTCAAAATCAAAGTAGACGAACATAGGTGAAACTGGTGAGAAATAGTGTGATGATAATGAACTGTTGAACTCGTTAATTTGCACAAACCAGTTCCGGATGATATGTAGTGGACGGTACTGGTAGAAGCCGGCACGGTAGCACCGGCTGCCAGCATCCCGCTGAGCGCGCACGACTTGACGACACCTCGCTTTATTTATTAGTCATTCAATCAAGATATATGTTATTGTAATCATGAAATTGTAGTTCCGAATAGCTATTAATACCTAGCATACATAAATATTAATTTTTACCTTATTTTATTTTATTACTTTTATTGAGTTACTGGCCTGCCAAGTTTCCAAACAAATTGCGACCGTGTTTTTATTTAGACTCTACTACTAGCGAGCCGGAATAAGTCGCCTCTTACGTCACCCATCTGGTGAGGGATTGGGGTTAGGATTCTAAGCCGCCCCAATATGACGGCATTTTAAATGTATGTTTAAATTTATTCTAAATCTTTTAAACTACGTAACAATTAGTGGCAAGGTGAATCGGGTAGCGCCCCCCGTTGTGCACCCCGCTGCGTGCCGGGTCGCGTACTCATATTTAATATCATACCTAATAACCTTTGAGTCGGCCTTTAGGGGAACTGGATAATTATCCAATTTGTGTTTGGATTTGACACTGATTAACGTGTAACGTATATATTTGTCACCTATAAGGACTTGTCATGCCTAATTTACTGCTTTTTTGGTACCTTTTTTGGGTTACAATGAGATGTCACATACACATCTGTTATATACCTACCAACCCAGAAAGAAGCTTAAATTGCGAAATAAAATAATATTTCCCGGTTGACTTTACAAGGATGCACTATGCAAGGGTACATCTAGATTACACTGGATGGTACAAACTGTGTAGTATTAGCTGGAACGTCGTAATATAGGTGTAACCTTTTTACATCAGGTTCCAAGTGGAACCTGACCCGATTCTGTCGGCAGTCATCTATGGATAACCTACGTCTATCTCCCCTAGGTTAACTTGGACTCCCGCTACTGTTCTTTCAGACAACGCATTGCGACGCCTTTAGTGTTACAGATATTCATTCCATAGCTCGTATGCTCGTTTTTCTATTTAGGAGAATAAAAAATCTTTTATACAGAAAAATACCAGGGCGGTTTGCGGATACCCAAAACGTACAGTTGACCCGTCGGGCGTCAAGCCGTCAAATGACAAATGGTGGTGGCAAGGGGTCGGTAATGGCTGGAAAGTTCTGTGCTGAAGCGGCGCGGCGCGGACCGGCACGGTGCGATACGGCGTCGGCGCGGGCGTCGCACGGCGGTTATTGAATGCTATTTGGGCAAGTCTCAATACGAGTACATCCGACTGATTTACGAGATGAGCGTGTGCCCTTTGTGCTCCGACTGACTAATGGACGAACGCTCACGGACATTTATGTAGATTGATTGTATGAATTTTATTCACAATGTTAATACACTAACAGATTTAGATGTCATTTAGGTATGGCGCTCTAAAGTTGTGCAATTTAGGCCGTGAATAATGGATGACGAATGGCCAGCTTCAATACCGCTCGTGAAATGAGGTGGGGCATCCATTTTATTGTGTTCAACAAGCGTGCGCTTGCAGCGTAATATAAATTTGACCACTTTCATTTGTTTCAAGTTTCTTGCACAGTTGATTTAAAATGTCTTCATTATTTTGTAGTAGGAAAATAGGTACGTTATTTTTTACATTTTATGTATTACCCACCAACTTTCATATTTCTTGCCTTTCATATCCCTTTAAGTTTTATGTGAGTTATAATAGATTCATAAAATGGCTCTTTCTCGGAAAGATATCAACCCCCACGGGATTTCTATCTACCATAAACAGGCTTAACAAATTTACCCTGGTCAGTAATTGCATTTAAGTTGACACCTCACATATTAAATTGAGAAATAAAAAATTCTAAAACTAAGAAATCAAATTCTTATTCTAAAAGGGTTATTAGGTAACTTTAGTCATGTTATCGATATCGCGTTCTAGACTAATTGGAAGTGCATGTCAGACAAGGGGTACCAGGTTCAAAGCTCGTAAGTGACACACATCTAGTGATGTGACATTAATTTGTGTTTGTCCACCATCCATGCATGAATAAATTATTTGGAAGGCTACATTTTAGTAGATATTAATGGTGTGACATTAATTTCAATACAAAAAATATCACTCTATATTATCTACTTTTAAAGTCAGTGGCATGTACAAAAAATGTAGTATGGATTGTAAAGCGCTTAGCTCCTACAAGAAATGCACCGCATACCAGATATTCTCTAGATAATATTTTTAATATCTTTATGGTACACTCATAAACAAAAAATATATCGGAGAACATTTAGTTACGGTCAAAAGAAAAAGGACTTCATAGAGAGACTTGCAGCGTCATCTTATCGACACGGATCTAACGTTGTTAATCAAAAATTTTAATGACCATAGTTCAGAAAATAATAACTTTTCTTCACCTACCAATAAATAAAGTACAGCTAAGGTAATCTTGATACTTGATACTATTTACACGTATTGTTATTCTTAACAAGTTAAAACACACTTATTATATTAATTGAAATTAGTTAAATAATAATAAGGCTTTATTAACTTAATGATTTATTGAAATAATTAAATATACATATTTTATGGGATTGTATTATATCACTGAAAAAAGTTTCTTCTGTCTTATTTCAGTGCAAATCTTGTTATAATTGAAAACTTAGACTTAGATTTAGCATCAGTCAGATGAAGTTAGCGTCCAGAACCTGACCCATAAACATAGATAAAAGTCTGTTATTCGTGTTACCTGCAAGTACGTACTTCATTTATGTTTTTTTATAGCTTGAAGGGGTAATAAAAATGTCTCCTTACAGTACCGAAGTGGTCATAATCCCTACGAAGAATAATCAACAGAAAGAAAGAAAGCACTAGCTCGCAAGCCCCAGCTTGAACACGTCGGTTGACTCAAGAAAGAGGGTAACTATGCTTCATGGAAAAATAGAATAATACCTGTTAAACAATTGATCAAGCAAAGTGCCAGATACGAGACCTCTCTTATTGGAGATCTTTGGGCTATTTCACTCAGTTTAATATCAGATGACAAAATTAATTACTGGGCTGGCAAGGTACCACTTTGCTCATATCGTATTGTTTTGAAACTCCTTTAGTTGCAATAAAAAGAACCTGGTAAAATTCATTAGGAATTTTCGTCACCTATTGTCATAAAAACGTGAGTCAAATTGGGCACATAAATGATTTAGATATCGGATTACAAAAATTAAAATATAAATTAAGTATCATCCAGTATTATTGTGCCAGCACACCAGTGTAGATAACGACGTAACAACGTGTTGTTATGTTGAATATTTATTGTTACATTGTAACATCAAGTATCAAAACGATTTCTCCTCTAACAAATCGGTCACGGTGCGTAGCATCGCGAGACAGTTTGGCATTTAGGCTTATTGTGACGATGTTATTGACTCCCGTCCGTCCGTCCGTCCGTCAAGCATCCCTCGTTTCGTCACGTGCTTGTGTTGACGCACTTGCAGCGGCCTTAACTGAAATATTTCAAGCGCTGCATTTTTTGTAGGGCACCTTGTACTCTAACGAGATTCGAAGATGTGTGTTTTTTAAGAATGTTGTTAAGAGTTTGTGATGACCATATAGCACCTTTTACAGTAGTTGGTAGTGACCTTGCCTGTCTAGGGGTTCCAGATTCGATTATTTATCAGCCGGAGCAGATGTTGCTTAGTTATTGATATAACTGTTAGTCAATTTTGTACTTTTTAGAATTAAGTTGATATAGAAATCGATTAGATGAAAGCGTAGATAGCACATATTATTATGATGACGCTTGTGAAGTATGTACTGCGCCTACTACTAAAAAAAATCTCTTCAGTAGTTTCTCTTAAGGAGTTTCTTTAGGCTTTTCTTCTCCATGCCAAAGCATCTTTCCGAAAAAACAAAAAAATTGATATTAGTAATTATATAGTATAATTGCGTAGCACTAACTTAAAACAAAACAACCATATATACACAAACACACATCGGTACATGATAACAAACATGAAGAACTTGCATAAATGAAAAGACGAAGATTGCCGAAAGCCATTAATAACAGGCTGCTGTAATGCGTAGGAGCGAGTTTTAATCGATTCGGCATGGATTAATCCTCTGTTGTTCGACTCATATTTTTTGTATTATTTTGTATCATTTTACAATCAACATTAATTACGAGTATGTAGTTACTATCATAAACATCAATATTTTAAGTGTTAATTTAATTATTAATTAATTTCATGATGTAAAAGATATCTTAAGTGCAACCATTATTCTTAATCCATCTATAATGTGAATATAATTAGTTAATTATATCATAAAATGAATAATTCTTGAACAGGTGCCCAGACAGACCAATGCGCGAGTACCTATAGTTATAATTATATAATTATAATTCTATATTATTAATTTATCTGAAGAGAGCTCTACAAAGTAAGTACTTACAGCACGTGACGTTTACACAATTTAATCTCAGTCTCAGTGGTACCTGTTTGATTAGAATATCGTCGTTTTGTTCGCGCACCATACAAATTACTATAAAAAACAGTCACGCCATTCACGAATTACATGGACGAGACAAACAACCAGTACAAAAATCGTAAAAAATGATCCGTCTAGGTTAGAACGAATATAGTCGCGGACGTGAGATGACTTTTTACTTTAAAGACGATTTAATCGCGAACTTCTGAAATTTTTGACGGTTTTCTTTAGAATAATTTAGAGTTTAGACGAAGCTACAATGTTACGACATGGTTAAGTTGTACACGGGTCATTTTTTGTACGGGACGACGATGGAGCGTTAAAATGTGCATAATAAAATTATTTTAAATGTAGAATACGAAAGCCGCAGTAGATTTACAATAGTTGGTTACGATTCCGGTATTCGTACGGTACGGTATTCGTATTGGTCTGGTTCAAAGGACTGTATGTTTTATGCTGTTTAGTGTAAATAGAGTCGATTTAATTCCTTTGAAATATAGAAAGTGTGTACAATTCTTACAAGTCAATAGGTTAAAAGTTGAATACACGGTTTTATATGACAATAACTGTGCCACGCGGATTCACCCACGTTAATTTGTGGAAAAAATTTGCTACTAAAATATATGATGTTATATAGCCTTCGTCCATAAATGGACTATGAAATACAAAAATAATTTTTCAATTCGAACCAGTAGTTCCTGAGATTAGCGCGTTCAACCAAACAAACTCTTCAGCTGTATAATATTGAGTATAGATAGTTTCAATGCAATGTAGGGTAATAATGCAAAAAAGTTAATGTGCTTTAACCGTTAAGGATTTCCGTCGTCAAGAGCCCAATCTGAGTGTATTAAACAGGGCATGCTTGTCAAAAATGCATTGTCATGAGAAATAAGCGATTTGTAAATCGTAATCCATAAAGGTTGTGAAAAGAACCTGAAGAACAGAAGAAACAAACAGAAGAAGCAAGAAAGGTGTTGTGATGATGATAGATTAGAGAATCACTCATAAAATAACTTACTCCGCTGGCGCAGCGATCCGAAGTGAATCTTGGCCTCCAACACGAGAGCTCGCCACTTGTCCCCGATCTGTGCAGTCTCTTGCCAGTTACTGG
The DNA here is from genome assembly GCA_963932265.1 of Thymelicus lineola. Classification (NCBI taxonomy): domain Eukaryota; kingdom Metazoa; phylum Arthropoda; class Insecta; order Lepidoptera; family Hesperiidae; genus Thymelicus; species Thymelicus lineola. The sequence goes on along the minus strand of OZ010683.1, from coordinate 8,846,103 downwards.
CTTTGAGTTCGCGCAAATCAGTCTGTCTATCCATCGGTACTTTGGACGCCCGAGAGGGCGTCGTTAAAGAATATTACACACATACATACATACAGACATACATACAAACATACCGGCAGTTGGGTAAAAAAAATAAACAGGGGCGACCACAAATGATTGAATTAAGGACACAGAAACAGTAGGCACTTCGGGAAGCACATCAAGCTCTTACTCTTAGCCGTTGTCTTAGGATAGCAGGATATTTTTATAAAAAGAAGGTGTTGTGCGTTTTGTGTCAGGAGATATAATTTTTTACCGATAGAATCACTGAACTTGCATGACGCAAGCACAGCAAGCAGAGTTCCACGTCATCACAGTCATCATTTTCTGTGTACTTCATAATAGGTCGCTAATGCATTAACAAGTTAAAGCGACAAACGAATAAAATGTAGTGTAATTGTAATAATCCAATCCTAAAATGGTACCTGTATTCACGAACCTTAATATAATAACGACAAATTGCTTTTGATGCGTCCGCAAATAATAGTGGGATCGGCTGAGCGCATCGCTGCCGGTCTCATTGTACTCTATAAATAAATGGCAACAACAGGTGAATAACTAATTTCACTCATAACATTAGCTTCATGGGTGGAGTGCAATATTTATCTGTTCACAATATCCGGTATTTATGTACCTACCATACTTAATTACTTATTCCTAAAACCTTACGTTGTTTAGATATGCAAATAAACATGTGAGATTCATTCATTTGTTTTATTACAGAGGTACAGATTAAGGTACCGAATTACAAAGTTGATTCACTAATAAGAAATTTTACAGCAATCTCTCACGATATAACAATGTTCATACAAACTGTTTTTCTCTTTCAACCCTTTAAACGTTTAATTTCTAAAAATTCGTTCTTTTTACATGCCTGCATCAGAAAACGCATGTCAAAATTTCATGTTCCCGGCTTGTGGTTAGGGATGCACTTACATACGTGACTGGCATGTGGTTGTGTTCCTCTGTTTATTTATGAACTAGCAATTGCCCTCGCTTCGCTTCGGAAAAAATCTTAGGTGCTTTAGTTAACTTACATAACATACTCTTAAAGCAGCGTGATCGCTCATAAGAACCAAGTTACTATGAAAGGTCAATACTCGAAATAACGATTCGATATTTTTAGGGTTCATTACCTCAAAAGAAAAAATACGGTTCCCTTAAGATCACTTATTACTCCATTGCCCGTCTGTCTGTTTGTATTTCAAGACCTTTTTTCTCAGGAACGCGTGAAGGTAACAAATTAAAATTAATCCAACACTCAGGTCTGCAATCCCTAGGAGCTGTGAAAACATATGATATTCTGTATCGTCAACGCAATCAAAAAACATTCGGCCAGAAGATAATTATGTCTTAGGTAAAAAATAGGTTGAATAAAAAAATTTAAAAATGTGAATTTGTAAGTATCACAAAAAAAACCTATTTGCAGAACTTGGTAATTTGTTCGGGACCCATATATGGGGACAACAGTTTTTCAACGGCAAAGTAAAGTGTTAGGTTTTACTAAATAGTTAAGTTAGGTTCAACAACCCTAGCGCACACTGAGCTGGTTGCTTTTACTTATTATTATTATTTCATCATAGTATTTTCTAAATTTTGTGTTTCCTACTATAGCTACCCTTCCCATTTCCCTTAGTACTTAAATAACATTGAATAAATAAATTGTACGATGACGTTTGCTGATCCATCAGTATTTCACGTTAGGTACCCAGACTTTAAAAAAAGAAGTAGTCTTAATTATATCGTTCTCCAAGGTACAATCTATGTCTATACCAAAACACATCAAGATTGGTTCAGCAATGAGAGAGAGTTAAGGTTAATTCGATGAGTTATGTGATACTTAATGGTAATAAAGGTGCAACACATTTTCGCATTCATTACATTGTAGTTTCGGCAAATCAATAATTCGGCAAAGGGAAGATACTGCTTCACAGAAAATGAGAAAATTCAGCACTCTGCACCCTCAACACGATGTTCCTCAGGACTGCATTATAACAGAACTACAACATCACTACTACGGAAATCTAAAAATTACGGAACACTTAGTTATTTCAAAGAACAATCCTAAGCTTGATTTAACACGCCGCAATACGTTTTGTTTAGTGGAGTTATGTTTTTTATTATCAATTATTCAATTTGTTCAATGTCTACTATTTGTGCAACCCTAAATTACGATTTTCAACCCCTTCCAGAGTGAAATATAAAAAAATGCTAAATTTACGTTGGAGGTCATAAATACGCAATTAATGATTTAAAAAAGTGAATATAAATATAGATATTTAGTAAAAAATACTTCAGTGCCATATTCTAGCTCCATCTTGCGAAATATAAATAAACTAAGCAATGTATGTATGCCTTATTTTGTGTGAAGAAACGGTTTTTGTAAGTCTAAAACAAATTAAAAACTCGTTTTTCGGTTTTGGTATCGTGCAAGTATCGATTTACAACTTAAAAAATCATTTATTTCGAAATAACAGACATACACTTCAATTATATTTATGTGTATTTGAATTATTATAAATTTGTAAAAAATAAGTACTCCAGTGCCACGCTTTGCCTCCACCTTGCAAAATATAAAAAAAAACTAAGAAATGTTTGTACCTATACCTCAATTTGTGTAAATAAAAGGTTTTTGTATGTTTAATTATGGCTTTGTTATGGAACACTAAAAAATTGCCTATAATTTAAGTTGAAGACTCGATATTGTAGTAAAGTCCTGTTGAAATCCGTTCAGTAGCTTCAGAGATTAATGAAGACAAACAAACAGACAAACAAAATTAAAAACTGATTTTTCGGTTTTGATATCGTGCTAGTAACGATTTATAACATGAAAAATGCTGTTATTTCGAAATCACAGACAGACATACTAATTATATTATATATTAAAGGTGTATGTATTAAAGGCGTTGGCGTGAATCAACACATACAGAGCCATCTAGTTGCCAAGATAGTAATCGATTATTTATTGGATATCGGTTACTCATACAGACTTAATTTGCGTTTTTCTACCACTTCCCAGATGAAATTTATAAAATGCTGAAATTATATTGGAGTTCATAGATACGCAAACAATATGCTCTTAAAAACAAAATACAAAAATAGATATCCACTCAGTAATAGGGATTTTAATTAATGAAAAAAATAACCTTTAAATGCATTTTATGGCCTTTCCATGCAATATAAGTAAAATCTAAGAAATGCATGTATAACTCTTTTTGTACGGAGAATACGTTTTTAAAAGTTTAAAACAAATCGGCTGAAATTTTTTTATTTTTCCATACAAACTATCCCTAAGGAACCCTTTAGTATGGAACCCTAAACAATTGCTTAGTTGTTAAGTTGAACACTTTGCAATATCCTAGTAAAAGTGTTGTTACAATTCGTTCAGTGGTTTCGGAGATTAGCGGAGACAAACAAACAGACAGACAGACAAAAATTTTAAAAACTCATTTTTCGGTGTTGGTATCGTGCAAGTAACGATTTGCAGCTTGAAAAAATCATTTATCTCGAAATCACAGACAAACTCTTCAATTTTATTAATATGTATAGATGTATAGATTACTGTAGAACGTACGTTTCGAATCGAATCGGAAAAATATTTTATTTAAAGTTTTTTTAAACGCCAACCATGAGTCAATTTATATTAATCATAATAGGCAGCTCTTTAATAGGATTCACTTAGTTCTCATAAACGAGTCCAGATATAAAATCGGATAATTGACAAACCGAATGACACAGAGAAGTGGAGGTATGACCAAATACATTAAAGTATTCAGAAACATTGTTTTTGTCATTCTGAAATATGCAGAACTCGGAAATAAAATATTTGATGCGGTCAATGCCATTATATAAATTGAATTATTCATCGAGCCAGACGCCCAGAAAAAGGCTGTGGATATCGACAATTCATTTGTTTGTGCGAATATTGCGGCTTCATTGTCGGTTTACTGAATAGCCAACAATAGTTTTTGATTAAAATAATATGTTTATTATGTTATTTAGTTATATCTACCCTAGAGCAGCACCATTCTAGTATTACAGTGATCTACCATGAACAGATGTGAAACTAATCTTGAGATTTGATACCATTGATTTTGTATGTACGTCAATGTTATTTAAAAAGCGACAGTACATTGAAAAATATAGTTTTCAATATACCTTGAGTCCAAGTCCATGTCCCATGGCCATGATGTACCCTGGCGAAAAATGGAAGAGGCGTTTTAGATCCCGTGTCGGAAATCACTTGCCTCTACTGGTAGCTACTGATGTAGTGTGTTGTTGATGGTAGTGTGTTTCACTATTTGGCGTGACTGTTGTTCATGAGGTTGCTCGTCAATCCTTTCGTTGGCTATTTAAAAAGATGTATGGCTCCTCTTCAATTGTAACCGAAGCGATCTCAGCTATAACTGAAAATACTATTATATTATATTATTATTATATACAGTAGGATTTTATTATGTTGGAACAATTTTCAAATTTTTGTAGAACTTATTGTGGTGTTCAATCGATACAAAAATTCAATTGAAATCCAGGATTGAATGTGCACATCACTTCATCGAATCAAATATAAATGTTACCGAAAGTAACCCGCACAAAATATTTATAACCCACTTCGTAGATGAATAAAAGTAATTCATTATTAATAAGAGCGAAGCGACGTTAATAACTTTTGTGTGATTCAAGCGACACTTCCTCGTATGTAAAATAGGTAGGCAGCCACCTAACCCGAGCATGCCTCCCCACAAGTGTTCAAAGCGGGAGAAACGACTAGTCAACCCTTTGCCGCTCACTCGCTCGTGAAATCACTCAAATACTGAATATTTTAATCTGAGCAGATAACGAGCTGCAATTCTATTAGATGAAACATAGCTATGTGAAGTTAAACGAACCCCTCGCTGGGTTGCACCGGGGCCACCGGGACCACCGGGGCACCACACCGGGGCACACATACCTGGAGAGCGTTGCATGTTCGATCTATGACGTAATAAGTAATTGGTTTACTTGTTTCGCATGATGGACTACTTATAACCTACAGCAACTGTGACTACAAATATTCTTTGGTATATGTTTACGTAGTACTTAGTTTTAAATATTTACATGCCTAGTTTGTAAGCATGAAAATATTTTAATTTTCCACTATTGAAATCACACTAAAAAAATGTTGCAATGATATTGAGCAGATTGTTTCTTGATCAGCAACGTCTCTGTGATATTTTTATTGCTACTGATGTCCAAGGTTCGCACAGAACAAGTACTATTTGATAGCTATTGACATAAAAAGAAAACTAAAGAGAAGTCCGATCGCGTATCTATAACCTCTTCGAACAGAGGCTATGAAATATTATTTAATAAGACCTAAAAAGTCAACATCGAATTCTTTTCTACACATGTACTATACTGCCGTCCTCAGACTAAAAGGCGGCTAAATGACAAAAACAGTTTTTGAGTTAGAGCTAAAAAACGCGGGATTATTTTGAAATCGATGCTGGTGATTTTCTATAAACAATTGTTAATGTTGTCATATGTCAAAAGATAGATATTTTTTTGTACTTTAATATTAATAAAGTTGTTTTTGTGAAATAATTAATATCAGGGTAATTAAGCTTCTTCTTTTCCTTCTAATCTAGGAAAATCTAGGAAAATTCTCTCAACAGCACAGTACTAAATGGCGGTTAAAGGTTCTTAACTGCCTTATAGGTATGGATTCCTCACTTTACATAGCTATAAAGCAGTTATAATTTTTAACAACTCTTAGATTAAGATTTTTATTGATCTTCTCCATAACTATAAAACAGCTAAAGGCATATTGCCGCCTTATAGACAAGTAAGTGTTGGTTAACTTTTCTCCCGTTGTATCGGGACTACTCCTTAATATAAATTTGCATCACTTAAAAGCGGTTAAATTACTAACATTTTTTTGTTACTGCTTTTTAGTCTTGTATGATCATCATTGATTTTTTGTGAATCCTACAAAATTGACGAAAACTACAAATACAAACAAAGTTTAAAATAAGAAAAAGTCATGTATTGTAATAAAATCTCTTTGTAAAAACACGCAAACAGAAACTCAGTCATGTGTAAGGTTTTAGCATCACACATTTCACTTACGAGACACAAAACAACAAATAATATTGAACTCGGTTCCAAACAAGAATAAACAAAAATGACATATCAAATGAAGAAATTAAAAATTGAAAAGAATTTTTTCATATAGGTATCACTGTTACACATATGCACGTCATTTTTTTAATCTACCAGCTAACAACAAATGAGATATTTTGATATTTTTTTTCTAGGAACTCTCAGAGAGTTTCTTTATAATATTCAGTTTGCAATTTAGTTGAAATTATCAGGGAATCCAGAGAAAATAGCGTCTACTTTGGATATTTTTGTTTTGGATTTTCTTCTACACAACTTTGACGCGAGGTGGTTGAAAAAAAAGTTCTGGACGAGTATGGTTCATAACTTAAAAAACTTTTCTGTTATATGTAGATTCTAAAAAGGAAAAATTGAGGCTACCTTAATGAGATTTTTTTAAAGTTATAGCCATTTTAGTGTCAAAGGGGTGAATTTGAAGCGAAAGTTATTGTATAGTTTACTGCGTTGGGCTCATCTTTTTAAATGTTTTAGTAAATCAGTGCTTTCGCTTATTACAAGATAAATTGTTAATTTTAATAAAAATCATTTATTCAGTGTAACTTATTTATTGTGTGTCGGTAGCTCAAAAGGACCGATCTCTTTGCGATGTTAAATCTATGTTGATCTATATTGAAATCGATGCTCTCTTGTCATTAACTAATTATCGTGAATTGAAAAATCCAGGATCATCTCGTCATTTGCGAACCTTTCCGTGCAAAACTCGGCACTCGTAATCAGCAGGCAACAACGATTGTACTTTTTGTAATCGGTATGAGTCACGGAATAGTATTCCGTGGTATGAGTACAAACTATTTCGTTTTAAAATTTTGTGTACAGAAGTTTCAGCGACACCCATTCTCAGAGAAATTTGGCCTAGGTACACTTGAAGAAGAATCTTCTTGAACGCTGGCAAGAACTTTATCTTCATTGACTGTTTGAGGTCGACCTCTACAATTAATACGTCTAGGAATTCGTCCTTCTATTTAGAACGTATTTACGTTCATCAAAATTTGATTTAAATTCACCCCTTTGACATAAAAATGGCTATAACTTTAAAAAATCCCGTATTAAGGTAGCCTCAATTTTACCCTTCTAGAATCAGCATTGTTTGAAAGTTATGGGCCAACTTGTCCAATACATATTTTTTTCAACCACCTCGCCTCAGATGTCTGTCTATACTAATATTATAAAGAGGAAAGATTTTATTATTTGTTTGCATTGAATAGGCTCCGAAACTACTGAACCTATTTGAAAAATTCTTTCAGTGTTGGGAAGCTACACTATTCCCGGGTAACATAGGCTCTATTATATTATTTTTTTACTATTTTTTCCGAAGCGAAGCGAGGGCGATTTCCTAGTATAGAATAAAATCCAAAGCAAAAATATCCGAAGTAGACGCTATTTTCTCTGTGTTCCCTGATAATTTAAACTAAATTGCAAACTGACGTAAAGCAACTCTCTGAGAGTTCCTATAAAATTATCAAAATATCTGCTCATTTGTGGACACAACAGGAAAAAGTATGGTAAAAGAGCCGAATTTTCTAAATTTAAAAAAATTATCAATATTTCGAAAACGATGACACTTTTACTAGGGTAATTTTTTGACATTACGATAGATCAACCCTCAAGCTATCTGCCATCTTCGGTTGATGCACTACTTACAGGATACCCTGTATAATAATAGCTGTTCCGGCAAACTCCGTTTCGCGTGGAATATATAATTGCTGCTCCGCTCCTTTTGATCGTAGCGTCATGCTATTTAGCCTATGCCCTTCCTCGATAAATGAACTATCCAATACAAAAAGAATTTTTCGAATCGGACTAGTAGTGCCTGAGATTAGCGCGTTCAACCAAACAAACAAACTCTTCAGCTTAGTTTGGGACTAGATGGTGTTATGTGTAAATGTTCCGATCAAACATTATTATTTTACATTATGTTATGCTTTAATTATATTCCTATTATAAATTAGGTGCACCACCAGCTTACAAAATTAAAGTTCGCCTTATACACCCTGAACGTCAAAACAGCTGAAGTGAGGCGAGCGGGCCTAAATAGCCGCTTTATAGCGAAGTGTTGCGATTTAACCGCTTTTTAGTTGTGTAAAGCGTAGAAAAATATTCTTCTTTACTATGCATGCGGACTAACATGGCTTTCTATAGAAGCTACTATGTTAGAAACATAGTAACAATCCAATGCTTAAAAGCGGTTAAAAGTTTTTAACTGTCTTGTAGCTAGGCATTGACGTATGACCGCCTTTTAGTTAAGTATGTGATAATCATTAAATTCTAAAAACCTAAATTATATAGCGGATAAGAAACTTTGACCGCCTTTTAGTGTAGTGCAAAATAATAACCGTTTTTAAGCTTGGCATTGACCGTGAAAATGCCGAAATAATCCAAACGTTAAAGTACTTTAGTGACCTTTTAGTCTAGAATTGTTAATTAACCGCCTTTAAGTTCTGTTAATATATTTTATTTTGTAAATAACCACCTTTTTAATAAATTTATTTTCGAAACGGTGAAAGATACAATAACCGTTCCTAGACAGATCGATAGAGATTTCAAAACATTATATAATGGCATTAAAAAGTAAAAATTGGCCAGATGTCATTTAGCCGCCTTTTAGCTTGAGGACGGCAGTATATACCTATGTATCTACGTAAATCTATTATCCAAATAAATATCTAATCTAAGCCAACATAATATAATAAATACGCTAACTCAACGTAATGAGTAAGGAAGGGACACAGTGATATTATGGATAAGAGTTCACTCCCATTCAAAAGCGGGTATAAATATATCACAGGGAGCTATAAAGCTGTCAAATATTTACTAATCTGAAGCGGTGAGAGCGTCGCGAACCCTTCTGGTGGTTGGCTCATAAAATAAATTGAAATAGTCGCGCCGCCCCCCAAATTAAAATATTCAAATGGGACGCACGCGCAAGAAAATTGAAAATTGTCGTCTATCGCCCGCAAATGAAACCTATAACTTCTCATATACACTTTAGGACATGAAAAAGAACAAGTGATTTATTATAAATGGGTATTATGGCGTAGCTTTGTAAGACTTTTACCTTTTAACTTTTATGGGTAATAAGAATACTTTAGTCACTCCACTTGCAATGACGTTGTTGTGAAATGTTTAATTTCTATATGACAATGGCTAACTAATTTTTGAACGGTGAACTCTGTTATGAATTAATCGCAAAAGTAAACTAAACAACGGGACGTTTACGATTTAATTTTCTGCCTATTTTCTTAATTATATTTACTATAGACAACAGCATAAAGTTTTCATAAAGACAATCAAATACTGACAAACTCTAATGCTAAGTAATTTAGCATAAATTTACGAGCTTAGCTTGAGTTCTATAAACGAATACAATCGATAGAATATTTAATAACGTTAAATACTCTCAAAATGATTTATATCTTTTGATGCACCCAAGTGTATTCGAGTCACATTGAATGTATAAGCGACAGATTCGATATGCCTCCGAATAATGCCATAAATGGTCTTCACTTTTATGACTGTAATTTAACACAGAATCTCAATTCTGAATTAGTATTGTTTTATGCAAGAGTAGATTTAATACATTTGGATTTTTATTTGTAAATGTGAATAAACATTGTTATTTTTTATCTTTATTATCGTTTTGGTACTAATATTGATAAAATAAACGAGTATGGAGCAATATATGTACCTAGTACATATGTACCTAGTTATGTTATTATACAAAAAAATGAAGTTGTATTTTTATATTTATCGTACGTAAATGTTATTATAGTTATTGACACACTTTTTACCCGACAACCCGTGAAATGTAGACTATTCCTAATTTATATCCTCAGCCTTAAAATCGCTTGAGTTCTAAAGGCCTGTTAACATAAATAATGTCATCGAAGTAGGTTGCAGATTTATAGTAAGTACAACTGCAAACATGTTTGAAGTGTAAATATGTTAATAAGTCACCGTTCTCACGTAGGGGCCCTTGTAGTGGCTTCCGTTGTTTTGCGGCCGCCGCTGATTTTGTGGTTTCATTTCGCGTAACCTGATAGACTGACTCTGCTTGCACATCCTTGTGTTGAGCTCGACCAGTGAGGGGCTAAATATATCGACATTGATTACTTGTCAGAATTCATTGAAAATTCTATAAACGAAACTTTCGTTCAGTCTACTATGTACATATAATTTTGTCATAGAACATGTAGCAACATAATTCTTACTAGATGTATTCTCGAGCAGCACAAACAGTCAAATTGGGTAAACTAAGTATTAAAAGTAATTCTAGCAACAGATGCTCACATCCAAAAATCCTTTTTGCCTTTTTGGAAATTCTACGTATGTGAGACTAACTTCTAATCCTGTTGCTATTTAATGCAGCTCCAAACACAAAATATACATATTACCAAAACTAGCGTCAATAAATGAAAATTTTGGGATGCTCAAATAAATTTAATGCCAGTATAAATGTTATCGATAAAATCGTCGAATAATAAATCATTAAGCTATTATAGCAAGGCAGGAGTCAGCATCCGGTGGAGTGCAAGCGATATGCTGGGAACGGGTCGTCTTCCGGCGACCGGCCACGCTTGACCCTACCGCCCGTATACTACCCAGGGGCGCACGGACGGACACTACAGACCCTGTCCTCACAAACATAAACACCTGAGATCAACACTCATCTTATTACCTCCAACACCTTCCCGCAAATGAAACGACCTCGATCGCCCTCGCTCGCACACTTTTTATTCACATCCATGCATTTAAGGATTTAAAACGTTTGCTTCCATTCATAAAATTATTAATGTGATCGTAAAATTGGGCAAATTTTATTGTCTCGAAGGCATAATGGGAAACTAATGTAGCGTGTTATTATTCAGATCGGTTGTAGCAGTAAAATACGGACATTTGTGCGACTGAGAGCCGACGATGCGTCGGGGGCCCACTGCGTTCCCAGCGGAAGTCCCCACTGCTATTTGAATATCAAACATATTTCGGTAATATTTCATCGGAACAGTTATGATATTCTTCCTTCACATATTTATCGTAGATACGTGAATTCGTTACTAATACAATTATGTTAATAGACATCCTCTAAGCTTGCCCTAAAACCGTGTCAGTGAATAGTAAAACGACGGCTGAATATTTTTAACCTATTGAGTATCAGTGTCATGTGTGACGCATTGAAATTCTTGGTCGCTGTAGTTAAGAATTCAGAAAATTGCATGCTTGTTCGAGATTCACAGAAAAAGGGATTATATTTTATTGATTTATGAGAACATAAGGGCGATGAAGTGATCTCGGCGCGATAGCAATTACAGCTTCACAGAAGTAAGACAAACACATACTTGTTCCCCACATCACGGTCAGTGGGCGCAGTCAGCAGTCCAGTCACCGATATGAAAATATCATCAGAAACAGATGACTCTTCTACGAAGTGTGTATTCTATTTAAATATTACTTTACGTAAGTTTAGTAAGGGATTTTTGAGCCACTAGAAATTACCTTTGTTATTCGGTATTCTGTTTACTTGGGTACTCGGAATGACGTAAGTAATTCTGGAATTATTCATATTTTATTATAAGTGTTGGCACTCAATGTCTGTAGTTAAACATAGTTTTTTGTAACATGTGTAACATTGTGTGATTGTCTGTGTCCAAAATAAAATAAAATAAATAAAAATAAAATAAAATTTTGGTTAGCTTCTTCGTTAAAGTAGGAATACTCGGTAAAAGTGTGTTCTCAAACACACAAGGTCATGTATTTTAGGGACGTGGAATAAATATTAATAAAACTGAGCGGTTGTCTTTCTTTTCTTTAAAAAATAAGTACGGAAAGAGGAGACAATATGCTTTTGTTTTTCTTTATTGTTATTGCCGTAAAACATTTAGCGAGCAGCTCTCAACGATAAAACACGTTATTTTGTGTGACAAAACGTCGAGCTTCATGAGAAAATATTGACCCGCAGATAGTGGTATAAGCGAATTATTAGTGACATTTCAAGCAAGAATGAACCATTTTACCAATATACTGCTAAGATAAGGAACTATTAGTTTAGTAACTGTATTATAATTTTTTATCAGAAATTATCGTTTTTATCAGAAAATTGTTGTAATTATTTTCGGTGAATGGTTTTACTAAATTGTATTATTGTCCATACTTTACATTTTTGGTTGACACAATAATTCTCAGTTCACTATTAAACCGTAAACAAAAAAACAAATATTATGCACGCATTGAAGTATAATGTCGTAGAACAGACATCTCGAACTAAATGTGTGTCCCGCCCGGGAGGTTCGGTTTTCAAAATTGAGGCCCCGGTACTCCGTTCAAAATCGAACGAATCGTGAACGAATCCATTAAAGATTAAACCACTTGGCGCCAATGCATTGGGGCATACATGGTGTTCGCGGTGTCGGTTCTATACGCTAGTAATAATACTTCAATGTATGCACGTGTCTTTGTTGTTCCAGACGTCCTTGTGTGTCAGCTATTGAAATAAAAAGCATATCAACTCACTGCTTTAAGTTTTCTAGAATGTAAACAGTTTATATTATATCGCACAATATAAAAGGAAACAAGATTTGTCGCTAATTTTAGGATGAGTTAGACATATTTTGTTTAACTATCATGGAAGTGCCTAGTTACCATTTTATCAAATTATTTACATATACCCGTTCGAGTCTTGAGAAAAATCTCTTTATTTCGGTAATTATTATGTTGACTCACTGTGAGTCTACGCCATCCACATGTTAATGTGTCGAACGATAAATTGGCCACTAATAAGATAATTGGGCGAGCTCTATACCGACGTAAATCAACATCTTAACAGCTGTGCCTACCAACAATCCCGTGGATTGGCCGTAATAGAACCCTAAATCATTGATGGATAATTGATGATTATGTATGTATCATAATATTTATTACACACTGAAATAAATATCCCACCAAAAACATTTTCATGTAAAATGTTGCCGAGACGAGACCATATGGCTCTACATCAAAAAGTTATCAAAGTAGTATGTAGAGCCAAGCTTCTAACTCTACACGCCCTAACTATACCTACAGGTCCTATCTTCACAAACGCTACACCTTAGTCAGTAGTTATCTGGCCAGTAGCTATCTGGCCATATAGTTATCTCATGCACATGGATGGCGCGTCAAGTCAAACTGCTTTGACAAGTCAAACTGCAGACTTGATTACTTGGTTATTAATTGATTAGTTACTATGATTTAGGCCAAAAATAGAATCAGATACGTGTTATAAAGAAATTGAAAGATTTACTTTGTGTTTCAATACAGTTCTGAAGGGTAGTTGCATTAAAGCGATGCTTTAAACAAATACGTGAATATTAACTGTTAATATTTATCAATAGAATGTCTTCCGATTCACAAAAATAATGAGCGAGGTAATAAAATTATTCAACTGTATTACCTGAGTCCATCTCATAATCAAAAAACACCTGGTACGTTTTTGAACTAGAATCTCCACTTCACTTTATTACAAGTTATAGGTCGATTTAAAACAATGCACCAATTACCGTTAAATTACAGCACGAATAGTTATAGAGAAAATTTATCGTTCCCCGGGCATTTTATAACCTTTTTATTTATTTAATTGAAATCGATGAGTCTCGTTCTTAGTTGAACGCCCAAGCTCAATTAAATTAATTATTAAGAAATACGAACGAAGAGACGTTTAGCCTGTTATTGTTTTAAAAATACAAGAATTTTATCGTAAGACTATCATTATTTTAACTGTAAGATTGCTATCAAATGATTCATAACAATACAACAGCTGGAGAGATAGATATTTTTAGAATAAGAACAGGTTTAAAGGCTAAGTTCACAATGTTGACCTGTTAGACATTTACGAGTATGTTGTGGGGTAATCGCATTCCTTAGAGTTTATGATTGATGTGAACATGACAGATTCAATACTACTCTCTTTTGAACACCGATTTCGAAAAAGAGCCTATTTTGAGCTGTATTTGAATATCACTGTTGAATCAAAAGAAAAAACAATAAATTTTACTATGAGTATGTATCAAGGAAGCTAAAGTATTGTAATAAGTATGGTTTTACGTAACTTGCTTTACATTTTCTAGATGTTTCGGTAACACAACTTTTGAGTGATTCATACAGCAACAAAATTTATTGCAGAGTACGTTTTGAATTATTCATATTATAATTTCACTCAAGTGATTACGCATCAAAACGTTCGTATGTCAATTCGAGTCGCATCGATACCATCAGCATTATTTTGTCAACGCTTCACTGAGTTACACAAAATAAATGCTTTTTAGGTCAGCAAGCGATTGGGAAACGATCTTTCCATGTAGTAAAATATAAATAATTTAGTTGAAACAAAATGAGGCCCATTTAGAAACATGAGGGTAATAAAACTAGTGCGTGTCGTATAAATGCGGTCGCAGGCTTACGAATTGCTTATCCAGTGTGAAGAGAGCTCTAGGTGGTTGTGAGATGATCGGTCTCTCGACGTCTGTTTCAAGAAGTGTGGGGGGGCAAAGGGGTTCAGATTATATTATGTAGTACACACAGTGCTATTGTTTGTCGATATCAACGGCTCAAATGTAACATTACATATGAACTTAAAATTCTAGACATATTCGTAGATGAAAGTACGTGCGCTGCGGGCAGCTACCCGTGTACAGTTTGTGAACACCGGAGTCGATGTTCTGATATCGACTATCAACGTAAAAATGTCACTATTCACCTATATAATGCGACATGGTAGTGAATACTAAGTTATTAGGTTTATTACATCGCCTCATTTTCTCTTTTTGTCGAAAACGGAACTTTTACTCAAATAAGTCGTGCATCTGATTACCTGAGCGAGTAACTCAAATAAATAAGGCGAGTAAACATGTAAATTAAAGGACAGCAACTTTTGAAATCATTTATGAGGGTACAACGGAGTATTTAACAATAAAATAATAATTGAAATGCCGGTCGCCGGAATAGAAGCCGTACAACACTTTAGGAAGTAAAATTCATCACCATACTCGTCATCGCATATGCGGTCATTTTAACTCGATTTTAAAATTAAAATGAAATACAAAAAATGTATGTGTCAGCTCCGACGCATTACTGGAGTTTAACGCCATCTAGTTTACAATCGTCAGTGCCGGTTTTAGCACTACCAGCGCCCTGGGTGAGATTTCTACGGCGCTCCTATCTGCCGTTGAAACCCACATAAAAATTTAAATCCATGCCAAGTTACAGCTTTCTATGCTGCGGACGGATGGACGGACGGACGGAGGGACGGACAGACATGATGAAACTAAATATAAGGGTTGCGCTATGACTACCTGTGGCGCCCTTTCCAACCTGGCACCCTGGGCGGTCACCTAACCGCGCCTTAACCTAACGCCACTACTGGCAATCGTCAAATCAGTAACAATATTATTACAGCGCCATCTAGTTTGCGATTGTTAAATCAGAATTTATTACTGATCAGTAACAACGCTATTTAGATTCTGTGCTATGAATTACAAAACTAACGCATAACGGACTTAACGTAACGTAGAAAGTTTGTTTTTACTCTTCATAAATTTTCATACCCCGGGCTTTTACATATGAAAATCGATTCTAAAGGAGTTAAACTCCAATAACTCTTTATTTACAACCACAATAAACGTACAAAATAATATTTGGTATAAAAAATTGACAGTCTTATCACTAAGAGCGATCTCTTCCAGTTTTTTTAATAATAAAATAAGTATTTTATGTATGTAAGTAGTATCAATATTGCAAATGTTTTTAAAGGAGCACGCTCATACTCACGACTTCAGTGAAAAAATAAGATTAAAAGTACATAACAGAGAATCAAACAAAATTTACAGCTAGCTCTATAATACGTTGCCAAATTACGTAAAAACATCAATTTCTAATTAAATTATAGGTGGTACCTTTGTAATATTTATAAATGTTAACATCCACTGTTTGCAGTTTTTTGTAGCCTGTAAAATCTATCAGATGAAGTATTTCAAGAATGTTAATTACCTATTTTTGCCACTCATGCCGTGTGTAAATGTATATTAATTAATTCGCAGCTGTTCAATTGTTCTCTTTGACTCGCTCAAGATCACACCAACGGACCATTATTCGTATTTATAATTTAATAAAAATTAAATGATTTGCGTAATAGAACTTCTATAAGTTTTTTCCTGCTGAAGAAAACCGTAACCTTAACCGAATCAAGTGACTATCAATTTCTAATACCTACCCTATGGACGGAAGTTCGATATTTTTTTATAGTTGTTAATTTTTATATTATTCATCTTTACCTATTGATTAATGAATCAATAGGTACACACCAGCATACATGAAAGTTGTACGAGTATTTGTTAGATGTGGTACCTACTCAAAATGTGATGATAATCTTTATTATCAAATGAGGCAATATTCTCAAAATTTTTCATAATTGTAAATATTTAACCGAAAATCTTCTCCATTAACACGGGCGTTACGTTAACGCCATAACTAAAAATAACAGCGCGGCTTAAACAATTTACCATTTTACGTAATCCAGCCCGTACTTTGACCAGAACAACCTCTTCAATATTAAAATAATCATAGGAATTCAACAGCATATTTGTGAAAAGTCTAATGAAAGTTAAATAAGATTGATATGAATACCTGACAAGGTGTGTTATGACACGTTGTGCGGCCACGTGATAATTTGACATTATCACGCCAGTATTTTCCAAATGCATGAACGTCATTTCATTATGAATCTGTAACCGTTGCGATAAACACCTTCGACCTAGAGAACACTCTGGAATTGGTATTTCGTTCATCAAACGCTTAGTTGCAACATATTTTAAGCAGTCATGACTGTAGTGAAGGATATAGTAAATCAGAGTATGAAATATGATAATAGAGCCGTAATTAATGCAAGGAGTCCGTGACGGCGTTAATAAATCTTTCTTGAGTCGTATATCACCTCATGTATTCTAATGCTAATTAAATTAACGCTTTCTTTTTCGTGGCAAACGAGAGGGGAGTGAATGAAATTCCAAAAAGTGTAAATGGATGTGTAGTGTATAAGTTATCGCAGGTCTCATTAAATACATTCTCAGCATTGCTACATAAGCGTTCCCATAGCACGGCTGGACGCCCGCAGTACGAGTCACTACGGTCGGTTGCAAAATTCACAGGAAAAATTGTTTGCTTTTTATAATATAAACTTTACCTTACTACGATCATATTATCCTATTTACTTGTTTTTAATTATTGCTTTTTTTATTCTTTTTAAAATTGTCTTCGCTTTTAAGTATACTTAGTTTAGACAATTTTCTGGCGATCGGAGACGTTTTATATTTATGTCATTAATTTAAAATCTCTGAACAATTTAGAAAAAATCCAAAATGATTGGTGCACTAACAATTAATTGGGTCTTTTCACAAAACAATTTTTGTCTGTTTATACCGCAATTATTGATATTAGTAAGGCACATGCCATGGGAAAATCTTAGAGCCCAAAAGACTAATGACGCGGAAAGCGTATCCTGCTGACTCTACTGCGGTTCACTGTCTATAATATAATATAACTATATCCACTTATTCTTTATAAATTAATTACTTGTTTATACATTAACTAGGAAGTAAATTCCCAGGAGCTAAAAAAATATGTAGCCGCAACGCTGGAAATTTATGTTCCGGTTTACGATCTATGTCTGTGTTCCCGATCGTCGTAGAGGTATGAGCCATCGCCTTGACAGAAGTAATATTTTGAGATTATAATGTCAATAAATATATAAATAAAGTTTGTTGTTCATAACATATCAATATTATACGAGATATAATATAGAAAATTATACATATACATTTTGTCATAGAAGTAGATTGACGTGTCATAAAAATGTTTGAGAAACGAGCTGTACCTTTATAATGAGCCGTGTATGATGAGTGGTTAGCCGTGCGTCGGCAGTGGCAGACACATGTCATCTCATGATATACACGGCACATTGTGTGGTAATTTTACTCGGCCATTTAATTGCCGTTTCACTTTATTCTGACAGTAGCGAGATTAATTTATAGAGACACCTTGAATTGCTAAGTTTTAAAACAATATAATTTATCATCATTAAAGACAGGCTAACTTGCGCATCGGAGACGTATTAGCCACCCTGAAATATAATTGGAAATGTTTACGTGTAGGACTAATTATGATATTTCGAAAGCGAATATGAGCTGATTTTATGAAGAGGAAATTATCTTGTGTTCTGGATGCTTATAAAGTAAAACTCGTTTTGAATTGCGCGCGACAAAATATCGTACAATATTCTGTTTAATATCTTAATATCGTTATTAAGCGCATATTAATAATTTTAGAAATATGAAAAAAAAACATTATAATTGCACCCACAACAGTCGCTGTTCAAGAATAAAATGTACGTTAGTATATTAGTTCATTGAGTGAGTCTATATACATATTATTTACAAACCCTAAACCTGTTTTTGAAGTTATACTTCTTTTGGCGCCAAAAAGTGACATGATGAAGTTAGCTGATAACTGTCTCTCAAGTTTCCGTATTACGATGCGCGCGCACACCGATAGCCAAAAAGCCACAAGATGAAGTTAGCTGATACCAACAGAGAGTTGTGGCATACGGGATGAACTCTTTAGCTATTTTTGTTGAAATTGAAAATTAAATTGAAAATATAATTTGCGCTCCTAGTCATATCCTTCAATCAATATCATTATCAATCGCTTTTCTATGTATTTAACTCATATTACTAAAAGGTAATCTTGGCTTCTTATGATGTAATATTCAATTAGCTTAATTGTTCAATAGCTAAGTGTTGAAAATATTGCTAGTCCAGTAGTGTATTCTCCATAACATTCGCCGGACAGCTGAGGAGGGGACTTTTGGGTATAAATCTCACATATTCTTGAAATTTTCCACAGTGAAGTTATTTTTTTAAGATACCTTTCAATTACAAAAATTGGGATTAAGTTTAACAGCTAACTTCAGCTCATCTTGGACATCCATTATCATACAGGAAGTTATTTCAAACTTTAACGTTTTATAAGTGTATTTGATACAGCGATGGTAACACGTGCAACATTTCATCACTCATCTTGAATGCTCAAAAACCGGACAAGTGCGATTTAAACTCGCGTGAAAAGGGTTCCGTATGTTCATTATTTACGGTACTATTTACGTTTTCTTTTATGACCATATACTTCTTACAGATTTTCTTGTAATATTTAAGTAATGAACTATTTTCTGTATTTTTTCAAAATTCTAGCCTCATTAGTTTTGAAGATAAGGGGAGGGGGAACAGTAAATTTTAGTCTTTTTTCTTAAATAACTTTAAAACTAGTTATTATAGAACTATAACAAAAATATATTTGAGATTCCTACAATGAGCCATTTCATTTGACATGCTACACGATACAGTTTTCAAAACATCTTTAGGTCACGGAAAAACATTCAATTATATAACAACTAACTTGTTCCAGTAGTTTCGGAGCAAATTGGCTGTGACAGACCAGACGGACGGACAGACACACGAGTGATCTTATAAGAGTTCCGTCTTTTGTTTTTTTTTTGTACGGAATCCTAAAATTAGTAAAACATCGTGTTATCGAACTCGAAATAGATCTATACCTATGGAATTTACTTTACATATCTAGAATCTAGATACATTTACAAAATAAATATTTTATTTCCTCCGTCATTTTCTATAAGAAATTTATGATTGAATAATAGAATAAATATTGTAGTCTACTACTTCCGTGCCTCAAAAGAAATAACGGAAATCTTTTTGGATCACTTTGTTGTCCGTCTATCGGTCTGTATGTCAATTCTTTTTTTCAGGAATGCTCTGCTTTTCCCATGAGCTGTGAAAAAACCATGTTTTAGAAGCTTAATCAACGCTATCAAAGGATACGGCCGTATTTTTGAGTTATTTTGACCCGCAAGCATATTAACCTATAGGGCACTTTAGCAAGATGTCTTATAGCCACAGGTAAAAAAATCCGAACACTGATAATTAGTAGTTACTTTGACGACGCCCGAGTTCAAATCCTGGCACGCACCTCTAATTTTCAAATATTATGTGCGTATTACAATTTAATTATCACTTGCTTCGGTGAAGGAAAACATCGTGAGGAAACCTGCACACCGGAGAGTTCTCCATAATGTTCTCAAAGGTGTGTGAAGTCTACCAATCCGCACTTGGCCAGCGTGGTAGACTATGGCCTGTTCCCCTCACATTGTGAGAGGAGACCCCGTGCCCAGCAGTGGGACAATTATGGGTTGTTGCTTTGCTTTTTTTTTGACGACGCCTATTGTTATGGGGACGACAGTTTTCCGACGACAAAATGTAGTTTGTTACTCAGTTCACTGTATATAAGAGCAATGTTCGGTTCTATGGTTTGTACGGAAACCTAGGTTTTCAAGTCCGCCTCGAACTTGACAGGTTTTGTTCATATGAATTTATTCATACGTAATAGGCCAACTTAATATTTTTGATCTGGATACAAATCAAGTGCTCATATTTAACATGGCAGCATTCGAGTATATGCCATACACAGTATAATATGGCCTATGTCCAGCAGTGGACTTCTAAGGGCTGATGGAAGGAATGATTTGAGTATATCGCTCTATATAGTGATATTCATCTATAAATATTAAAAGAGGGCGACTTATACATTTTTAATGCGCCTACTGACAACCAGTGTAACATTTTATAAATTCAGTGTAAAAAATCATGAAATCATTGGATTCAATTCAAATTTCAATGGAGTATTAGCACTTATATTTGAATATGCTATCTGACTATATGTTTCATTTTAGATACCATTTTCTGCTTGAATTCATTTGTCGCAATTCTGTAATTTCAGAAGACTCAAGTGAATCAAGATTAAATCAGGTAAATAATTCATCAAAAGATGTAAGTTACAAGTTTCACAAACTAAAAAAAAAAGCAAAGCAAAGCAACAACCCATAACTGTCCCACTGCTGGGCTCGGGGTCTCCTCTCACAATGTGAGGGGTACACTGTACAGGCCATAGTCTACCACGCTGGCCAAGTGCGGATTGGTAGACTTCACACACATTTGAGAACATTATGGAGAACTCTCAGGTGTGCAGGTTTCCTCACGATGTTTTCCTTCACCGAAGCAAGTGATAATTAACTTGTAATACGCACATAATATTTGAAAATTAGAGGTGCGTGCCAGGATTTGAACCCGGTCCCCCGCGTTCGGGAGACCAACGTTCTAACCACTAGGCTATCACTGCTGCACAAACTAAAAACACGTCTTTATTGTGTTACTGTACCTACTAACGGAAAAATACCAGTAATTCTGCTGTTTAGCGTTGAGGAGTTCCCTCGGCTGGAGCTAACCCCCAGTTGGTATAAAATCATGATTATCATTAAAAAAAATATTTCCATTGGAACTAAAGTGTGTGTGTGTGTGTGTGTGTGTGTGTGTGTGTGTGTGTGTGTGTGTGTGTGTGTGTGTGTGTGTTCTTTGTGTGTTGTTCATGACATAGAGAATCCTAGTGTGCGAATGTTAAATGCACGTAATTTTTTTAATGCAGTGTGTGAAATTTTAACTCCTTAGGATAGAGAATTGCTTCTAATATAGCTTCAACCTCGCTAGCTTGCAAGATTTGATCATAAAAACATAGCAAGTTAAATTAAAGTTGGTAAACAAAACTATTAGTTAACTAGGTATACGACTAATGGCGTTATAATGGTATAATAATCTTCAAAATTAAAATCCCATTATAGAAAGTCTGCATCAACATATTTGATCATGACATATTACAGGATTGTTTTCTGTATTTCTATAAATAATCCGATGGTGTATCGTTTAAAAATAAGTTGTTCCAGTGAGTCTATAATCTGAAATCATTAATAACGTCATTGAGTTAAGTGACGGGAATGTTATGCGACAGAAGTCATCTAAAATATGAAATGAGTTAAATCGCAGTTAACAACATAATGCTTGCTTTTAGATTTTTTGTCGACACGATGCGACGCCGAAACGGCATTTCCTGTCACAGAAGTGGATGAATAATAAACTCAAATTAAAACCTTATATCCCTTTAAACTAAGTTCCGATTACAATAGTCTTGTCTATACATATTTAGCTTCTATAAAGTAGCGATTAATTGTGATGTAAAATCCTTTATATTTCTGTTGTTGTTCTCCGGCGTGTCATTTATAAACACGATACTAAAACGGCTCCATACGGTTGTCATTAAACATAACCACAACTTTCTATAAATAAATTCACGAATACCGAGGTTTAACCGCCTCGCAGCGGTTCGGAATTAATCGCATATATTAAATTTGAAGAACATGGAAGGAAGTGTCCAATTAGGCAGAGCTTAGGCATCGTAATGCGATAATTCCGCGAGCCAATTGATTTCACGTCTGTAGATAACTGGTGGATGTTGTCTAGTGAGCATGTTATCAGATCGACGTGTCGCAGTCGCCACAAGCCGCCCACCGTGTGGGAAGGCCGCACTCGCACTGGAAGTTTTTCAATTATGAGTAGCTCGTACAACGCGACGGTTTAATTTCATGCGCGTCGTTCTCCTACACAATTTTTGGAATAAATTTTTATTGACTCACCATTTTCGTCTTTCCTATTGATTAAGCCACATAAACAAAGACATTCGAGACTTATACGCCGGAATAATTTGTATTTACAACGAGAAACATTCAATTATGCTAATTTTTATGGCTACTTACGGAGTGTATCGACTTATAAAGCCGAACAAACGTTCCGCTTTAGCTTCATATTTTACAACCATAAAAAACGTATATGGAGCAATATGTGCATAAATGTCAATATTTCTCCAATATGTAGTCGCGGCTGGGCGCTGCGCTCGATTTATAAGCGACATTTAGGTCCTAAGCAGCCGCGGAGGCTGGCGCGCACAGCGGTATGCCCGGCGTTATAACGTCCAGCATCGTAATTGCCGATTAATTATCTCCATTTCAATAAAACATATGCCATCCAGATGAAATTGTGTAATTTTAGTCGATACACCGTCACTAATAAGACATAACTGCGGGTGCTTCTTTTGTATTATTTCTTCTGGCAATAAAAATGTTGAAGTTGTAAACGAAATATTATCTCGACTCCCTATCTAGCCTTGTGTCATTTACAGCCGATTTATACAACCCATCTATTACTTTATGCCGAGAAGAAGTAATTATAGAGGCTATGACTGTGTTTTACCGTTTCAATAAGCAAATATTTCTTACTTAAGTAATTGATCTAGGCCCTAGGGCTATGAGAGTATATCCATTTTGTTATGGAAAAATAGGCAAAAAAGCAGTTTGAGAAAGGTAATCCTAAACATAAAGATATCGCTACACACTCAAAGTAAAAACTAAAGAGTGCAATAATAACGTTACATCTAAGCGTTACATTTAAGCGTTTTTCGTGTAAAGAGTAAATAAATAAAGAGTATTTATTTTGAATAATAAGCTGAATTAACTAATACGTTATTACGTATTAGTAATAACGTATTTCTAACAAAAATTGAAGTTGTTCGACATCTCTAATATTTACGGAATTGTTCCCTGGCAACTGATTGCCCGACTGCAACTGTATAGACAAACAGACCACCATAACGCCAGTAAAAATACTACCTTATGTGAATACGTGATCGCGTTAAAGTCCCAAATAACGGAGTGGAGACAACGCCGGAACGCGCATATTGTGTGAAAGTGCGCGCCTAATATTGTGTAGTGAGGTTAAGTATTTATGTGTCATTAATGCAGGCTTGTTAATAACGACACATCACGTCGTCGGTTCACAAGCCACCAGGATCAAGCCACACATTTATATTCCGTCAGGTCTGTTGTGGCGTTTAGATTTGGATTATGGTCGGTCATTGTCATTCTACTAACAACTTGTAAATGTTACTGTCAATTGGGAAACAATAATGGAACGATTTATGGACTGAAACGCTTATCGTTTGCTGATTGCACAAAAACGTTTTCGAGTTAAGCGTATGAATTTGGTAGTAGAAATGCTTCACTTTAAATGAGAACATTGGAATGAGAGCCATGTTTTAGGTTCATGCTTGGTTATTTTTAACACATATCGGTAACCTAGTGTTATCCAATTGCTGGACTTGGATCTTCTCTCGTGGTCATAACCTTTCCAGCCTGCCCAAATGCGTGTAAGTAGACTTGGCAAATCCTGCAAAACTCTCAGGATAAAAAGTTAGTTACAAATATTCAGGTTTTTTAAGACATTTTCCTTAATTGAAGCAACTGTTAATGAATTAATAAGTAGTTAAGAATTTTAATTACCAATTTTATAAAAATGGTAATTTTAATTCAAGTTTCAAAGAATTGCGTAAAAAATACACTATACAATACGTCAATTGAACTATCAAGTCTCAACTGACGCTTGAAATTGTTAATTAAGCTGACATTTTAATACTCATTAGAGAGTATGAAGGAAAACGCAATATTTTAGCATTTTAACTTAATAACCCTGCTGCAGTTGATAAAACGACAAAAGGACATTAAAGCGAAAAGAGAATGAATGACAAATTATTATAATAGGGCACACCTGCTATTCTTTGATCCGACATTTCTCTCATTTATGACGTTCATCGAGCGGAATGCTCTCATGCTAACATACTTATGTCCCCAACAAAGCACCGTATTCAAACAATGCAAGTACTTTACTAATATTTTTTGTATCAGACATATTCCCTTTCATCTCACTTAATTTTAGATCAAACTATAGTTCTTACATTTAGATCACGTCATTATTGTCTTTGTTCAGCGAATGGGTAGGTTCATCCACGTATTAAGCGCAGAGAAAGTGGAAGAGGTTTTGTGCTCTAACATCTGGGGGTAGAGTTGCTTGTCGTTTAGAGGTTACCGTTCAATTTGTACCGGATGATGTCAGAGTTGCGACGGATAAATAATAACCGGCGTGGCTTACAGGACGGGGTATGGATGTCGCGTGAAGGCCTACGTCGTAGTCACGGGTCGAATTAGTGAATTGTGCATGTGTAGCGGCAGGTTTTGTCTAGCTCGACTCGTCCTCTCGCACATTAATCTTTGCGCTCGAGATGAAGCGATATGCATTTGTCATCGTGTCTGCTATTAACTCCGAGATAGTTATCGCATTGTATTGAATCAATGGAATTAATATTTAATTTGTGATACAATAAATGATAATATGTTAAGTCTTGGTTTTTTTGATGACAAAAGACGTGCCTTAATATTAAATCGTGTATTATTATTGAAAGCTGAAAGTTATATAAAGCTTTAACTTAGAAGATGTTTAACTTAATTTTGATGTTTTAATACATTACACATGTTACATTAATTATTATATGCACTACAAACATATACATGAACGATCTTTTTCGATAGAATATTTTTTTCGTTTATAAAGGATGAAATTAACAAAAATATATCTTCCGCTGGTAACATTATACAAACAATAAAACCGATTTTGTTGTCATAAATAATTCAATATTTGTCCTTCAATCGGGGTCTCATAAACCTACCTCTCGCGAATAAATTAGTCAGTCGTTAGGAGGTCGTCAAATATCTCAGAAATATTACGTGCATGAATAGAGCCCCGTATGACGGACAGCAGAAAGGCCAGCCGTTAAACTTACCTTGTATTATTTTGTCATTATTAAATTCCCCTGTCACCGACTGTTTCATTTCTCCCAGGGAAATATTGTATGCAAAATTATATGACATTTGAATAAGCATAAAAAGTTCATATCCAGATTTGTTTTGTAGTGATTCGAGAAATGTTTACATGTTGAGGTTGTGAATTCTTTTCATGATAAACTGTTTGTTTAGATGCATTATTAGCAATTAATCCATCATTTTCTGCAATAGTTCCAATATCATTATTATTATTGGCGTGTGCTTGAATGATACTTGAATCACTGATCATTCGTAAGTAATAAATCAAATGAAGTGTAATAAGTGGAACAATACGGGGAGTGCTCAAGGAGGCAATCAAGTACCATAGTGGAAGCCTCAGTGCGTTATCGACATGTTCTCAACAAGCCGCAAAATGAAATTTCTCGAGGCCGTCAATCATTTTCCCCTCTGCGTGATCGCCCCATCGTGTCTTCTCGTTTAAGTTATAAGAGCTTGTGCGTGGACTTAATTGTGTGGAGTGTAACTTTAAATAAAAGAACTATATTGCTTAGTCTATCTTAATATATTTATTTCATATTATCAACATTTTTATGGAAGCAAAAGTAATAAAACATTTTTTTATGTTTGGACTTTTCAATGGTTAGGTTAGATACTAATATTTTAATAGAACAACATGGGAGCAAAATAAATTAAAACTATTTTTTTCAAATTTTTACGCTTTCCCATGGTAACTTAGGTACTTAGGCAGGTAGGTAATCTAGGTAGGTACTATTTCTTAGTTGAAAAGAATATAAAAATATCAATAACAGCTCTTCACTCCCGTATACGAATGGAACATCACATTTTTTTAAATTAGAGTATCTTCAATATTTAATAACTTATTATTCAATGTCATTAGAATGCATGAATTAGTCATACAAAATTTTCCCATAATTGTTAAACTAAATGAAATCGCCAACGCTCAAGACATGCGTCCTACGCCATAGTAATCGAAGTATTATTCCGGTGTGTAAGCCCGTCTGTTCTATCGATAGACGTTACGTGGAAAACTACTAATATGAAGATCTCACTCTAGTGGAGTTTTCATGAAAATGATTATAGGGACTAATATAGAACCTTATTGAACATTTAACCACTTCATCTTTAAACTGTCCCACTGCTGCTTATCTCACAATAGTCTGCCTGTATAACAACAAAATTATTCATAACTTTCAATAGTTTTTCTACATGACGACCTTTGTGGCGCAATGGTTATCATGCCGGATCGCCGCGCCAAGGGTCCTGGGTTCGATTCCCAGCGAGGCGGAAATTTGAATGATGACTTTGAATTTCTGTAATCGGTTTGGGTGTGAGTGTCCTTGTCTCTATGTATTGTCCATGGCACCCACGACACAGGGAATCCTAGTGTGGGGCTATGAGTGTAAAGCGTTATTTTTTTATTTTTATACTGACAACTCGTTTAACTTTGTGGAAGTAAATCCTTGAATAAAATTAGATTTCATAAACTACACCAATAAACAAATAAATAAACGTCCACAAACTCATACAAGGGGCTATGATTCCACACACTCAAATACGAGGATTTCTCTTTGTTGCAGGTGGCATGGACCTCATTATTATACAAGTGGACACAACAAATATTTTGACATATACCTATGTCTGCTCAGACACGTAGAGCGTTTACCGCATTTATTTCAAATCTACGTTATACTATATAACTAAAATATTACATTTATCAAAAGGAATGTTGTCACTTATTAATATCTTAAATCAGAAAACATTATAGTGACATAACGAAATAAGAAAATCGAGTACTCTTGAAATCATACGAGACAAGGTAGTGAAATAACGACACGCATAAAGGATGTCTATCAACGCGATTGAAATTCGATAAGGAAACGATTGAGCACGCAATAAACATACTTGTACGACCACGGTGCGTAAACGACCTTAATTTTTTTTCAAATTGAGGCACATGTCAAGCGAAATGCTGGCAGTGCACGCAAATGTAACGCAATCCGAATACCCAGCGGTACTCAATCTTTTACACAATTACAAAATCTGTGTAATACGAAGAGGAGAAGAAATCAAGTCGACAAGTCCGTATAAGACAATATTTTTATAAAAAAAAACTACTTATTTTATTTATTTAGAGCAAAAATTGTAGAAGAGGCTTTTATTAGTGTCGAAAAACTGGTCAAAATATATTTTTGAAACCGTTTCAATTTTGTGTATGAGTATAAACAGAACAGAGATAACAGTTTAACTGTTTAATTATGAGATAATTTTTAAATCTATAGACATATTCCTCTCACAAAATATCTAATGACTAGATACACACATCAAGAAAGAGACACGTAACAACCAAGATAAAAGTGATTGAGACTCGAACTTTGGAAGTTTGGTAAGTAATAAACCACCAAAGCCACATTATTAATAATGTAATTATAAACACATAATAATATTACAGCAATGGAATACCTAAACGATAGTTTTGTATGGTGTACATTATTTTCCGCAAAAAATCTAAAGATAAGCA
Organism: Thymelicus lineola; assembly: GCA_963932265.1. NCBI lineage: Eukaryota > Metazoa > Arthropoda > Insecta > Lepidoptera > Hesperiidae > Thymelicus > Thymelicus lineola. The sequence goes on along the minus strand of OZ010683.1, from coordinate 8,817,724 downwards.
AAGCAACATTTGAATACCACTGCAAATTCAGATCAGACGCGCCACATCGTCATGTCGCGGAGAAGACGAAAAATATTTCAGAATTGAGATTGATGTCGCACGCATGTGCAGACGGGTTGGTTGCAACTCGTATGCAAAACAACGCGCTCTCAAATATAGAACAAATTTATGGTCATACTCCGCGATTATAGATAAAAATAACCGACGTAACGCGTGCTCCTCATAATTTATTTATTTAACTAAAGGTAAGCAGGCGTGTTTATGACGCTCGCTTGAAGAAATAGATTACGAGCTAGTCAAGGGCGAGAATCGATTACGTCTGTTATTGGTGCTAATAAAATACAATCTGATTGATTTGTTTCAGTCTTTGTAACTAGGTAACATCTATTTTATCGAAACGATAAACTAAATTGCGAAAAATTAAACAGTAAGTCATTCCTATCATTACTTATAGATGTAATATTTTATTACTTATTAATCTGATACGTGTAATGAAATATTTGCAACTGTTATTTGTCATGTAAAATTTTCCGCGTCCAACTCACTATCTTGATAAAGTAATAATGCAAGTTACAAGAGAACCAAGTACTTCATGTCCAGATAAAGTATCTATAAGCTATAATGTAACCATGTAAATCGTTCAATTGAACGACTGGATTGTCCAGATAAATTTGTGTCAATAAATAATTAAAATAAATCCAATTTAAGGGTAGGCTCCCACGCGATAAGAGGTGTTATTTATACACCCTCATCTCACAAAGGAACCGCTGCCGAATATCACCCATAAATATTGGACTGAGGTGTAATTTTTCACATACCAAGTCTTCTCGAGCGTCGCACCTTTAAAATAAATGCAAACAAAATTTAATAGGGAGAGATGCGCGGGATCGCGGTCTTCAGGTAAAAATAAACGATAGCGGCCGATGCTCGTAAGATATTTTGTTATAAGAAAGTATTCTACTTAATCTGTTAGCGCATTAAACGCTTTATTGTCACGATCTCACCAGCCAGTAAAAGTTTAGTTATTGACGTTTAGATGTACAGTAAATATACAAACTATTTTCTAAAGGGTTACTACGTTTGTACATTTTTACAATACGTTTGGACGGAAGAACCGGAATAATCACACGTACTTTTTACGTTTTGCGTTACTTTTCTCTGTGGATTAAGTTACTAAACATTTTGTTTTAGAGAACGTCGTTGGGGATAGCGGCGATTATAAAATTGGTCTCTATATTTATTTTAAATCTCACAATTCAACTTCTTTGTAGGTACTTTGTTTTTTTTTAAATGGAAATAGCTGGCAAACGAGCTGACGATCATCCTGATAGTAAGTGGCTATCGTCGCCCATGAACATCAGCAACATAAAAAGCATTACTGATGCGTTGCCGGCTAAGAAAGAGAGAAGAAACACGACGACATAACAATTAAAATCAATAATTTTCATCATTACCAATATAATCTCTCCGAGAAGCCCTACCACCAGAAAGTCGGATTTAGTCGCCTCTTACGTCATCCATCCAGCGTGAAATTGGGGTTAGTATTCTAAGCCGCTCCAATACGGCTAAAGATAGATGTTACCTATATGAATTCATGTGGTACCACGTCTTTATGTTTAAATCAAAATATTTAAAGAATTTGACGGCTAGTGGCAAAAAATTCTTGAGCGTTTTCGTACTTCGGAGGGCACGTAAAGCCGTCGGTTCCGGTTGTTATCATATGATAACAGTCGTTAAGCCACGTCGAAGCCCTCGGGCGGTTTGAAAACTTCCGACACTCAGGTTGGCCACTAACCCCTCCACCAATCCGCACTAGAGCAGCGTGGTGGAGTATGCTCTAGGCTTCCTCAAGAGGAGAGACCCGTGTCCAGTAGTAGGCCATTAATGGGTTGAAGCCAACATTTAAAGAAGAAATCTACACAGGTACTGATATACCCATAGCGCTGCCACATTGTCATTGCGCTAATATCAAATATATAATTTATATTAAGTTATTCACACATAGTCAATGCGTCAGTCACACGTAGAAAATTTTTGGGTCCTACGAGGAGCTAGTGTCACTTTTATATGCAATAAAATATAAGAAACCTCTTGAGTAAAACAAAGCTATCTAAACAAGAGTTCGCGATTCCCACTTATAATTTCGCTGACGGGAGTAGGGTTTGGTAGGCGTTTGCATTTATTTACGATTATTGGTTATGGACAGAGTTGAGCTACACGGAGCTCCCGTGAGCCTCGTAACGTTCGGACTTCGCCCGCTATCACCGAGGGTGCCGCCTCTGACGGATATATCCATCTACGGGGAATACTGGCCCATTCCCAAAATTATGAATAGCTAAAGAATGCGTAAGACAATATCCTACTTAATAAAAGTATTTTTACCAGTTTAGCACAATTCTGCGAATTTCATTTTTCTTATTAAAAGTATGACACATACCGATAGCCCAGTTTTTACCATTGGGTACCTTAAATATATTTAATTAATTATTTAACTTGTCTTCTACGATTATTTTAAAATAATTAATACTTATTTTTCCAATTATATGGAAAATTTAATAATTACCTATGTTCATAAATGTATTTATTTTTATTCTATGAGGGAAAACATTGTAACATACTGCTTTTACTATTCTCATTTATTTCTTCTTATGGCATAAATAGTAATTAGGTATTTATTTAAAACAAATTAAATTATCTTCACGCATCACTATTACGTGAATATTTGAAATGATTCGGCGTACTAAAAAGAAGATAGAGACATTGCACGCATTTGTAATAAAAGTCTCGCCATAAATAACGTTCATGAAATATAATACACCTGCAATCTTCGGAAAATAGTAAAATAATTTTCCGAGGGCGGGCGCGGTCCGGCTAATATTGTTATAAATGTACTTTTCTGGAGGACATAAATAATAATGTTGGCTACGCGGCTACTGGACGTTTGTTTCTCCACGTGTTAAAGTAATATTGATGTAAGTGGAATTTTGTTTCAAGCTACAGTTTCAAATTTCGTAGTTGTAGGTTCATCGACTAGCATTACTCATTAGATAATCTGATGTGTTAAATAAAACTGTGATAGATTTCCTTTTAAATTCATCATCAATAATACTATCGTGATTTTTTTCACATAGTTATATGTATTCTGTGCATCTACCATTTAGCTGGCAGGCCATTTGAATTTAACGGAAATTAGGACTTTCTAAAGCCAAATATTTCGCAACCTACTATAATTATCAATTAACTACACTAAATATATATAATTACTAAAATGAATAGTAGAATGGTGAATGCAATTTAATTAAAAGTCCAATTGTCATTCAAAACTATGCAATTCTTAACGGTCAAGTAGTCGTAGAACTATTTCTCACTTGCCTAGTTCCGCCGAAGAGCGTGCAATGGGGCGAGGAGTCGCGACCACCTCGGGGAGTAATTCCGCCCTGACAGCTTGTAAATTCTCCATTACACGATATGAAATATGCCATATTACCCGCCTCGCCGTTTACGATACTTTTCTATCAATTTTAATACACCTACCCAACCGTCATCTCAATTGCGAGTATTTCCACCCATTGTCCATTAACCTGAAAATCATTATCCAAGACCCATTTACGCCAACGGGTTTATTGACAAAGACAAAAATAACTATGGAAACGTGAATAAAAATGCTACATTACAATAATTTCTCATTCCATCGTGAAATTTGGCTTTTGTTCTCGGAGCGCAGTAATGAGTTTATGTGACCACTAAAGCGATATTATATCAATTAAGAGACTGATTTAGCATCGCCGAAAAAACTCAAAACAATGAGCTGTCGACATTTGCGTCGAGAAAATAATGCGCAATGAAATCTCTGATATGTGCGGTTGTTGAGCTGCTAAGCGTATGTCACATTACCCGACAGATTAATAAAATCGAAAAATTTACACATCTTAACGGATTTTAAAATGAATTTTAATAACCGAACTGCATTCCTTATACTTCGATGGCAATAAATTATAGCATGAGAAACTGTTTTGACCGAGAATAGCTTATGGTATTAAGAGACCCGTCTGAACAATTAAACATGTCGTCGAATGTCTTGTAGGACATCAAAATAAAATGACTACTATTTATGCATCTGAAAGCGTATTAACGGCACGCACTGTGCTCTTATAATGTAATAAATCGTCTGGAAAATATAACAGTCAACGCTCTGTCATACGCGTGTCAGAGATGCGCCCGCGCAGCGCGCCCGGCCGCCCGCTCGCCCCGTCTCTTCCGTAGCTCGCGTCATGCTCACACACACCATAAATTGTAAAAACGTAAATAAAATCTGGCGTTCCATATTTTAAAACTTTATTTTAATAGCCCACCATTCAACGAGAAATTAAGACGTGTTTATTAGCTGAACACTCGTAATACACACAAGTCTTTCCTTCATAAGTATCTCTGCTCCTCTCCGCAATAAATCTGTATTCATGTTAAGTCAAAACATAAATGACTATTTTGAATTCGAATGTTCTAGGGGTTACAAGCAGTCTGAACTTCCGGAGGAAAAGTATATACATTTTATGTATAGTGGCGATAATGTAGTTAGTAATTTGGCAGTAGTTAATATGTACTATTTAATGGTTTTATGGGGCGCCAATGAGGTGAATTACTGTACCTGTTGAAAAGTAAATTTGGCAGTAAGACTTGATAAAACACATAAAAACATATACTTATTGAGTATGGAACAAGTACAAAATGGTAATAAAGGAACTATGAGTTAGCTACTTGGTTTTTGCGAACTATCGCAACCCTCTTTAACAAACTGTTTTGTTTAGGTTCGAAGAATATTTGAATTTTATTTATTTTATCCTCTAACAAAGAGAGAAAATGCCCTACAGAGAATGTTCAGTGGCTGTGCAAACTATGACTACAACACTTACAATGCTACAATTTTAAACTTAGTCGACTACACAAAGTTTCTTATCAAATTGTCTTAGCAATAAAAAAACCGGGCAAGTGCGTGTTAGGCCACGCGCAACGTTCCGAAGTAGCAAGCTTATCAACTATTACTCATTAACTACTCATGCTATTATCATATAACCTATTTTTATTATTCATAATAATTATAAACCATTTTTTAAGAATTTTGTCACTTGTCCAACTCCAACCGTTTAGCCAGAAGAGGAGGGGGGGGGGGGACCTGACTCTTAAAAGCACTTGGAAGCCAAATATTTAGCAAACAGACTACACATGTAAACATTCCAAAAATGAAAATAGAATTCCCATAATATTTCTGGAAAACCTTTTTAACGATACGATTAGGGTATGCGACGAATAAAAATTCATCCTCACGTTACCTGTATGAGAGAGGAAGGTACCCTGAAAAACAAAAATTTTCAATATTTTATTCTACCATTCTGGATAATTGTATATGTATAAATCGACAGACAGACAGACAGACGGACGGACGGACGGACATGATGAAATTATAAGGGTTCCGATTTTACTTCGGAACCCTAAAAAGGAGAGGTATTAAATAATAGATATCCAATGACTGTTGAATTTTATGAAACACGTCGTAGATGGCTATTTTATAGAGCTTCCTGGAAGCCAGTCGGCCCGTTGAATAAATAACCGCAACAGCTGTCTTACTAATCAATTACTGCTGTCATACGACTTTGTATTTTCTATACGAGTATAAAATTGCACTAAATATTATTTTTTTCTGTGCCAAAAATCAACATCATCTAGACGGAATGTTAAAAACACAATATTTTTCAACGCGATCTTAATCTCAACAAATTGCTGAAAATTAAAATATTTAATGATGCGCTTTCACAATAGAAAATGTGGTTGAAAATACACAACGGTACATTAGCAATTTTGATGAGCGCTCTTTGGACAATAGCCGAAATCTTAAGACTTCGGCTATAACTAATTTAATTTGACTCATTTTGACTCGTTGCCAGAATGACTAATTCCTGCGAACACGTCGTCATTCTCTTTTTATCACATTATTTTTTCTAGGTGTTAGAGTTCAAGCGACATAACTTTTAAAATAATTGATGGAGGTATAATAAACAATACATTTTTTTTTGAGAATCCCGAGTATTGTCTACATATTTTCTCGAAATTCGTTTAAGTAGCTTCTTATAAGATTAGAAGTAATAAAATATTTTGAACAATAAATTACATGTTCATGTTACAAATATAAAATGTTATTAAATAGAAGACTGACTTTTTAGTACGATAAAAGAAGTATTATTTAATTTATCCTTTTATTTATTCTTCGTAAGCCAAAAAAAGATTGTTATGTAAATCTTCAGTAGGTACTTCAGTACTTAACTGTTTAATAAATAAGTTATAAAATAAAACAATCTCGATATTTCTTACTTGGATTTATTTTATATTTTTAAAATAATGAATAAAATACTATAAATATGTATTCAGCAACGCATGTCACTAGGATAAATACCGAGTGTTTTGTGAACGTTGAAGATAACTATTATAAACATTGAAGTATTATTACTAGCGTATAGAACCGACACCTCGAACACCATGTATGTCCCAATGCATTGGCGCCACGTGGCTTCAATCTTCAATGTATTCGTTCGATTTTGAAGGGAGAACGAGGGCTCAAATTTGAAAATCGTACCTCCCGGGTGGTACACACATTTTGTTCGAGATATCTGTTCTATGACATTATACTTCAATGATCATAAACAACCAAACCTGAAAACATGAGAATAAATGACTGCTCTCAGTGACAACAAAACCCGAAACTTTCGCTCGGGTTTCAAGCCAATACCTTCTTATGATTTCTGATATGTAATAAAACTTTCTCATTCGGAAATTATACTTACTTATAATGTACTTTATTTTAATAGCCTCAACGAGCAGAATATATCCAATTTTGCACTTGTCATTTGGTTCGAAAAAGGGCTTACTTTTAGGGCTTACTTTTAGGGCTTGGTATCTTTATGAGTTGTAATAATCTCCTTGTCTTCCCATTTTAAAATAAAAGGACATGTTATCAAATTAAATTGGAGAGAATTTCCTTCAATTAATATCCTAACATTTTTTTGTAAGTTTTGGCGTAGATACGAGTGCCGCAAAGTTGTACTAAAACATGCGTTTCGGCTTTGGTGTTAATGGTGGCTCGTTTCTTTATCGTGATTTTATCAAGAGGCCTAATAGCGTGTGCGCTATAGTAAATAATAGTTCATCATCTAGAGTATCGATCCAGATATCACAGCCCGAAATTTATTCTGTATAATCTATAACAATGTGATAAAATAAACGCAACACACTCATAGCCCCACACTAGGATTGTGTGTGTTCCTTCCGAAAAACTTTCCAGGTAAGCCCGTTTTTTCGAATCAAATGACTGGACTGAATAGAGAAAATAAAACAATTGTACCCCCTCCCCCCCTTAGTGCTATCTAGCGGGTCTTTTTGAAATCTTCAGAGGAAAATCGTTAATTTAAAAACAATCTAAATAACATCTTCTTTTTGCAAATACGAATAGACACAAACGTTACCATTTGATATTAAAATCTGCATCGACACAACATAATGCGATGCGACAGCTTTATAACGTCGCGTTCGAATAAAACATACAGCGATATCGCGTTCGTGGAATTCCTTCGACACGTAATAAAATTTTTATTAAAACCACGGTTATCGTAAACAGAACAAATAGCAAAGTTTACGAGCCATTCGTCGTGCTTTTCCATTTGCATCGCGCGACCGTGTCATAAGGAATCTACGGATGAATTGTGAGTAGTGACATACAGGTTTGTTGTCACAAGAGATGTGGAGAACAACCGAGACAATAGGGTTGAATTTTTAATGTAACTCGAGACGAATGATGGTTTTGGTCGCCTTGAACGGTCTCAATTTTTTCTAATAACTGTTCCTTTTCTCCATGAAATAATTATATAAGTAGTCAAAACTACATCAAAATCAGATTTTGTTCACCTTGATATAGTCGGTCTTCTTGGTCAGTAGTAGTCAGGAGACCACTGCTTTTAATATGGAACAATAGCCAATAAATTGACGTTATGCTGGTAGTTGAAATGAAGAACGTGTCATCAAGTATTGATGCCGGAGCAAGAAAATTATTGATGTATCTATTATAGATACCAAGTTGATACAGCTCAGATTAATCAATCCCTAGTGTCGCGGGTGGCTTGGAAAACACAAATAAGAAATAAGTAACAGCCACTACCTGAGAACCGAACCCGGGACCCCTCAGCTACTGCTATGTTTCTTTAATAGAAAGCAGACGAGAAACCAGGCGTTAAAATAAAGTGCCCCTTCAACAACACGAAACACATACGATGAATATCTATTAGCCAATCTAAATAGACGCTTCCCTTTTCGGAGACTCACTTTTTCTGACTCTCCACAACTGCAAAAACATAAAAAATATTTCACGGAAAATCTAGGAGGAGTGTGGAAGACAGAATACATAGATAAAAGCACTACCACCACGCATAAGTATAGATTCCCACGATATTTGACGGGGCCTGGCTGGCACCATGGCACCACCATCCATTACTTAGCAGAATACACCACTGAAATTTACCGCTTACCATTTGGTGCGATTGTAGTCAAGCGTCATGTTTATACCTAATTTATAAAAAAACTTACTTGTAACACATAGAATAAACCTCGGTTAATAAGAAAATAAGTAAGTTATTGTAATTAAAAAATGTGGGTTCTGTATAGCAGAACGTGGTCATTAAAGTCTTAAAATAGAAGCAGCTTCTGAATGAAAGTTTCAAATTACAAAAAGAACTTCAAACTACACAAAACTCATAATAAAATGTGTAGGTAAGACTGCGTTTACAAATCCTTTACGGGCACATTTAGAACTCTTAGCACTTCTTAATAATAAAAAGATCACAACAAAGAACCATCAAAAACTGAAGTCATAACAGGAAACGTGATACAGTGGCAGGTTTTTGTGTACTTGTTTCATCGTCGCAGAGTAACTATAACGGAAAAAATATAAGCGAATAAATGCCTAAAGCATTTAATATGTAGGTACTTAGGTCGGTAAAAATTGTGGTTTTTGACATGGTAAGTTGTCTTCGAAGTTTCTACAACTCGTTAATTTCAACCCTTCACTTCCTTACTTTTCATTCGTGTACGTGTAGCATGAATACGTATTTTTGAACATATTTTTTTTATATTATAAGGAAAATATTTAACCTAGCTGAAATAAATTTGATTTCAGGAAGATATTCGTAGATATCTGATTTTCTGTACATTGTAATTGTAGCTATACTTCATAAAATAATTGGCGTGCAATGAAGACTCATTGTAAATACAATTTCAATACAATTTTTCAATATAATCAATTCTTCTCAATAACTTCACAATGTAAAGTTCATAGTTTACCGCTCGCGATAGAACAGGCCTTTGAGGATTACCTCTTTCATCATAAAGGCGCGGTGGGCAACAGCTGGCGCGCACTTTATGTGGTTTCCGAACGGCTTCTCTTTAATAATCGTGTTTATTTTCTCAAGTGGAACACCCATTATACAAAAATGCCTAATAACGTGTCCGTGTCATCATACTCTTCACAGCCAAACATTTCCGCTACGCTGTTGAATCATTGTATCAGATCGACGATTAGGTAATACTAATTTTAACTAATTATGTAATTTTGTCGGAAACTGCGTTTTATAATAGTCACTTCGAATGATGGAGCCATTTATATTTTAGTTACTAGAAGAACATACTTAAGTTTTTACACTTTGTTTAGTAAACTCACTCTTGTAGACTGTGGAATTATGAATGAACCCTACTTGCCTTAACTAATCTAGTACCTGCATGCTCATTGAGGTATTACTCTTGAAATAGTGTGTTGGAAGTGCTTATGCCACCCCAAACATTAGAACTTTTATCTTAATTAATGAGCCAAAAGCACATAAGCTCTCACAGAAGTTTTCCTACATTGTCAACCATCCAACTTCCGAGATGACATCCCCTTACTGCGGTTTACCTTTCTTTCTATCATTCAGTCTCAAACAGCTACACACGGCACTTTAAACAACACTAGTTTCTGGACATCATCAAAAATGTATGAAACAATTGCACTGCTATTCGTAGTTTGCTCTCCGTACCCTTTGCAACAGACGCTACACAAACTCAAACGCGCTGAACGCAACACACTCATGTTTAGATAGGAACGCTAGCAATAAGCCTTCTCGTCAGCTAATAACAACAGTAGCATCTCCGACGATATCTCAATAACGTAGGTGCGAGCAGTTAATTAACACATGACGCTTGTCGTGGAAATAGAATTCCTGTAAGCGAGCGGGGTGCGCGCGCGCCCCGGCCCCGGCCTCGAGCCATCCGCTCCACCCGATGCGATGTTTGTTTACAACCAGCGAGACTTCATTACGCCGTTGGCTAATGTATTCAACTCCAGCCTCCACGTTAACAGCGACACTTCTCGGAATCAATATGCTCCTTGTATGTTTTGATTGGATCGCGCCCCGAATCCCCGCACGATTCAACCCTAAAGCATCGATACACAAAACACAGTTTCCTCCGACACCCTTCGACAACTTTAATGACGCCGAATACAACGAACAGATTTCAATGTTAATACTCGTCGGGATAAATTTCCTATAGTGGTAACGACCTCCGCATTGAACTTGTCCAATTTTAGGGTTAGCGCGCATTAATTTGTTTTATTAACAGTTTATCGTTTAGCCGTTTCCTGCTACGAGTCTGTTCTGACGCGCCATTCCGATTGTCTGCTATTTTTGTAACAATAAAACATCCTATTAATAATATATCATTGTCTTCTCGACAATACATTTCTTTAAAAGCAGGTCGGATCTATAAAAGAGATGATTTAGGGTTATAGTTGAATACAATGCCGCGAAACAATATCATTGTAAGCCAGAAACTGAGTAATGGTATCACAAAACTCATAAGACGACCTGTGATCCCTTCGCCCCCAACAAATAATAATGTTTCATCTTATAAAAATATTTCCCTTACGACTGTCGCTCTGTATATCACGGTATTTGTCACAGAGGATCACCCTTTATGTTCGTTTCCAGTCAAACCCCTTAGATAAGCGAGCCTTTTATACGCCAAATATAATATATTATGCTTTACATTTCTTCCTAAAGTATAATATGGATCTGTCCTGCTCCTAATATTACCTTTGTTTTTAAAAATAATAACAATATTGGTTTGTACGTAAATAAAACTGTAATTAGATTTTGTTCCATGTTAATTTACTCTAATTGGAACACATTTTTTAAAATGTATTTAATTAATGTTTTCTAAGTTTCACTTTTAGAATTATGTTTTTTACTTTCCACGAAAACTCACTTTACAATAACATTACATTTCTCTAAAATAATTCCAAAAATCAAAAACTTAAAAATGATACTATTATAATTTGTAGGTACTGTTATTTCTTCTGTGCTAGAACGCCATGTCCACATTAGGCGGCCTTGCACGAGCCATTACTTTCGACATATGAGCAACGCAAAAATATCCGCGTATTACGGGTTATCAGAAGCAAAGTCGCGTCTCGGTGCCGTGCCTCGTCCGTATGGTTAATGGATTGCTTGCTTTCATATTCCGAAACGTGCGCATTTTCGCTCCTATTCGTCTGTGATTTAACGCTCCCTATACTCTTTGTATGTTATAAGGTCAACGGTACGAATACAAAACTATAAGCTCAGAAAAAAACAGTTGGCTTTTAACAGTTTTTTTTAAATATTTAATAGATACTTTAAAACTCGTAGGGTAGTAAATATCTTTTGTTATATTTTTAACTTATCGTATATTTATTTAATTACAAGGTATATTTACATTATTTCCTTTCCAAATTCCATTTTCAAATAGTAAAAGTTATTTGTACCAAACAAATACACTTTTCAAAATTTTAATTTGCATTTTCTAACAGTTATTTCGAATACAAAAGCTTTAAGAGTGCCAAGTGACTTCTCAGTTGTCGCCCATCTGTTTGTTCGTCTATAGCTCCCCTTTCATATGAAAGGCGAGAACAAATAGAGAATGTGCCAAATAGCAAACAATATTATACGGAATGCACAATAATATCAGTTCCGGAGTGTGGGTGCGGGATGCTGTTTGCTCCCGCGAATAAATATGAAATTCGAAGACGCTCGTCTCAGCCAAACAAATATGTGAGCTTTACTTTGGTAAAATGATAACCGCAAAGATTGAAAATTTGGATTTGGCTCCAAGGAAGGGGAAACTATTCAATGTTAACCACAAATTCGAATATTTTAATATGCTTTTATGTTTGTCACATTTTTGTGGATGTTTATTATTAACGTAACTTTGTATCTTAATGGGTTTTTACTTTTTAGTTAATCATGTATTAGTCACCAAGAAAATGTTACTCGTAATTATGACTGGTTAAAGATGTATTGCTTTCTACTGTGGGCATATAGTACAGAGAGGGGCAGGGAGGGGGGCACCTCTATCAGTTTATTGTAAAAAAAGTTCGTACTTGGATGGATGTTGCCAAAATTTTTTAGGGCGTTTCAGTGCGGGATAGAGGATAGGGGATACGTAAAGCCGTCGGTCCCAGTTGTTATCGTAAGATAACAGTCGTTAAGCCATGTCGGAGGCCCTCGGGCGGCATGAAATCTTCTGACTCTTGGGTTGGCCACAATCCACATTGGAGCAGCGTGGTGAAGTATGCTCGAGGCCTCTTCAAGAGGAGAGTCCCATGCTCAGTAATATACCTACCATTAATGAGTTCAAGCCAACTGACAAATTAATTTTTGCGGGCAACTCACAATTTTTTGACCCAGGGTGAGAGGGCCCTGGTTCAAAAAATTGTGAGTTGCCCCCAAAAATTCCTATTGCCAAAGTTTTCACTTTGATTAACAGTAGATGTCTAGAAAATATATTTGAAACCGCAGTTTTCTTATAAGTCACACATACATAGTCACGTATTTGAGTTAAGATAACTGCGGTCCTTTGCAATAGATCTGTAACGTCTATATCCACCGGCCCCCACCTTATCATCCCGTGAGAATAACTCTCAGATTTATGCTACACGTAAAACTTTATGTCCTTTTGTTACTCTGCTCGTAACATATGAAAATAGATACTAGAAATTTAGCACTATAATGAACAAGGGCTAGTTAGAACATCGAATAAAAGATTCAGTAGTAGGTTGAAATCCTGTGGACCATTTTAAACTTATACGTTACCTTATAAGCAGTGAACGATCTGGGAAGCCTGGGTTCACATTCGTCACGAAATGCCAAAATTAAAGTTCTGTGCGTTTTAGGAATTACTAAATACTTGCTTCGCAATGAAATGAAATCAATGAAACCCAATTAATAAAGACAGCTGCTTACGAAAACTTGATGATAAAAAAATAAAATTGAAACAATTTGTGAATATTTTATTGTTACTACAGTACCTCTCGTACCTGTTCTACTATTAACTTCAAATATGAATCCACTGCTACAGACTAAACGACATGTACGTACAGGTAAACACAAAGCAATCAAAAATAAGGAGTCGACGAGACAGCGCCAACCAATACGTAGGACTATCGACACTTTGCGCAATGTCATCGCTGCATATAAAAAGTTATGACCAGTGGAAATATTTCCGAAGGCGGCCGCGGCTGGCTCAGAGGAAGCTATATGCAGTAAACGGTCGGGCGTGCGGTCTCGCGGGGCCCATGCCCCTGCTGACCCGCCCGATTTTATGCCAATTTTCATAAAAATAAATCCGACTCGTTGATTGAACAGTCGCCGCCCCGTTCGTGATCGTCTTTCTATTTTATTGTTATTAGATCAGTCCTGCAAGGGTACGTTATTGTTTTGCCATTTGTTCAAAATCAGATACGTGTAAAACGATCTGTGCATAGCAAAGCAATTGGTGTGCTGTTGTGACGAATAATGCCGTACAACTTTGATTGCTTTTTGTAGTTTTACTAATCACTATTGGTTACGATTGTAATCAAAAGCATTCGTAAGTACATGATTTTAAATTATTATACTTTTTAGAGAATGGTCTATTCCACCCAACATATTTTCATGTTAAATGATGCCAAGACGAGGCCATATGGCTCTACATCAAAAAGTTATCAGATATCATGTAGAGTCAAGCTTCTAACTCTATATGCCCTAACTCTACAAGCGCTAACTTCATAAAATGTACACTTTAATCAAAATGTGTGGGTTGGCCATAACTAGAATATCTGAAGTCGACGCAGACGAAGTCAATGGTAGAAGCTGGTATTTAATAAGTCTACTATTAACATCATATGCCACGAATTTTGTTTATCTGGTATAATCCAAACCCAACTTATGAAGGTTTATTTATTTATTTATTTATTGTTCATGTACACATAAAATATTAAAGGAGAACAAAAACAGATATATTGTACAAAGGTACTGCTTATCTCTTTCGAATTTTTCGAAGGTTCAAGAAAATGACGAAGCTGGTTTCTTCTCCATCCATCCATCCATCAGCCCTTGGAGGTCCACTGCTGGACATAGGCCTCCCCTAACTTGCGCCACTCTGACCGGTCCTGAGCCTTCTGAATCCAGCGCATGCCCGCTGTCTTCTTCAGGTCGTCAGTCGGTTAAGTTCATGCAATTAATTATTATTTATTACAAAGGTGTTCACGGAAGATCTCTCTGACGAATTTTGCTTCGCCGTCAAACATCACAATTAGAAACGTATGTAGTCCTAGGATAAAGTTCGTCTAATTTTCAATTATTGTTATTGAATACGTTGTACCGTGTACGATATCAGGATATGGGTACCTACTTACATCTCTTCATAAATTGTGACCAGAGCTTTGTGCTTATTTTGTAACATATAATTTACTCCACATGTAGAACTTACTGACTGTAAAGATATTCAACTGCGTAACGTAGTGACATTCAAGGCAATGCGACGAGACATGAATGGATCAGTTGCTGGTAAATAATTATCCCGCTAAAGCGTGAAACGATCGCACGAGTGCTATCTCCTCCAGCATCTGATGAAACAAGTGTTATGGCATCGTAACCGGCCTTATACGATTGAAGTTCACTCATCGAGAGTTATTCCGATGGTTATCAGACCACACACGGCAGCTTGACAACCGGCGAGAAGAGCGAAACTAACTAGCCAACGTTCACCAATCTTATGCCATTTAAAGTTCAAATCAATTCCAAAATAGAACCGACACAAATCTTATGATGCTCCCGTTGTCGGCGACATTTCTCAGCTTATTGCATTCGCGTATATCAAATCGGGTTGCAGACTCAAGAATTAATCTTTGCATTAACAAAACGAGTTGCGTGGAATACGTTTGAACAAAAGTGCAGAGTGTAGTCAAAGAAGCATGGCGAGCGATCGTGATTTATCGTCGGCCGCTTTTGAATATTAAATAATCTTTAATGGGAGCGCATGATCGGCCCATTAGCCGACGTCCCTGCTTTCACGTTTAATAAAGAGTCATTTATAAGCCAGCGACGCTTTTCCCTTATCTGGACGAAGTATGTCTCGCGTCTGAGAGGTGCCGCCCTATCAGAATTAATTCATATTTTTTATCCTTTAAAGGTATGTACAGTATAACGTTTATCTACAAGAAATTGTATTTACGAACATATTATTATGTAGGCACACAAATACTTGTGTACATATAATACGAAAAAATATACTTTTAGCTGTTGGAAGTTACTGATACACAATGTAATAGCTGTATGGTCACCATGTTAACGTAGTCTATGGTGCGTATGTTTTATTTTTATATAGATAATAAATATAATTTTAAATACTCGTAAAAAATAACAATACGTTTAGTGATATTTAAATAATGGTTACAAAGTTAAACGCCACGAGGAATGGTTTGATTCCCACGGCGGTTAACTATCACTTCATTGAACCATTAGGAAATTACGCCGTTTCCTCGCCTAACTACGACTGATCGTCCTTAATGTCGCTTTACTGAACCTTTGATATTATTGTGAGAATTGCAGGCCTATACAAATTCCAACGACGTCAAGATCTTTTTATTCCAAGTCGATGACATTAAATGAATAGTTTTTGAGCTAATAATCGCAAAAACGCAACTCGCCGATGTGTTTATTAATCATTAAGTCTAACATGGGAATATTGTTATGGGTCTACAAAGAGTGATGTAAGGATGTAGGTAATGCGCGGGACGCGTAAGTACTCCGGACGCATATCGTGGACTACGGCTTCCTAATGACACTTCGATCGCGGCCGGCGCTCATTATCGCGAAACATTCGATCGGTTGCCTCGAGTTATTCCTCTTAATATCTGAGCGGCGTGGGCCGCGCCGAGAGCCCGGAATATCGTCACGTATGCGCGGCCGACTCTCGTAATTATATCGGCGCAATTAACGACCAACTAATATATTATAATCGTTCTGTTAGCAACAGTTGTTTTTACAAGAGCATCGAGCCGCCGCGGCGCGTTTTGATCGAGTTCTCAGCCTCACAGCGACACCCCATTACGTCAAGGCGCACTGACCAGCGTGATTGGAAATGTTCTACAAATAACATCACATTATACACACCAACCTCTATGTAGTAGCTATTGCTATCATTAAGCCGTACGCAACACTATATCGAGCATTTTTATAAGTGACCGGTGTTCATTAAAATATATGAAGCATAGTTGTAATCTACAGTTTTGCTTTTTACCTTCACGTGTCTTTCTCAGACAAATCGGGATGCGAATTATCTATCGATTAAGTCTGTAATAACCAACTGATAATTAAATTGACAATTAGTTCCTATGGAGTGTATAGAGGTTACTTTTTAAAAAAAATTAAAGGTTTTAAGAATACGTGGACATATTTTGTTTATATCGACCAATACCTACATACAGATAATATCTGACAACAGAAGATTATCTTCTGTTGTATAATGGATCGATAACTCCAGAATTTTGCACCTGTGTTAAAATCTTCTACCTTTACTTAGGTTTGTAAGTAAGCCTTTTTGTTCGTTTTGCCTGATCAAGCTGGAAATAAAAACTATAATCAAACACACAATAAAGGAAGCAGCGTTTATTATTTTAATTGTATCCACAACAAAACAATACTTGCATAATAATCTTAAAAGATAGACGGAACATTAGGCAGTCACGTCTGCGTGACTTCTTAATAAAGGGGTAGGTTTGATTTCCTTGCGAATCATGAGAAAATTATCTTCAAGCATACGTTGGGATGTGTGGCAGGCAGCTCTTTGAGAACATCCGACGGATAAGAATAATTACTCGCAATGATTGAACCCTTGGAGAGTCTCGATATGTTATCGATACCAGTTCGAAATCAGGTAGGATTAAAACGGTAAGAGATAGAGCGAGAAGAAAATGAAGGTAATTAATTACCTTCTTAAATTTCCTTCATAATTTCTCACTTACTAATAGTTAGCTGTATGGTTGTCTGAGTTAAAAAAATATTATTAAGGTATCATGATACTTTTCATTGAAATAGGACTTTTTTTATGCTTAGTACAGGCAAACGAGTAGACGGGTCACCTGATGGTAAGTGATCACCGCCGCCCATGGACATTAGCAACACCAGGGGCGCCACCAACGCGTTGCCGGCCAAGAAGATGACGATAGACCCGCTTCTTGAAGGACTAGAAAATGATACTCAAGATCCTATTGCTCATTGTGTAATAGAGAGAGCCTCCCTCTAAAATTCATGTCTTGGTCAAGATTCACTTGTTATAGATAGTTAGCTATCGTGACTTGATTGTCTATGATATTATATTATACGTGACGGTCGCCCGTGTCACAGCAAATTCTTTTGCAGCAGTCGCACGCAACATTTTTAAGCTTAATGTTAATAAACTTTTCTTACTTAGAGATGTACGATTGACCACTGATATATAAGGGATCTCCCTTATAATCCGAGTTTTATAAAGTCGACAGATGTTAATCGGCGCGCTGCCTATAATTACGCTTCGATTTGTGACGAGAAAAACGCTAAAGCTCGCCTCTATCCAAGAACACTGAACACTCGGATAGCACAGATAATGTTGCAACAATTACTGCCAGAGATTTCGCTTTGATATTGTGCTGGCGTAACAAAATACCTACATGGGTTTTTAGTTCACGTGGACAAACATAACTAAAATAAAAAAATGGTATTCTATATGAATATACTTGTGTGTGAATTATTATAATTTAACATTTTTTTCGGTTTGCTAACAGTAATAAGGTATTTTCTAATTGTCTATGGAAAAAATAAACACGATTATCGTAAAATACATGACAAAGCATGTAGAATTAAGATGTAGGTATCGGAAAAAGTCGCTGCTCGTTTTAATAACTACTATTAATGAAACAAATAGGAATTATAACATCGAAATATCGGCTTATAAGATAAATTCGATCGAATTATAAGATCAATATGATCTAATTTACACTGACAGATTTATGTAATTTAAAAAAATCTAAATAGTTAATGAATATTGTCATTATGATGTCAACATCGTTCGGACATGTTGATTAACTTGGGTTGAAATACACTTCATTCAATCCCTAAGATTACCTCAGCTCTTCAAATGTAGATATACCAATCTCTCTGCGTGTTCTACCGTCTGTACAATGGGGAATGTTCTGAAGAACTGTTTGGATTAATACCTGAAGCTTAATTTTCGTCACCGCACATCACGTACCAGGTTCCACCAACACTACCTGGATACCTGGCGTTCGTACACAGTTCGGTTCTCACGTCATTTTCTACCTCGCACGTGTAAGCTGTGGAACAAACTACCTGCATCGGTGTTCCCTCTAAGCTATGACATGGGTCCTTCAAGAAGTGGGTCTGTCGTCATCTTCTTGGCCGGCAACGCGTAGGTGACGCCCCCGGTGTTGCTAATGTCCATGGGCGGCGGTGATCACTTACCATCAGGTGACTCGTCGTTTGCCTGCTCAAAGCATAAAAAAAATGTATTTTGTCCTTCGCTCAAAGGGTTGTCTGGTAGAGATCGCTACTGTAGCGATAAGACCGCCTGTTGTGTATTATTTTATTTTGTTAATTTCTCTTTTTTTGTCATTTATTAGTGTGCACAATAAAGAATATTGTATTGTAAGATTAAATACTTACGCTCCAACTCAGAATCTCTAATGGTTACTTAAATCGCTCCTTAGTTCAGAATCGCCATACAACTCATGTACTAAGAAGCGATTTAAGTAACCGTTAGTGACTCTACTCGACCGTAGCGATGTACATTCGCTATTACGTGGCCTTTATAACTTACATTGTGGAAAATATTTTATGCACCACCATAAATCTATAGGATTTACAAACCATACAAGTCTTAGGATAAGCCAAAAATTCCTCGCATGGGAGCTTAATTAGAGTTTAATTAGCGTTCAAATGCTGGCGACGTGTTGAATCTTTAGTGTTTTTACAAAACTGTCTATTGTATGTAAAGCAGGCGCTGGCGTTCGTCCATCACATCATATGCAGGGTTTTGAGTTTGAATAGTCTGATTTGTGATCTAATTGTTTAGCTGGGTAAGTATAGTCTCTATATTTTTATTCCTATGGAAGTAGTAAGTTCGCTAACTAAAGCTACTTAAGTTAACTCTTGGGGATTTGCAACCAATCAGAACACGAGTTGTGAAATAGGTGATAAATTATATATATCATTATTTCTAATACATTCTGCTGGCTTCAGCATCGATGAATTGGAATTTTTATAATACTCGTAAAATACGATAAGAATTTCGGTATTTTATTTGATTCAAAATCATAACCTGAAATACAAACTTTGCTTCTACTTTGTAGATCCTGCCGCAGTAAAAAATTAAAATTTGTGCAATCTACCATTATTTTCCTACATAATTAACAACTACTATGTACTTAATTTTACTAAAAATTCGCGACAAGAGCTATGAACCATCGTCTTAACGAAACGTCTTTTCTTCTAATAACTTTTAATAATAATCTGATCTTAAAAATAACACGATTAGTCATAAACAAACTAATGAATTATTAATGAATAATTATATCTACTACTTGCTGATATATTTACTACTAAATCGCATAACTCACCCTGTACCCATTAAAAGCTGACCATATTACCATACAAATTATGTTCAAAAATGATGTTTAAAAACCTTAGAATGCTGATATAGGTATCTAATGATGAGTTCATAAGTAAGATATGATAAAAGGTTCATAATATTATTACGAAACTGCTTCGCCTAGTTAAGTAGAAATCAATAATAATATTCAAAATAGCTTTAGATGAACTACTGTTGAAATAGTAGGCTGCAAGAACTTAAAACACATTTGTGTCGTTAGTCTATGGTATTAATAAGGTTTTTTAAATAATTCCATTAGCATTATTATCTTTGATTTAATATTTTGTTTTTAACTAAATGGTCTCTGGAACTATAAAACTGGGCTCTGAACTATGTAGAGCTGAACATTGTTTTTATATCTATAAACGGAATTGAGTATTTGCTCTTGGAAAACTGTCGTCTTCGTACATTTACATTGATAGGACGCGATCAATTTACTAATCAATAAAAGTATTATAATTTTATTGATGTCACTAAAATTTTTAGTTTTTCGATTTTTTCTTGATTTGAGCTATAAAAAATATTTTTGCCAAATTTAATGATTCTCGGTAACCGGAAGTACCCTGTAGGTTCTGATTTCCTTGCAAGTATCAAAATAACTCTAAAAATACTGTACAACGACCGTATCTTTTGATTGCGTTGATTTTTTGAAGCTTGATTTTTTAACAGCTCCAAAGAAGACTGCGTATTGTATATGAATTTCAACTTGATACCTTCATGCATTCCTAAGAAGAAAGGGGTTTATAGACAGAAAGACCGACAACAATATGATCTAATAAGGGTTTTGTTTTTTCCTTTTGGTATACGGAATCCTAAATACGTTTAATAAAATCCATAACCCAGTTGGCATGTTGGTTGTTAGCCTGTAACCCTGAAAGGTCTCGGATTCGATTTTCGGCCAAATTATGAGCGTGTAAGCTTTCATTTATATGTCAGAGAAAATGGGTGGTTTGAGAAATAATAACACAATGGGCGTTTAAATAATTTTAGTCAGAAACTAATCAATACATAGATTTTACACTTGTTACAAAAATACTCGATCACGACTGATTCACACGACTCTGAACGGCTTATTATCACTAATGAAACGCGGCGAAGTCTGATAAATTACAGCACGTTACGGCATCTATGATAACCAACAATATATATTATGTAATTCACACTTTCCGCTCAGCCCGGAGATTGTCTCCAAAGTGTCCGTTGGTGGCTCGCAAGTCATGGCACAGACAATGTCAGTAGACAATTACATAGTGCTGCCATCTTCAACATTCGAATACACTTCAAGCTTGGCCCGGCTTGGCGTTCCATTTTATGATCTCCAACTATATTTGTCAGCGAGCGACCTATTTGGATCTACAACGATCCGTCGATGTAGATACTGTCATACAAGAAGAGTCGTAAAGAAAAACTAAATATTTAGAATAAGGAATATGTCAATCTATTTGGAACATACGTAGGAATCGGATACTCTATGGGATTCGATTATTGATCACGGAGAACTAGAGATTGTTATTGATGTGAACGTTAGAGAAACTGAAAATATAATATCATGGAGCAAAGTACATAAAAGGAATAATCAATACCATAGAATACTCCTTCTTCTACATATTTCAGAGAATTCAAAGAAAAACAAATCATACCGTAAAGTCGAGGAAAGCAATTGCAGTTAATGAATGTAGCATGAACATCCTGTTAGCAGCAGGCGCATGAACTTGACGCTATGAGTCCATCTCATAGCCATATTCAAATAATGCAGTCATAAATGCCATACGCGTTCTTGTTAATGTGCATGTACGGATATATTCTAATCCTTGCATGTAGAACGGGGCGGCCTAGTAATTATGTGCTTTCATTTATCTGTTTCACGGAACAAACGAACCAGCCTTTCCGTGTAAACTCCCTACATGTAAAGCAGTTAGTAGTACTCTAATCTCGCAGTGCCATTAATTTAAAGAATAAGTCGGCACAACCAACTACGCCGACGTCTTCGAAATACAATTCTCCTTCACATTTTCTTATTTGCATATTAAAATAATTTAGAGTACATAAACGTAATACGTAGAGTCGACTATTTCCACGGTTAGAAGCAATCGAAAAAGCTCAAACGACATTTATTTGCCATCGTAAAATAATCTTTAGGATGTTAACTTAAACCTCAAAATACTATTCCTTACACCTGTTACTTGCTTATCGTTCAAAATGTTTAAAACGATGACAGATAAAAGCGGCCTGAGTTCCCAAAAAGATAAGCTAGTGTGGAAATTAATGGCTACATATTTACTCGTGCATGAAGTTTGTTGTTAATTATAAGTTTATTGCTATTCACATTTTTAAACGAGCATTTGTACTACAAAGGGTAAGCTTTATCAGTTCTAAAGGAAGTACATATATCTACCGTATGCATACCGTGCGTATCATAAGGTATATCAAAACATTTATCATTATTTAAATGGGTATCTAAAGGCGAACCGTGAAAAGTATATTTTTACAAATGGTTTGTTAAACAGCTGTCAGAAGTACGGAATTGTTTTACACTGGTTATTTACGTCTCAATGCGACATATTCACTACATTGTGATTTGTGAGTAATATGAAGTGGGAAGATCTTAATAATCTGGTGAATGCTTTAAGGCATACTATACGTAACTTGGAAAAAATACGAAAAATGCTTAGATAAGCAGATTCTTCATAATGTACATTCCTTCTCCTCCTGGTAGATTAAAAAAAATACGTGCATAAATTTATTAGTGTTACCTACATTAATAAATTGTTTTGAATTTTTCACCCAAGCATCGTGTAATATTCAAAGGCCCAAGTTTCAACCCTTATGCTAGGCTAGATAGTATCACTAATATCAGTTCTACCGTGGTTCTACCTAACTAAATTACGATATCTGTAATCAATGCTTTTGTAATAACTGTAGTAATCAAGTCGCAATATTTCTGAATTGATTAATTTCAATTAGCTGTGAAAAATTTGTAAACTT
Source organism: Thymelicus lineola (assembly GCA_963932265.1). Lineage (NCBI taxonomy): Eukaryota > Metazoa > Arthropoda > Insecta > Lepidoptera > Hesperiidae > Thymelicus > Thymelicus lineola. Next base: position 8,794,666 of record OZ010683.1, on the reverse strand, counting down.
TGTAACGATTAAATGATATTGGAATATTAATGACCGACATAAAAAATATTTAAACATTATAATTAAAAACATTAATTATTAAACTTGTTTGTACTAATAAATAAATTGGCAATATATCAGATTCAATTGTTTCTTGCATATACGTACTTACTTGTATGCTGTTTGATACTTAAAAGATAATAATTTAATAATATCATAAACATTACTAATAGATAATATGCAGTGCACAAATAGATACAATAAAAACTCTAGTAATCTTAAAAAATTCTTAAATAATTATTTCCTGCATACTTGTAACACTACATAACAGACAAAAACTTAAGCTACAACTTATGTTTATTTATAATGTCATAACTAAACGTGATTACTTGTAAGTAGTTAATTATTGAGGGGAGGCGCGTGCTCACTTACCATGGTAGCAGTATGTTTTATGATCAAATTAATAATTACCACTTCTACACTCAACCACCACACTCCCATTTATGATACACCATCTAAAAACAACACTATTATGAATTACTAATTTTATGACGAGCGTTTACAACGTAATTATACGTTATAATATTGTGATATGTTAATTTTAACACTTCACACGTTATCTGCTAGTGAATAACTACAAATTGTTGTGTGTTTACGTCGATTAACAAGTTATGACTGCGAGGGTCTGTATTTATTATTTCTTTAGTTTGTGGCTATATTTTCGCCAGATTTATTTAGTAAGTGCGTAGGTAAATAGAGAGTTTCAATTAATTACAGTTTTTTATCATAATTATAAAATACTAGCTGTGCCTCGCGGTTTCACCCGCGTTAATTTGTGGAAAAAACTAAACATATGATGTTATAAAGCCTTCCTCGATAAATGGACTATGAAACACAAATAGAATTTTTCAATTCGAACCGGTAGTTACTGAGATTAGCGCGTTCAACCAAACAAACTCTTCAGCTTTATAATATTAGTATAGATTATGATAAAGAAAAATTTCGTAAAGAAATTTGCACACCTGAGTTCATCATAATGTTTTGTGTAAAGTCTGCCAATTTGCACTTGGTCAGTACTGGACTATGGCTCCTCACATTGTGAGAGGAGACCCGAGGCCAGCAGTGGGACAGTTATGGACTTTGATGACGACGATGAATATTGATTGCACATTTTTAACGCCCGACGAAAAAAGAGGGATGTTATATGTTTGACGTGTCTGTGTATCTGTAATTCTGGATGTATGTCTGTGGCATTGTAGCTCTCAAACGGATGAACCAATTTTGTATGAAAGGTGACAGTGTTCTTAGCTATGTTTAGCTTAAATCAAACTGACGGGGGTTTTTTAAATTTTTATTTAAGATTATTTTATTCAAATATACCTACGTCCTTCCCCTTTCAATACCTATACCTGATTTCAGGGTTTCACCAGGATACCAGGGGTCGGATTTTCCTAATAGGCATCATCATAGGCATTTCCTAATTATAATAATTATTAACTTATTCCTACATTAACAATCGTCTCGGTGTGTCGTTGAAATCTTTTAACAAGCTCTTATTACTTTTAAGAAAAAAAATATAATTTGTCTCATTATCTAAGGGCGTATGTGCTCTTTGAGGGGTTTAAGACCAAAAGGTAGCAAAGGTCTACCTACTAAATTTAACAGAATTTGAACCAAGGATTGAGTTCTATTTAGCACGACTTTCAAACCCATAGGCCATCACTGAATTAGGCGATATTAAATGAATTAAACGTACGCGTCAATACTACCTACCTATTAATTTTTAGCTTCTCGATTAGTACTTGAGTACAAATTGCCTTTTCCCCTACGCCGTGTCCCTCCGTTTTTAACACTTCAACGGTTTTTAACGTTTGTAGTATCAATTAATTAAGGAACATTGGGGGAGGAGTATTGAATAGTTGCAGGTATTCGGTCTGGTAACGCTTCCGTATCGCTTACGTGTGCCGTGGCGAATGAGTTATGAATAATAATATATTGTTGGTAATATCTTTGGTGACTTAAATTTTTTCACACATTCCTAGCGGGTGGTGCGGTGAAACGGGGCGGGGGGAAGTGCCGGTGCCACCCGTCGCAAGGCGCTCGCGCGTGAAATTATTATCATATAATACCCCGGCTTTGAGCTCAGTGCGATTATTCAAATGCTCATAGCCCCACGCCTTCGGGCTTATACCCCGCTTTTGCGAGACATTCCTGAATACTTCACACCATCGCTTCTACTAAAATTTGTCAAATATATTCATGTATAATGCGCGAGTCTTGTCATGTGAGCGATAAGCAAATGACAGAAAATGTTATGTAAATTCAAAGTGCCTATAATCCTGAGCAAACACTCTTATAATGTGCGCCTGCAGGGGATAATGGTGGAAGCGTGAGTTACCTCGCAGATAAGACAGTACGGGCCTAAATAACTATTATACTGACTTATCGTATAATTTTGTTGCGTAATTGTGGGTTTCAATAATAGAACTAATTTTGACCCAAAAATACTTCAGTACCAAATAGTTGAATATTCGTACATCGTATATTAGGTTACAATACTTACAACATTAGGTACGCTTTGTTTAAACTCTACAGTATAAAAATTTTGAATCATAAAAAAGTAGTATATAAATACAAAAAGCTTTAAATGTTTGATTGTTATATTTAGTGGTAAAAGATTTTTGAATGAATACTATCCTGTTGCTCTACCTAATATAATAATAAAAGTTATTCAATCAATAGGACCTACTTATCTCTGGTGAGTCTAAATATTGCTTGTCTATCTATTAATTTAATGTCGCACTTCTTCACTACAAGTATAACTACTTGTATACCATAATATTATCTAGGTATACTTTGCCATCTTCATTCTTAAGATGGTCTAGAATGTACCATAGAAAAAGTCCATGGATTCTAGTTCATGCCACTTACGTCTACGTATTTACATACATCTTACTAAATCTCACGTAAGTTGATACGACATACGTCCCGGACTGATATTTGCGAATCATCGAAACCAAATCTAGAGGCTAAGTTTTCATGACAGATAATTACTGAGCAGGTAGGTATTAACTCACAGACCCAATTATAAAGTCGAAATTCTATTATAATAACAGTAAAGTTAAATAAACTTGTTAAAGTTGACCCTCCCGTGATTCAGTCTAAACTTGGCAAGTGGAAAAGGCCTGGAGACGTAAACTAAGCGTTATCTACGAGTGTATTTTGCTTCGGACTCTTTATGAGTTTCAAACGAGATCCGTCACGCAACGTTAACTCGGAATAGAAGTGATAAAGTGGTCGCTAATCTGTCCTATTCGGGTCACACTTAGTACACTTTATTAATCACAAACCTTACAAATTACACCTTACTTCCTGCACCGTGACACCTCCATTCGGTGTATGCTAATTTTATCGTCGCCTCTATTGGACAATTTGGACACCATGACAACTTTTGTCGGGGTTGAATCATTATCTTTATAATTTAAAGTTGCTCATTGTTTTATTCAAAACACCTCCATTAATATTCAAACACTTTTTTCTAATGAGTCTAATTTATTTAACAATGTATGTATCGTTGGTCCAGTCATTATATTGTATTTTTCACGTAATTGATAAACCAACAGCAGGTTGAAATTATTAACGGTTTATAACTACTTAAGTAAGTTAATCGCGGTCAAAAACATCAACATTAAATCCTAGTGTCCGAAACTTTTTTTGTTATGTAAAGTCCATAAATTTCAAGTAAGTATTGTATATTAAATAATAAAACCATTGTATAGCTTTGAAACTCATATTTCAAGGAAGGTTTATAAGAAAGAGCCGAAGCTTACTTACAAATGAGTTTGCCAACGTTCCTAAAAAGTAGTAATGTATGGTGTGACCAATCTCAAACAGCACTTTAGGTCTTTCACTTGCAGGTTACAAAGATATTTAGCAAATACATTTAGCATAAAAGACATTTTGTAGACTCATGTCCGCCCGTCTATTAAGTATTTCCATTTCCATATAAATGTAATATTTTCAAATAAAGTACGTTAAATGAATGTGTCATTCGACATTGAAGTGTTTTTAATTTGTAACAAAATTAAAGTTATCGTAAAAACATATCTAAATAAATAAAGGCACCTCTGTTCGACCTTCCGATGCAAGGTACCTATTATTTTGTATTTACTTATTATTCTTATCAAAGCGCATTTTGTTCCCCGTATTTATGCTCAATTTTATACTTTTAATCGCAAAATTTACACTTTAAACGTGGGGTTCTCGCCATGACGCCTTATGCAAAACAGGTGCTACCTGATACGTGATCGTGCTTTACAGCTTTAAAGGTACTAAGTATCAACAGAACGGCCAACTCAAATTGGATCTTATCGCGTTCAAAATTTATACAGTGTAGCGATCAAATTCCAATGTAAAGTTAGAAGTATCAAATCACCCCGCAGCGAAGCAAATTTAAAACATTATTAACATAACACCGACACGGTAATAATAGAATTGGTGTACAGCAATAAGTCACATTTTAGTTAGTTTTTATTCGCACTTGAGCTCATTCACCGTATAAAAGTTATCGCATTGTAATCGCGTAACGCCATCATAAAACGGTCATATCAGGGTGGAAATTAACTAAACGACCAAAAATAAAGTGGAAATAAAAACCGAGTTACCGAGTACGTAGGTAGTAGTACTTATTAGTATTTGGAGATAAAATGAAGTTGGCCCGCTTTGGGCAATTTATTGGGGTAAGTTATGGGCGGCGCGCGGGCTGAGGCGGCTAATTTATTCGCCGTGCACATAAATTACTTGATTATGAATTCAAGTTAACTCCACTGAATTATTCGTCTGTTGTTGTAGACATTGCTTTGTGTAACAAACAAAGATATTAGATTGAATCTATTCCCTCTTCCCAGAAACTTTATACGCGTCCATTAATAACGCTCTTGTCATCTGGTTATTCATATATGGATATTACATATATTCTTATAATAAAGATTCTAGTTTTCGAGAAATGTTTGCACTTGCATTATTGTTTAAGCGATATTACTAACAAAATTATCTTTCCGGAGCTCAAGCAATTTCACTCGCGATCATTATACACAAAAGTGGATGTAGACGTGAGAAGCGAAAAGAAGCAATCTCATAAAAAGCAATAGTAGGGATTATGTAGAACACCGATGGTAATGCCGAGTTGTTTTCCGAGCGGCAGTAACGTGCCGCAAGTCGCTGCAGCGCGGAATAATCGCGGATACCCATAAAAGATGTAATTTCAGATAAGCTGAAACAGACGAGCACCGCCCTCCACCCCTCCTCCCACCCTTGCTGCCTACTTTCTAATGACTAATTATTATGCTGTGCGTTGCGAGCTTTAATGTCAGTGAGGCTACACTATACTCTGTTCTGTAGGTACGTGCAGGTTATTTCTTCAGTCGAGTTTGCGGTAGGTCATCCATCTACGCGGCGTATCATGTCTGGTTTTCTGTTACTTATTACCTTTCGTTCTTTTGCTTGTGTAATGTAATTTAAATGTTCAATGGAACTTTGTTACACTACTTTAGATATTGTTATGTTAAACGGAATATAAAGGAGTTTTTGTTGCTGATTTGTTTTTATTCAAAACCTTGTTATCTATACTAATATATAAAGCTGAAGTTTGTTTGTTTGGTTGAACGCGCTAATCGTAGGAACTACTAATCCAATTGAAAAATTATTTTTGTGTTTGATAGTCCATTTATCGAGGAAGGCTATCGGAGTTTTGGAAATTCATCCCCTAAGGGGTTAAAATAGGGGTTTGAAGTCACTTTCATACATACCAACTTCGTCAGTTTTAGAGTTATAAACATGATTTTTTTTGGATAGAACTTAGTACGCAACTTCGTTATTTTTGAAGTTATAATAAAAACATGAAAATTGATATATTAGCTCAAGATTAGAAACAAAATTTAACAATAATGCGTTTTTTTGGAAAATCATCCCAAAGAGTTATTTAAGGGGGTGCAAGTTAGTATGGCAACTTCGTCAGTTTTGAAGTAAAAAGGGTGAAAATTTGTATATTAGCTTATAGTAAGGGGGAGAGAGAGAGGGAAGAGGGAGGGGGAGAGGGAGGTAGAGGCAGAGGGATGGCTTATACTTAGGGCAGGGGGAGGGGGAAGTGGGAGGGGAGGAAGGAGAGGGAATTTAATGATCTCTCATTTGTTAAACCTACCAAAACTACAAAAGTTAAAATAACAAAGTACATACATTCACTGATTGTTAGGCGATAAGAAGTTCGCCGAAATAGCTAGTATAAAATAAACTTTTTATTGAGTAATTGGGCAGGAATGGTCAACGCTTTCGTGTTATGTGGATTACGCGTATCATGATTGTCATTACAAGTCGGTTACAAATACGTTGCTTCAATGAAAACAGCCTTTCTGTTCAATTTTAATATTTTCTGCATAAGTTAAGTATTTTTTAAATTATTAGTAAATTCATTTTGCGGTTCACTGTGATAAAAGGTACATTATGATTTTTGCTTATTTATAAACAATTGAGGCATTCTTCATATACGAATAGCCACCACCTACCATCAGGAACGGTTGTTTGATAGGTACGTTTCTGACACTAAAAAATTCAACATAATAGGAAATTACGTAGCTTTATAATTATTTCAGCCGATAATTCAACGAATAACTTAATATAAACATGTGATTGATAAACGAAATAAAGGTAGGACCGGGAATGAATGCTAAGACGTGGGTCCGTGGCGCCGGCGTGATGCCGCCGATAGAGGGCGCGCCGATGTGTGATACCCGCATTACCATACTGTTCGCGCCGCACTCATTATCTGCGATTAGCTCCATTACTAACGTTGCTACCACTGTATCGCTCTTTAGCAAGCTGTTACTAATAAGCTCGCAGGACGCGCGCTTAACTAAATTTTCAGTTGATTTTCACAAGTTTCAGGTTTGACGACAGTTTTGGACTGTTTTTTCTTTGTTTTATCATTGCGTATAATGTTCATTTTTTTATTACAGACGATTGAGCTATTTATGATTCTAAATTTATATTATCGATTGTGATTTTTTATTCTAAAAAATTCGTGGAGTATAAAATTATACCCGCATTAGGAACACCTATTATTTATTAGTTTTGGTTATCATGGACACACACAAATAAGATAGGATGTAAATTTTAAGCAATCAAACCCGAGAATGTGTTCCCCTGTTTATATTTTTAACCAACTTCAAAAAAAACGAGGAGGTTCTCAATTCGTCTGCATTTTTTTTTATGTTTGTTACCTCAAAACTTTCGACTAGGTGAACCGATTTTGATGATTCTTTTTTAATCGAAAGCTGGTGTTTGTCGTGTGGTCCCACTTAAATTTTGTCGAGATCTGATAATGGCACCCATGAGAAAACAATATAAGTCTTAAATTTTCATTAAGTATGTGCGCGACAAATGGACGAATAACTCAATACCTATCACGTTAACCGATTTCGATGATTCTTTTTTATTGTTATTGGAAAGGATGTACTTCATTTGAAGTCGATTTTTTTTTGTTAAAATTTTAGATTATAAATATTAATCACAGTTGGGATTCTATCTCAGGACCATATCTGTAAATTGTCATGTTGCTAAAGAAACGAAAAGGAACTTTTTACCAATAAGTACGGTCTACTTATGTATATTTAGTATTATTCATGGACAAAAAAAGGCATTATTAATTTGACAATACATATAGTGGTTAATTCAATTAATAATGAGCCCAATGGCTATTCTTATGGGCCTACCTGTTTAATGGGGCGTCTCAAGTTAGACACCTATTAGGTACTTACAACGGTTATTAGCACTTTTCCTAAATGAAATTGAGTAGAAAGTCATCATCATCATTAATATATAATTTTTTTTCACTTTTACAATCATTTTCACAATCACCATTGGTAAGTTGTCTGTGAAACTAACATACTGAGCATTAAGTTAGTATAATATTCTTAGTTTAAGTCAACCAGCAACGGACGGAACTGAAGAGAATTTAAATAACAAACGCTTAATTATGCCCCGATGAAGCAGGTAATCGATCGGAATTATACAAATAGTGTGTAGTGTAACGGTTTGAACATATTGGCATATATCCGTGACTAGTTTACGAGAAGTACGACATTGCATATTAATTGGTGCCGCTATCGAATTGCACATCGGTACCAGCCACCAAGCTGAGAGCTGTGAGCTGTGAGCTGGGAGCTCCCATCACTACTCAACATTAGGGTCCACAACCCTAGCTTGCCTGAGGCTCCGGGAATATTCCGAGAATATTAGAGCTACTGAGTTCTTAGGACCAATAAGTACTGCGATTTTCTTTCTATAAAAAATATTGTATGTAATGAACAAAATATCTTATATTTCACACAAAAGACGTATTGTATTATTTTTGTTATAAATGTGTCGTTCTTGAAGGGAGTGTAAATCTTATAATACTTATATCTACATATAATAGGTCCACTAAGCTAAAAATTTTTGTATGGAAATATTGAAAATCGAAAATCTGCCTAATGCATTTTTTAGTGATTATTATTATCATTAGATGGCGTTGTTACTATTACATTATAATATTATCTACGTTACCACGTACGACAACGACGATGATGATGATGTTTCACATCATCAGAATAGGATGTAACAAGATTATTATTATCATCAGTACTGATCAGTAAGAATGCCATCTAGATTCTGTGTTACGAACTACAAATATAACGCATAACGTAACGAAGAAAGTTTGATTTTACTCCTCATAATTTTTTCATACCGCGGGTTTAAATATGAAAATCGATTCTAATGGAATTAAACCCCAAAAATATAACATAAATATCTGTATCTTATGTGTAATGTCCTATTGGCGATACAACATAAATACTACACAAGTGTTCAACAACTTTGGTACGTATGCAGCCTTTAACCCCGTTAGCCGGGTGCTGGCTGCCGTAATGGGAACAACCATTGCGATGATACATCACCTTGTAAAGGCGAAGGTCTGTTTCAATTGACAGGAGAGCGAGCGATTTAGTGAGCCCTATCATAGGCAAATTAAAACAATTCAATTTTTGCACGAACACAAGTACAACGTAACGTAAGTCATAGGAAAAATAATGAAATGTTTGCATGTTTTTAGGGTTCCGTATGAAAAAAAACTAAACCCAAAATATAATCACTTGTGTATCTGCCCGCCTTTTACAGCCAATTTACTTCGAAACTACTGGACCAAATGAATAGAAACTTTGTACATATTACTTTTTTTTCTAGTCCGGTTAGAATTACTCGCTAATGTCCTCGATGATTTTAATATTAGTATGTACAATCGTTTTATAATATGCAACCGCGTATATGACAGCACGCCTGTCAACATAATAATGATGTCCACCTCCAAGGGACTCGGTAATGAGCATAATCTAGTCAAAGATCAATCACGCTCAGCTCATATTTTATGACGTGTTCTGTTTCATAATACAACAAAGGTATGCAGGCTCATGAGTTTAGAATTTATTCAATAAAATCTAAAAATTTTACTTAACTGTTTAAAAGATTTAAAGTTTTTTATAAAATACTTATTGATATTTATTATTAAAAAAGTAAAATCAACGATTAACAAAAATGTAGATACTTATTATTTTATTACTTATACATATCAGATTCGATCTCTATCTTTTCCAAAGCCTATTTTTACTGACACAACCTAATGCGTTAGTGTTACACATTTTTTTCAGAGTAATTATAATTATACAATAATAATGGTAATAATACATTATAATATTAGTAAAATACAATTAATATGTCCGTAAGTGAAATTTTCAGTGAAATTCTACATTTCCAAACGAAGATAACAAGAATTTCTAGTAAAGAATTTACTATTATTTTAGTAAACATACTTAATCAGGAATTCTAATTAAATGTAGGTGTGTAAGTATAAACATAATATAGTTATAGATTTGAACAGGTAACCCTAAAACAAGATTTTACTGACGTGCAAGCAACTTGCCTATTGAAAGTCTAGTTCATGCAATGCGTAGAGTTACCGCACTCGCTAACTATACCCCCGTACCGACAGAGTGAGCGCATTCTAATATGCAAATGTATTTAAATGCTGAGCCCTCTTCATTACGCCAGTATCGATCTTAGATACACAATTTGTTACTTGATAGGTACCCAAAGTCTGACAAATCGGGCTACAAGTAATAAGAGTATCTATGGATACGTTGATCGGTTCACGATTACAGTTTAGGGGAGTCATTTAATTATAATACTTTGTTATTAGTATAATAATAATAAAAATATTCATGGAAAAATATGCCTTTTAGATTAGATTATGATGAATGCGTGCTTTGTTCTTGTATCGCAATATCATTATTATTATTCACTGGTACGCGACCATACCACATCCCAGCAACCGAAGCGGTGTCGCTGCTGGCATTGCGGTTGCGTTGTGACATCCTCGTCACGGTTGACGTGAACTAAATGAAGTGTGTGTAGCTCAAGTGTGAATAAAACTGTACGTTTTCATACTAATTCGCCCTCGACCACGTTGTTTTGTAATCTTGTTGTAGTTGAAGTACAAATGTACACAAACTAACGCCCCGATTCAAAGTCACTAACGGTTACTTTAATCGCTCCTTAGTAAAGAATCACCATAAAAATTCTGTACTAAGGAGCGATTTCAGTAACCATTAATGACTCTGAGTTGTGGCGTAAGAAAAATAACTAAGAAGGACAAAACTGGTTATATTGTCTTGTTCTCTCGGTATGATTTCTATTCCGTTTGGAAATTTTAATTTGCTACAACTGATTTATTCTTATTTGAAAAAATGTTACAAACATATTTCACATTATTTACATATTACCTTTTGCCCGGAGCTTCACCCGCGGTAGAGTGGTTTAGAAACTAAATTTTAATTAATTAATTTAGATTTATATGCCCGTGGTTTCACGCTCGTGGATATAGATTTTTTACAAATCCCGCGGGAACCCTGATTTTTCCAGAATAAAAAGTAGCCTATGTGTTAATCTAGGGTATAGCTATCTCAATTTCAAATTTCATGCCAAATCAGTTAAGTAGCTTTGGCGTGATTAAGGAACAAACATCCAAACATCTTCACAAACTTTTACATTTATAATATTAAAAATAATCATTGGGAAACCAGCATAATCTGCCATGCTTTCATTCAGATGTTTGAAGCCCACCAAGCCGCATTTGGTCGTCTTAATAGACTGACCCTTTTAACTATATTTACAAAATGAATCAGAAGTATATAAAGTTAAATAAAAACGATAAATACACTTTGTTTATTAATTCACTAAATAATGTTGCAAATACCGGATAGGTATGCAAAATAAAATAGGCCGAGCTAAGCGACTCGAGTGGTCTTTAACCATCGTTAGTATTCTCTAACTAACTAGTTGCAGTCCCCAATCAGATTAATCTTAAATATTTATTGCACATAGTCCGTTCGAAGACGAAGTTGTTAAATTAGTATGACGATGGTCACACTGATGGTGAAGAAAACGGTGGTACCATCGTCGGTCAGACGTGGGTGGGCTGCCACAGACTGATTAGGACCTGATGAATATTAAACCGCCACTTTGTACACAAAGTAGCGATATTGAAATTATAATGGCGAAACTACTGTTTAATGTTTCCTAAATGACGTTTAACGTGGGAAGTTTAAATACTCGGCTTGTAACTGTAATGAAAATGTTGTTGATAATATTGATGTATTCATGCAATGTAAATAAATGGTTTCCTGTGGGTACGTTCACTGAAGAGAGTGAAGGAGCTTAGTTTTACCACATTGTCTTGATTGTCTTGATTGTCTTGATATGAAGTACTGCTGTAAAAATTATATTTTTCAATAATTTATTATAATTAATACGTACATACCTATATATCATATTAATCGACATGTCATAGTAATTATAGAAGTAGGTATTACCTATATTGCACTTGAATCTCTGTCTTAAACAATTAAACCAGACTTTTAAATATGTAATAATAATTCTTATGGATTGCATAAGGTGTGAGTAGTAATATTTGTGTGCAAGTTAGGTTCAATGAAGTGATCATACTTCGCATACGGATATTTAATCTGCTTGCTGTTCCAGAATTTATATCTGCTTCATGTTTAATGTACCAACCACTTCCCCTTATACTAATACATTTGCGACGACGACCCATTTGCTATCCGCCAGGCAACTTGTTGGTGATGCCTTCCGTGTTACATATGTCCAAGTACGGCGGTGACCTACTACAAACGTGTGGATATTAAAATTGATTTTAGTATAATTATGTAATAACTAATTATGTTTCTAAGTTACCATGTATTACAAGCGTATAAGGTTTCTGTTCTTCTACATAATGCCGAAATTACTAACCTCAGATATAACAATCACTTATAATATACATTTGCTAAGCAAGCGATATGTTTTTATATTACGAAATCCGCTAAACAATCGAAGTGTCACATAAATTTTCCGTCTAACCTCGGTATAAACATTTTTTATAAATCAACTTTTTATCAAAACATACAACAAAATAAAGTAAAAAAATATTCAAACAAATTTTGTAGTGCTAAACAAAATGGTGGCAACTATGAAACTAATAAAGCACTTCCCTTTCCGTATCGGAAATCGATTAGTCGCTGCTAATCCGTAACCTACAGCGATGCTAAAGCGAACAGAAAAAACAAAACTGCTTCACCTGTCGAATCTGATAAAAGTGTTTTATTTAAATTTCTTTGGCTGGCGAGCCAAAACGAGCAGAAAGTTGCATTTGTGTCTTATTAAAAGAAATTTATAGTTGCAGCCACTATGGCTGATTGACCTCGGTCATTCGAAGGATAACAGGCTACCGTGAATACTAAATTTTAATATTATGAACCCTCTATATCCGGTTTGAACAAAATTTTGTCATGCAAATATTGTAATTAATGTCGCATTTGCATACCAGATACTATAGTGGGAGATTACGTACTGAACGACATTATTATGTGTGTAATTGTTTTTCGTTTTGAAATTCAATAACGATATAATCCTGGTATCCTATTACCTAATATTATAAATGTAAAAGTTTGTGAAAATGTTGGATGTTTGGACTTTTGAATGTTTGTTACTCAATCACGCCACAACTGCTTAACCGATTTGACTGAAATTGTGAATGGAGATAGTCTATACCCTGGATTAACACATAGGCTACTTTTTATCCCGAAAAGTTTAGGGTTCCCGCGGGATTTGTAAAAAATCGATATCCACGCGCGCGAAGCCACGGCATCATCCAATATCTCATAGTAAAAAACCGGGCAAGTGCGTGTCAGCTGCCACGCGCAATATAGAGTTCCAAAGTAGTAAGTTTATCGACTATTACTCATTAACTATCATAGTATACAAACATAGCCGTGATAGTTTTCCTTGTAAATTCATCACATAACATCGTCATCAAAGTACCTACATCAAAGTACATCAATGCACCTTGAACGAGTTTTTGCCTTATTATTTAGGTATCATCGACTGATTGTGAATTCAGAATGTCTGCTATCAAAAAAAGCTTGTCATAAAACAAATGACTTTTTAAAAGTAAGGTATCGTAGAGAAAAAACACTGTCTCACATGAAGCTCATTTATTTAGCGTCCAGCAACAGAGGTGCAAGGTGCGCCGGCGCACGTGCCCATTGCCCGAGGCTCACAGTTCTTACGTCTGTTCTCGATACAAATGTCATACATCTTACCGCCTAAACAACAATACGATGCAAAGTAGACCTTCGCACCTTGAACCAAGAATTATTTAAATAATTCCATAAAGGAAATGGATATTCAAAATAATATCACCTCGGGGTTAACGATTACCGGTGCGCGCTTCCACTCCAGATGGCTGGATAAACGGACGTTTGTTTCCGCAGTGATATCTGAATTAACTGATATAAAATACTCAAAAGGTGTTCATTACCATGATTAATTCGAAGTATATTTCTTGGGTGCCCATTGTTATTTTAGATTACAATTGGGATTAAAAGTTATGGGCTTAGTTCAAACTTGTAACGCGTGTGTTGGATTTAGCTAGTTTACCTACATCTTGGTATCACTGGTGCACAATTATTTTCTACCGGATGGCGATGTTCACTTATCATCAGGCCTGTATGCTCGTCTATCACTCCATTCTCTGGGCCATGCGTGATACTCGGAACAGAGCAAAATACAAAATTAGTTTGATATTATATTATATATTATTTTGCTTTACATTAACGATTTATTCGCAGGAAAAGGTATCTTATTAATACTTGTGTACCTAATAGATACACAAAAATTCGCTCTTATCAATTAAGTATGGAGATTACAGTAAATTAATAAAAAACATCCTGACAATATTTTCATTACCATTACCAGTCCTCATTACATTATTTGAATTAAGTTCTTAAATGTTAATTAATTGTAAACATAAAACATGTGCAGGCCTCGGCTTCTGTAGCAACTTAGTCTACAATCACCTGTGAACAACGACCCAGCTCGAATAGAATCTTAGTCACGTAAAATCTTAAACCTCGCATGCTAACTTTGCCAGAAGCCAGAACCTACCTCATTAAAACAAAACAGCAAACCCTGACATAACCAGAGCTATACTATTAACAAATCTCCAAGAACTTGGCAAAAGGATGTGCATCGGTTGTTAGCTTTTTGCGAACCATTAATTACGCGTACAAAATAGTTATTTCTCGGCTAGATACTGGTGGTGTCTGTAAGGTGATCGCCGACTCTGGCAGCGATGGCCGGTGAAGCCTGCGAGGGCACCGTCCATCTTACCGCGCTCGCTCACTGAGTACATTCCCGTGTAAGTTTTTACACCTATTATTTTATGTGTCGGCGAGTAAAGTTCGGTACGTGAGTTATAAACTCGCTCGCGCCTCTCTCGCCCCTACTTTATAGGTATTAACGACTTGTCCGAGAGTTTTCTTATAAATAAATTTGAAGGGTAACAAGGCTCGCTTTTGTCGGATTAGTAGACTGGATCTTGTTTCACTTTGTTGCGGAGCCTCTTCTATCTTTTTGTAAACCGGAAAATCTCGAGGTGTGTGCCTCGCAAGCTATCGTTCAATTTTAAAATGAATATGCACGGTACCGGCATTTAGTTTTCGAAGCAACTCTACACTGCATTTTGCTGGGTAGTTTGAAATGTGCCTATCACCGCTTGAGTTACTGAAATCTGAGGATCACGTGACATAAAGCCATAACGCGTAGAGAAGACAATAAAAGAGGTCATGTGGAAGTTAAGAGCGCTACCTGTAAAATATCAGAGCAGTAAAGTAAATGCAGTGGTAGTGAGGCGCGCGGACGTGCCCGCGACTTTACTTTGAGGAAAATGAACGTACTCAACCGTAATATCCACTTGCCCGTTATATCTTCGTTTGCAGATGAATTATTAATCAGAGGCAACTGAAGATTGCGTATATATCAATATCCCAACAATTTTCTATTTCACGTCCCACAAGGAATACGCGCGGAGTACAATAGATATTCTTAGAACACGCGTTATTACTACAAAAGTCAATTTATGACTGCACTCTCGAGGTTTCAAATATCTCTAATGGAGTAAGAGTGAGCCGTTACACATCTTCCCCCACAAACTGCATTATAATGTCTTCGCCGAAAATAACCGCACATAAATATAAAACAATGTGAAACCACTTAAAGCGAATAAAATACACGTCTACTTCAACTCGGTAAAATGAATTTATTAATAACGGAGACAATGAACGTCTGAAACAAATGTTTCGATTTTTGTATTTTTAATTGTTCTCCGGACGACACCGAGGACGCATTAGAAGAACGAAAATAAATCCCGGATCATATTCGACATCGACACACGGCGTTTGTCTCGCGTTCCCGCGCCGACACCCGAATAACTCGGCATATTGACTTACTACTCTTCACAATTTAGGTACCCATAATATTCTCTCGACCTCAACTAAACTGTCACAGATCTCAGACTCCCCAACCGCACTTTATAATACTCTCCAGAAATAATTATTGAATTGTAATTTCACGACGTGTCGCGAACTTATAGCAGCGAGTGCAGTTCTTAGATGATATCTTCGCCGTAATTAAAAATCTTGTCGTGACATTCAGAGCCCCATCCCGCCTCCGCACTCTTCTGCCTCCCTCAATATTGTTGGCGATTGAATCGCAATTAAATGCAACGAATCAAAGTACACTTTATTAAAGGGGTCTGATAGCTCAAAATGGATAATGAGTATATCGCAAGGCAAAATCGAACGTGCTGCCGTCGAAATGCCAACCATTTTATTTATTCGCCTTAATTATGTATCTTGTCTTAATTTACGATTGGATCATACGATAATCTGAAACGTAATTTATTATAGATGCTTAGGTATTCCAGTCATTTCCATAACAAGATTTAGGATTACAGAGAATGATGTCGAACTCGCGCTCGTCGCTCGGAGCTCGGTGTAACGATTAAAACGTATTATCGACATTTATTCGTATTTCGCAATTAAGTGAGCCCGCGGATAGCAGCAAGCGCGCGATGCGCGGCCTTCGATATCGTCATCAAGTTTAATTTTGTTATGTGTCGATGCCATGACGGCCGACGTCGCGATACGACCACTGTCCGCAGATAGCCTTAATGAAAGTAATGGAGGTTTATTAACGATCCATCGCCCCTGTCGCACTCCTACCTATCTCGGTATATTCACCGATAGATTGGAAACCAATGCAAAACGTGCCAAGAGAACAAAGAAAGGCACATTTGCTAATTACCTACGGTTTTGCTCGTGTCGTGCGCACAGACGCCGGGTCGTGAGCTCCCGAGATATGACGATAACACATTCATAAATAATTAGAGCGAAATTTTCTCATTTGTAAGACGGTAGTCATGATATTTGGTAGCAGAGCCCTCTGTTCTCAGAATGCTCAGATCTAGATAACTGTTGTACGACACGCCTGTTCTCCTCTTATTTTTCTACATATCGAGATGCGTCGGAGACAGTGAAGCTCGTAGTATTGTCTAATAGTCACCGTCAAGAGGAGGTATTATTATTCTACCACGAGACATTTCTTGCAGAAGACTTTGTTGGACTTACAAAGGATAGTGTATATCAAAAGACACTTTAAAAAGAAACACGAGTAATTACGTGTCTACTATTAAATATACTTACGTGAAGTTACTTACTACAACACTGGACATTATCTTTTCAATACAGTTAACCACATTAACTAGAGAGTTTGTGGAAACAATAGAAATATACAATGACAATATGAAAAAAACGGCATTTAAGTCGTCGACTTTAAACCATTTGTGGGTTCAGTCACGGTCGGAGCATCGCATGCCAGGGTTCAAATTTCAACTTCCGTTTGATCCACGAACAATCGATATTGTTATCGCCAACGCTTCATTATAAGCCAAACAAAAATAAATTAAGAAACGTAGAAACAAGCCCGACAAAATTTGAGTCCACTGCTCTACTACTTTCTATTCAAAAGCACAGGATGTGATAATTATACGCGCAGTCGTTGCAGCAAATCAATAAAATATCGAAAATCATGCAGGAGATAACTGGTTTTAGTTAATTTCACGAAATCCGTAACAAGATTGCTGTAGGATTTTGCCGAGTCACTGTTCCTAAATTAGAATTTTTCAAGCGTACAAGCATAGCCAATCGCTATGAGCATAATGTTATCAGTTCCAGACATTGAGTCAATTAACAAAAATTTAATAAGAAATATTAATTAAATTAAGTAGGTAGCAGACACGGCAGCTCTATATTTGTCAACAAAAAAATAATTGGTTTTTCTTATGATAATAAAATTTTTGCTTCCTATCTACAATAGGCATGGCTGTGGTTTTGGTATTTTTTGTATTAATTTGACTGGCATAACACAGCTTACCTGATGGTAAGTGGCTTTCATCGCTTATTTAGATACGTCAATTACCTCAAGGGCGTCACATGTATATTGTCAGAGACAAAGCGGTGAGACCGATATTTTTTGAAAATATTTTTTTAGTATATTAAATATTTTAATGGTGTACAAACTCTTGAAGATACACTTAAGAAAGAACATAGAAAGAAAGAGTTATGTTCTCACAATTACGGCTTTATCTCCAAGCAGGGTTCTCTATCATTATTATGCTCTAACTACGAGTAATGCCATTTCTGTACTATCGTACCCTTTAATATTATAGTCACGGGAAAACATAGTATCTTGGTAAATACAGTTTTACAATGGCAATTTTGTGGCAATGGATTTCAAATACATCGTTAACATCCATAATAAGTGGAAGCTGAAAATAAGTGGCAGGTACCTAATCAATTACTCGATGATAGAAGTTAAAAATAGACATAGAAGACAACCGTAAAACAAAAAACCCAATTTTTCTTTATTAAAATGTTAATCTAGACACGCAACAGCTTGTCCAGCCAAAGTTCAAAAAAAGGGAACTGATAACGCAGCCTTCACAACTCAAGACCTATTTAACCTACATAATATTGAAATTTGGCATATTTATTAAAGCCCCTTAACTTATTTAGAATTCAAAATTTTATAAATGTATAATACCTACAAACTGTTACTGGTATACTGTTACTGGTATCTCGCATTTTGGTGACTGATTCGCTGACATAAGATCAAAAACCTAACCTACTTACAGATGACCTAGAAAATTGATATTTGGCATCAAGGTAGACTATTAGGTGTATACAAAGGAAAAAATCTAAAAACTGAAAATTATTGATAATTATTAGGTGAATTCAGTAGACCCACTGAAATCCGACAGATTTGTCGGATTATAGAGTATATTAATTATCAATCATCAGCCCTTGGAGGTCCACTGCTAGACATAAGCCTCCCCTAACTTGCACCACTGACCGGTCCTGAACCTTCTGAATAAAGCAATATCAATAAATACTAATAATTTCTAGACAAAGAGTAGGTATCTCAACAAAAACATAAATGTGAAATGAGAGCCAAATTAAAAAAAAATTGCGATTTAAATGGGTGCCAAGTTCTGTGTAGAAAATCCTAAATTTTTTGTCATTCATACTAAAAAGCTTTAGCTTATCTAATATTCGTCATTCAATTAAATATTGTTATTGAGAACGATTGTAGACTTCCGCAATCGAATGAAATAGGGTTTTTTCGTTGTAAATACAAAAAGTACAGATCTCATAAAAACAAACAATCTTCAGCGCATAAATTAAAATTTCCTCCTACCGATGTCAGTGGGAAATCAAGCATAAATATTAATACTATAAGGGACTGAATAAAGACTTGTATGCACTTACCATGCATGCACCGAATAGGTACGAAAACGAGTGTTACTCGATCTATAAAGTCCTACAAAATGCACTTTGTTAGATGCCAAGCCGACACGCGGTCGTTGTTGCTATGTATCGTGCATCATGCTCGAGTATGCAAATACGAGGGATAGTGTATAAAGGACTTATCTCGATCGATATTCGGTTATTACGATTGTTACGATGCCAAGTTTCATGTTAATTTATGGAATGAAACTATTGCTATTACCTGCTGAATTCTGCGACAAATGGAGTAATATATTTTATTGGAACTTGTGAAAGTAGGATAAAGGTTGTAACTTGTAAGTAGAGTCAACATAAAGAAAATTAGAACGTCAAGCCATAGGTATTGCTTGACGTTCTAATTTTCTGATTCTATTTATGATTTCTGATGTTCTAATTTTCGTCTGATCCATTTTATCAGCCATACTTTTTTATAGTTGCCGTCAAAACAGCTGACGATACATCTGGCCGCTTACCACCGTCCCTCATGGACATCAGCAATACCAAAGGCATCACCGATGCGTTTCAAATCAAGAAAGAAAATATAGAAATAATACACGATTCATAACATGTTCTAGCCACAGTCATAGTTAAACGAAAATTTTTCCATGGCTTACTGTTTTTACATTTTAATTTTTTTAACAAATATCAGCATCATTAAGTTATCTGAGATTCTCCAAAGACAAAGACGAGTTAGAACTTAATTTCTCTGAATCTTCATCAGAGGTCTTCACTCAGATATCCGAGCATCATCAACAGAGAGAGAGACACTCATCAACGATGAAGATGATTGGCTTTATAATTGTGGTCATTTACTTTTGGTGTTACCAATCACCATTGACTTATTACTGCCTATAAACAAACAATAAATTATCATTAACGAGAAATACGGGTATCGATAGAAGTAAAACATTATTTGTTCTTCAACGTCAATTACTTTATATCATGTTATATTCATTGGACAATGCACTCGAGCTGATTAGTGGAATGCTCTTTAAGACGCCATTAAAATAAATAAAGTATTCGAAACAATTTGAAGTGTTAAGTGACCGCTGGCCATCAAAAATTACGAGATAAAGGGTAACAAAGCCGGACTAGTGACTTATGAAGTGATTAAAAGAAAGTAAGGTTAGCATACAAAACCGTCTGAAGTAATACTTTTTGAAGTTGGTAATTTGTAAGTTTATTTTCAAGTTTCAAGTTATACTTGTTTTGATAGTTTATAGCAACATGACGAGAGAGTAATTTCATGAGACTCGTAGTAATCTCGAAGTAATCTAATTAAAGTTATAAAGTTACGAATGCATGTATAGGTAGTCTACGCTAATATAAGCTTGAAATCGCACTATACTTGGGAAATCATTTTAAGGTTCAAAGTTAACAGAGTCAATATACAAAAAATATTTGAGAGACCTCAGACCGCCAAGCGTAAGAAGATCTATAAACCACACTAAGATTTTGCTCAGACTTTAAATTGTTCGAACAAAAATAATGGTCTGATTTAGGACCATTATTTAACGTTTGACGTTTGATATACCTTTTAAAATTGTCAGTCATCCTCACGTTTGACTGCAGTTTTCTGAACAAATTCCAAGTCTAAGTGCAGTTTATAGATCTCACCCTCAATGAGGTTTGCTTTGTATTTGTAGGCGCACGGTACACACGATGCCACGCGCTCTATTACACTGTACTGATACCACAATCAGGTAACAGCTCGCGTGACATCTTTATGATGTTACAAAAACCATTACTAACGACACCTTTTTAGTTACTCGCGATAGTGCAGGATTCGAGACAAAACGGTTCAGAGTCATCGGCACCTGTGCGGCCGCTCATATCAACTGCACATACCTCTAAGCTATGGATATACATATAGATATATGTAGGCACCTAATTAGTTTTTACGGAATGTAAAAATGTTTGAAACAACGAGTGTGGTCTTTGAGATCATACCATCCTTCTTTGGTTTATCACCTACCACTTTGGTAACGTAAACGCGCCCAATAACGCCACCCCAAAATCTGTGTCCAATAGCGCCAGTTTTTTTAATCACTGTTTTAAGGCATACTATAGATTTCATGAAAGTTGTAACCTAAAAACATTTTAGGTATGTATATTGAGAAACAAAAATAATAAAGTTTGTGTGCGTAAATAATCAGCAAACAGAATAATTTGATATTAACTGCGACGCGCCCGCAACGGACGCCCGTCTCATAGTGTTGCGTTCCTGGCTATGTAAGTAAACATAATTATTACTTAAGAGAAATTAACTTAAATAAAATGTGCATACCTGCATGCAAATGTGTAAATATAATAAATAATATATTGGTTTTCTAGATTCACATCTAATATTAACGTTCTGACTATTTTTTGTGGTTTAATTCGAATTTTCCCTTAAAGCGGTAATAGAAACATAATTTTCATAAGTTGCTTCTAATACCGCCCCATGGCGTTGTTAGATGTTTTGCAATAGTTAGCATTTTAGATTTTATTTCTTTTAATACGTAATTTTCGATGTTTCTTTTAACTTGTTTGATTCTTAAGAGTATATTACATAATTTGATCAATTAACGCCATACATTTTGTCTCATAGATTTTCTTTTAAACAAGATTCGACGTAAGCAATAATTTTTAGTAATGTATGGCAATGTATTTTAAATAATATCTCATATCAAAATTAAGAAACTTTTTGACACCGAAAAATAATCATAGCAATGACATCCATCAAAACACGTTTGCATTAAAGCAGAAATTTTAGCCAGTTATTGTTTATTTTTGCTGTCGCTAATAGAATAAAGTAATCTTCATACTTAATTCTATTACCGACCCGTACGGTCTTATTTATAAAAATCTCTTATTGTAATCGGTCCTTCGCACTATGTGGCCAGCCCATTTCCACTTCAGCCGGCTAAATCTTTGAGCTATGTCGGTTACCCTTGTTCGTCTACGGATCTCCTCATTTCTGATGCGATCACGTAGAGAAATACCGAGCATAGCCCTCTCCATAGCCCGCTGCGCTACTTTGAGCTTGTGGATTAGGCCAATAGTAAAGCACCACGTCTCGGATCACACAATGCTCGAATACCTTCGACTTCAGGCACTGAGGTAGTGTTTTGGACGACAAGATATGACGCAGTTTCCCGAACGCACGCAGCCCATCCGAGTTGGATTCTACGAGTGACTTTTTTCTCGAAATTGGACTTACCCATCTGGATCACTTGTCTCAAGTAATTGTATTCGTCTACAACTTCGAGAGCAGCGCCATCAACAACAACCGGTACGGGTGTGACATGGATATTCGACATGATTTTCGTCTTGTCCATGTTCATCCTAAGACCCACTCGTTGTGAGGCACTGTTCAAGTCCCCAAGCATTGTACCAAGTTCTTCCAGGGAACCCGCCAGGATGACTATATCGTCGGCATATCGCAGGTGTGTGATGTATTCGCCGTTGATGTTAATGCCATGTCGTTTCCACTCCATCAGCTTGAACAAGTCTTCCAACGCAGAGGTGAACAGTTTTAGGGATATGACATCCCCTTGTCTGACACCTCTCTGCAATTGGATGGGGCTCGTTGCTGGGTCGTGTACTCTGACGGACATGGTGGCAGATGAGTACAAACATTTCAACTCCTCGATATACCGGTAGTCGATCCGGCACCGCTGGAGAGAATTTAGTACCGCCCAGGTCTCAATAGAATGAAAGGCTTAACTCATAACTCATAATTCTTTATTGCGTCAAACATGGTACATAATAATGTGGTGGTAACAATAACATAATATCATAGGTCAGCATATTTCAGAGCTTTCTCATAGTCCACATAGGCAACACATAACGGCAAATTATACTCCTCGGTCTTTTGTATAATCTGCCGCAGTGTGTGTATATGTTCTATGGTGCCTTTTCGGAATCCTGCTTGTTCGGGAGGCTGGAAGTCGTCAAGCCTGCGTGCAATGCGATTTGTGAGGACCCTCGAAAACAGCTTATAAACGTGGTTCAGAAGTGCAATGGGTCTGTAGTTCTTCAAAAGGGCATTATCGCCCTTCTTGAAGAACAGCGTCACCACACTTCTGCTCCACGCTTCCGGGGTAGTTCCGGTTGATAACGGAATCGAACAGTTTTTGGAGCGCCACTAGAAAGGGTTTTCCTCCAGCTCTCAGAAGCTCGGTTGTGATTCCGTCATCTCCCGGTGCCTTGTTGTTTTTAAGCTGTTTGAGAGCCTCTCTAATCTCATACAGGCTAACGTCCGGGATATCTTCGGTTTAGCTCGCTTGTCGCTCTCCTGCGAGGAGGTGGAGCTTGAGAGGAGGCATACTACCGTCCGTAGTATCTCTCAGTCTCCCTCAGAACTTCGGGTTTCGACGAAACCATGGTGCCAGACTCGGTCTTCAACCTCGTAAGCTGACTTTGCCCAATAGACAGATCCCTGGCGAACACTTTTGAGCCCTGGTTTCGTTCAATAGTGCTTTTTACACAATTTGCGTTGTGTTTTCGCAAATCGCGTCGCCTGCACTTGGAGATCTGTTCATTGAGCCGTCGGTATTCCCTCATAGAGGTTGGAGACTGCACACATAGTTCTCGTCGATCCCTCATAAGACCGAGAGTTTGTTCTAAGAGAACCTGAGATCTACCACTAGGGTGGGTCTTGAAATACTTCGACGCTACCTCGTGGACAGTTGTTACTATCCTGGTGTTATACTCGTCCACTGACGTGCACGATTCTAGGTACGCAAAACGGTTTTGCAGCTCAAGTTGAAAGTTTTCGGATCCCTGGATTTGGATAGGTGTTGGGCGAAGCGTAGACTTCATCAGGCGTGACCGTTACAGCTTCAGGTCGATATTTAATGTGCCTCTTACAAGTCGGTGATCGCTTCCGGTTTTAAACCTGCTGATCACAGAGATATCATTAAATATGTGCCGTTTGTCTGCCAGAATGAAGTCTATCTCACTTTCCGTGGAACCATCAGGACTTATCCAAGTCCACTTGTGTTCGCTATTCGCAAATTATAACTTATTCCAAATTCAAATCTCCCGATGATTGAACGTGGTTCGCGGATTGGCCAATAACAAGACTCGGTCGACCCGACAACGACCGAACAGCCGACTAATCGTGGACTACGAAGAACCTCACGCGATTGAAAAAAGGAGTGATGGCGGCGCGCGGCTAAGAAACAGATTCGTTTTACTTGAAAACGTTAAACTAATCTAAAATACGTCATATTATCAGTGCCTCCCTGAACTTCCTTCCAACCTTAATATACGGGTACCGTGGGAGCATAATTAAAGTGTAATAGTTGTGATTCCAACAAGCATTGTGAGTGGTGTGCACCAGCGCCAGCGTAACTTGCACGTTGACAAACTACCTTCGAGTGCTACAAGGCTGAAGTGGAGAGGCGTCTCCTGGAAGACCAATATCAAGGTACGGAAACCCCACTTGTATTTGGCTTCGACTGTTCCCGAACCACATTTTTCAATATATCGGCGGGACTATTCTTTCTTTAAACGCGTATCCCGACCCAGAGTACCTTCAAGGGCCTTCGGCAGGTCGCGTAGGTACAACTTGCGTTGCGGCTTCTTTCTGAAGAAGGAGTTCATCATGAAGAGACCTTCCTTCTCCAAAAAGTTAGCCAGCAAGTGCCCTCGGTGGTTCTGTCGTCCAATGTGTAGGACCGTAGGAACCCACTTTCATCTCGGCGCCGCTTTGCATACCCAGTCTCACGTTGAAGTCCCCCATCACAATATTGAAATGAGCTTTACCTCAACCTCATTGTCAGGATGTGTCGAAGTCGGCGCATATACCTGTACAACCTTCAACGAATACCGTTTGGATATTCTGAGTGTAAGGTACGCTACCCTGGACGACACGCTCCCAACTTGCACAATGTTGTTGACGAGGGACTTGTGAACGAGAAACCCGACACCACCTTGGGACAGATGTTCGCCCTTCCAGTGATAGAACAAGTTTCCGGATTTGAGTATTATCGTGTCCTCCCCCTCTCTTCGGACTTCAGATAAACCCACAATACTCCAGTTTAACTTGTCTATCTCTTCTTCCAGCTCTTTCACCTTGTCGTCGGTCCTCAGTGTCCTGGTGTTATATGTTGCTAGGTGCAGAAGTCGTTTTTGAGATTGGTAGCCCGATCTCTGCCGGCGATTCTTAGCACCCCCTGCCCCACCGTTACCATAGCCGCTACCATAACTAGGAATAGTGGGGCTGCCGGGGACTGGGGGCCGAGGCTTAGTTGTGGCTATCATAAGGGGGTTGTAGCCGGTAGTCACCACGCTTGGCCAGTGCGTGTTGGTGACCGCAGTAGATGTTCTTAGTCCGCAGGGAGACGCTGCTGCCTGTCTCCTGGAATATCCTATTAGTCGCTTTTTACGACATCCCAAGAAGAAGTAGGAGTGGTGCTATTCTACAAAGTGGACCCGGCACCACACGGGGGAATCATACCTATTTACAATGATTAAATTGGGGTTTATTTACAATGATTGAAGTTTTACGTATTGATTTTATTATTTACACAAGCCTTAACAGATGCTCACCTCCTCGAGTGATGCAGAGTTCAACACGTTTGCACAAATTGTCCTTTACGCGGTTTAGAACACTTCACTTCGAACTTTATCAAAAGCAGTCACTATTCTTAATTTTAATTCGTCTCTGTTCGAATACTCCGTAGCATACACAACACTTTTAACCTCCCCCCACAAATATAAATCCATCGGTGTGAGGTCCGGGGAGCGCGCCAGCCATGGCACAGGTCCTCCTCGCCCTATCCACCGATCACCGAAGTGATCATCTAAGTATATTATGTATTTAATGTCTGTAATATCTAGACACGCGGCAGCGTGTCAAGCCAAGTTCAAGCAAAGGAACTGGCTAGCCAGCGCCGAGTGTAATATTACACGAACCACTTGGTGCCACTTTTGACCCTTTTATAACTCAAAACCTCTTTAACGTAAACACATAAAACTACGCGTGTTTAATTATATCCATAAGGACATGTAGAAGACCAAATTTCATGAAGCTAGCTCAAACGGTTATAAAGATATGAAGGTCAAAAAGTCGTAAATTTTAGTACTGACTGACTGACTGACATATAGTACCTAAATCTAACCTACTTCCAGATAACCTAGAAGGTTGAAATTTGGAATCCAGCTCGGTAATTGTGTGTAAGTGTAGGAAAAAATCAAAAAGTTAAAAAAAAGTCGAAAAATAAGTGGTGTCCCCATACAAATATTGTATGGGACCGAAGCAGAGCCATCTAGCGGCAGTGAAAAGAAAAACTTCGGTCCCATACAAATCTTAGCCAACTCGCATTTACATTGTGTTGTGAGCCCGTTATGTCACGTAAAACTCGCACTAAGGCCTCTGTGCACGCGGGGCTCAATATGGCATACTTCAGCGCATGGAGTATTGAGGTAGAACGAGGGCCATCTCATATGTAGGGAAAGTTGAAAAAGTTTCCAGCTGTTTACAAAAAATAGAGGTTCCAATAATGACCATTTCTAAATGGCGCTAGTGTGTGACAAATAGATATATGAACATGGCTGTTGTAAACGGAGTGAAGTTTGCTGAGTTATGCCACCCTAATCAATGGCGCTAGTGTCCGCCAAATAGATATTCGAACATAGATGTTGTAGACCGCACCGCAGCCCTACCCGTAATTTTACGCGTTTTACGGACACTTTTCCCTTTGCTGTACCTCGTGGAAAGTCGTTGTAATGTACAACACATTCAACGCAACAAACCATGCGTGTTTTCCATAGAAGCTGATATACTTTGGTACACCACTAAAACAATGCGCGGTGAGGCAGATCTACCCTGTGTGGCGGGGCGCGGAGCAGTGTGAGAATCATCTGTTTGTCATATTTACCTAGATATTTAGTACTCGGCTAAATATTATAAAATTAGCTGTATACCGAATATAACCATAACCAAATACTCGTTCTTGTAAGCAGAATAACTTTTGAATTCAGTTAATCAGGGTAAATATTATGAATATAATTATATATATCATAATATGGTTGCTTAAATTTATTTTTATACCAGTTTTAGGGACTCTTCAATAATCATACAAATATTCGACTCACCGTAAAAGCTAATGTTTTTCCGATTCACTTTCCGGTTTATGGTCATCACTATTTAATTTACACCCGAAACTGGTCACCCATGAAACGTCAATTTAGTCTCTAAGATTTGTGAACAGGGTATATTTTTCTTTACAAAAAGTAATGATATCCCACCAAAAACATAAATGTAAAAAAGGAGAGCCAAGTTCAATACAAAAATTATGCTTGACTGTGGGCTTCGCCGCAAAAAGAATGGAGATCTAAATGAGTGCCAAGTTCTATGCAAAATTTAAATATGTATTTATAGGAACGAAATAACATTATGAACAAGTATTAAACTCTATTTCTTTGCTGTATTGGATTCCTATAACAATTGCTGTTATTTAAAAAGTGAGATCTTAAAATAGGTTAGATTTGACTTGGCCAGTTTTTATCAGAATTAAAATTGTGAATAACTTTATAAAATTACTGATGTAATGAAATAAATAATAATTGATTAATTAATGTTAATTGATTAATGTTAGATTTGACTTGGCCAGTTTTTATCAGAATTAAAATTGTGAATAACTTTATAAAATTACTGATGTAATGAAAACTGGCCAAGTCAAATCTAACCTACTTTAAGATCTCACTTTTTTAAATAACAGCAATTGTTGTAGGTATCCAATACAGCAAAGAAATAGAGTTTAATACTTGTTCATAATGTTATTTCGCTCCTATAAATACATATTTAAATTTTGCATAGAACTTGGCACTCATTTAGATCTCCATTCTTTTTGCGGCGAAGCCCACAGTCAAGCATAATTTTTGTATTGAACTTGGCTCTCCTTTTTTACATTTATGTTTTTGGTGGGATTCTTTATTACCTCGTATCTTCCAAACGGCTGGACCAAATAATACAATTAAGATATCGTTAGATTTGTTTTGATAACCCAAGTATTCTTAAATAAGTGACATTAAAAAAATGTTGGCTGTGAGATGTCACTGTTTAAAGTATCAAAAAATAAAATAAATCGAATAATGCAATATGGGTATCAAACTAAAGAGCTCAGCATAAGGATTTCAAAAAGGTATAATATCGTGATACCTTTTTTGATGGCAGGCAGCTTTTTAATTTTAAATTTATACTAGTTTAGTGGTCGGTAATAGAAACATAAAAAACGGTATTAGAAACAAACATCATCCATGCGTCGGTAATAGAAGCAATCGCTATTTTAGATTCAATTATTATTTATTAAATATTGTGTGATTTAATACTGAATTTACGTACTGAATATCATAGGATATTTAATCATGTTAAAGAATAAATTAAAACACCTTTTCTAGCATAACAACATATATGTAATTTTCTGAAGTTCATCCAAAGTCGGCTTAAACTGGCGGTAATAGGCGCGTTTACCTTACCACTTTTCAGTTGGTTAATAATATGGTTAATAATTCCAGCCATATTTAAGACTTCTATGAAATCTCAAGACACCTTGCTCTGCTGACATGGAAATGGGGTCAGTGTGCTACTTTGCCCCATTACGGCCCAACATTTAATAATCTATTCATATACTTATTCCATCAACTTTGCCAAGCTGCTACCTGTATGATGCTATCAATCATGAAGACAGCCAATACTGCTTAGTGCATCACCTGATCAAATTCGCTAGAAGCATACTTGAGCATAGCTATTTAAAAATGTATGCCGAAATGAAATCAATACGTCTAAATGTTTGGTGGGCGAGGAACGGCGCATTATGAGATCATAAATCTCTGGTTACGCCTCTCTCCCTCTGCCCCCGCGATGTAGTTCACATCAAATGTAGTGAGATACGGAACCCGCTCCTGAATTGGAGCTTATTCATTGCGCTTCAGTGCCACGTATTATTGGTTCATGTGAGCTATGAAAAATATACATGAGATTGGATTTGTTGTGAAAGTTTTTTTTATTTAGTAGATACGGAAAATGGAGATCATACAATATTACTAGGATATTAATACTAGATCCTAGGATAGAATATCTAAATATTTTTGATATAGAAATACTTTAAATACAGGAAAGATATATCCAGGTTCCCTTGACCTATCCTTATCTCTTTGTAGAAAAAAATATTTTTCCTTATTAGGTAGGTACTACATTGAAATAAAAAAACTTGAGAGGTGTCAAGGGACACCCGGATGGAACGAAGTTCCTTTCGATTTAAGTATTGTTTTTTGAAGTGATTCAGAAAGTTGTACAGCGCCATCTCTGAAAAAACTTTCTGAATCACTTCAAAAAGTGTCGTGGCAACTTTTCGTAAGAATTTTTTCCGTCTAGCCCCCTTTCATAACGCGCGATAAGGAACTTCGTTCCAAAAATATTTAATAAAGAGTGATCATGTTAATATTTGACATGTCATTATGCTGTCCTTATATTTTTGATCGCTTACAAAATGTATTAGACTTGTTAAACCTACTTGTTACGTAATAGACATCTGGTATTAGATCTTAGATACAAGATATGCAGACTAGACATGCAGAACAACTTGCATAAGTCATGCAATCTGATAACAAATAGACCTACTGTACCAGTCGTTTCAATTCAGATATATGTAGACTGAACATGATCCACCAATATATTGCATTACTTATATTACAACAATAAATCAAATAAAGGGCTCACATAAAGGAAAAAATCCCATTTGGAAAAATCGCAATTTTTCCCAGTGTATGATTTAAAAAGATTTGTATTTATTTTTTTCAATAATACATACATTCTTGAGCATATTTTTTGTGATTCAACTCATAAAAATAGCGATTTCGTCATATTATTCTCATTATGAATTACCATGACGATGATTATAAATTACCATAATAATTTGGTTCAAATATGTCAATGAAAATCAATACGTCCTTAACGAATCGTTGTTAGGTTTAGAACAGACATCTCGAACAAAATGTGTCCCGCCCGGGAGGTTCGATTTAAAAATTGAGCCCCCGTTCTCCTTTCAAAATCGAACGAATCCATTGAAGATTGAAACCACGTGGCGCCAATGCATTGGGACATACATGGTGTTCGCGGTGTCGGTTCTATACGCTAGTAATAATACTTCAATGTTAGGTAATACCAAATCCTCAGTGATGAATGTATGAGGGAACGAAACGTTAGAGGAGATATGATGTGCAACACACTACCAACAACTAATAGTTTAATCCAATGATGTTTAAAAAATATAGATACGTCATGCCCTTACGAATCAACCAAAAAATCTGTTCCGAAAAGAGCTACAACACACACACGTTTATCTTTTGGTTCACTACACCAATCACACTACAGTAATACACGAAGGCATTTTAACGTTGTATGTCATATCTCAAGCACTTCGACAACAAAAGCGTGCATATCGTCTTGTTTAGACAGAGCGACTACGAGAAAACAGAGGTCAATTGACCTCTCTTTCGATCTTCATCTTCGGCGCACTACCTACTGACATATCTACCTCTTTTTTACTTATAATATCATTGGTTTAATCTAACTGTCCTGTTGCTACGCAAATATCTTCCGTCATTATGTAAATAGCAAAATCTTAACCAACACTTGCATAAATATCCAAAACTAGAATCTGGAAACTTACTTAACTAACTGTAACTTAACTATAACTTCCTAATCAAACGTGAATACTGACGCTAAAACTGAGATAAAACTAATAATCCATTGGATGTTGACAAATATTATGTTATCATATCAATAAAACTTTATTTATGACAAAAATAACATGGAAACGACACCGAGTTGAGTGTTGTGTCGTTATAATTTTATCTGACCTGCATATTATTATATCATTTATTTTACATATCAAATGTTTTTTTATACTTGCACAATCCAATATTTAAATTTCCATACTTGTTTAAAATAATATGTATCAAAACTTTTGCTAATGGGGTAAGCTATTAATAATTAAATTATAAGTTATCGAATATGGTAAAATATAGGTATTATCGTGGTCGAAAATAATGATTTGGCTTAGTTGGAATATTTATAAGTTTTTTGTGATATCAGTATTTCCATGATATTAAAATGGTAACTTGGACAACTGATTTTTTAATTTTTTTTTTCTAAATATTATAAAACAAATAAAATGTAAAAATTGGCATCATTGAGCTTTATAGAACGTGTGTAAGGCTTCAAAGCTATCCAAGACATTTCTTAAACCTGAAGTCATTGGACGATACTAGATATGAGCAGCACAGCCGGTCATTTTTTATCGGAAGTAACGGCGCCTAACGTAAGGCCAATTTCATAATGCCTCGCCGCCGCCGCCGCCCGCCCGCTGTGAATGTGCCTCACTTATCAATTTGATATCTCCATCTGGAAAAATAATGCACGCGCAATAAATGCGCGATCAATAACCGAATGCCCGCCAGAAAGCACCGTACTGAGAAATATTTACACTAATGTTTCAAATAAATGTTGTTATTTCGAATCATAAACCAATGGTTTCTGTTACGTATGTGTATTATTTTATTTAGGTACACATCCGTGTCTCACATGTCTCACTTAACCTTCACATCTACCGAGTAGCAGATCTCATTAGGAGTACAGATCCATACTCTCATTTGTCACAAACATATTTATATGCATAAGTCCCGGGACCTTAAGTACCCACCATAGACTAGAAGCGCATCAGCAGAGTCGCCATAATGTTTTTCATCTATGGATATTTACTAGTAACGTTACTACTTTACTTTACTACTAACAGCTTTTACTATAATAGTAACAGCCTTTCGCTTCTAATCATTAAAAAAATGCTAAATAGCATCCTCGCTCAAAAATGCAAATGAATGAAAACTGCACCCTAATAAGCTAAACCATTTGTGACATTAGCTGCAATAAAATCACCTACAAACAAACACATTATTAGACAAATCGAAAAACAGACTTTATACAAAAAATGTAATGGCATAATAGATACCAATCTAAAGCAAATATTCTGTTCCTGTGAATTGGCAGCTGTGAAAATAGTCCTGCTCTAGACTAAACATTCGAAATTATGTTTTATAATATCTGATAAATTAAAATCCGTAATATGATATCCCCCAGCTTTGGCTCATTAAAAAAATTATGAGCGTTATCCAAACACATAATAAACATTTTGACGTGATCCATTACGTGAAACATAACATAATTTTACCGGCAGGGAATAGTTAAACAAACGACTCACTCTGTCAAATAAGTCATCAGTGCGTCGGTTAACTCAATTACATCGAGATCAACACACGACTACCGTGCAAGATTAACAGCAGAGAGTCACACGCGAAATCACACCCAACTGATATGAGCTTAACTGTTAAAATCATTCACAACCCTTCACTCCCAGCAGCTCACCTCCATAAATCATTTAATAACACAAATGTGCAGCCACACACTGAGCTGTTCCTTCCGTTGTTGATGCTCAAAGGTAAATATTAATTCTAAACACAACCTTCGTGTCTAGTAGCAAGGTTGAAAGTAGCTGTTACTCCCATAAAATGTAAGACCTTTTGAAAGCAGAACAACGCTTGTTTCTTTTCAAAAAAGTAACAAGTACCGAGACGGAATTCAAAGGATATAATGCAATATTATTCATATTTAAAAACTGTTTTGAAATGTCTAACTCTTTAGAAGTTTTTGATTTTCGGATATGATTCATCTTCAGGTATAACGGATGGCACGTACCGATGTCCAACCCTTGACATGTGAGGGATAACTTTGACAGATTGTATAGAAAACTTTATCTATACTAAGTGTTAACTGCTACCGGTGACACGACATCGGATTAATATACAAATAAGTAATAAGTAAGATTTCCCGTTAAGCTACCTTTAATAAATAAACGTTACACACTCATAGCGCCACACTAGGATTTGTTGTTTTTTTTTTGTTCCCAGAAATTCAAACTCTTCTGCCTCGCAGGGAATCGAACCCAGGACGCTTCCAAACGCACGGTAACCATTACGCCAAGCGGGTCTTCAAACTTGTTTATTAAAATCTAACGTATCTGTCACCTATTTATTAAAATTATTATTAAACAAACAACGTGATAAAATATCTTCTTATCTTTATTGAAATATAATATGGATTTTGTAACCTTATAGCTAGCAATTAGTATTAACTAAATCGTGGTATTTCAATCATCACTAGGCAAATATTAGCAATTCAAATATCAAATCCATTAAAGAATCCGGAAAACGATCGTTAAATTCACATTAAATTTAATTGCAACTTAATAAAATAAGGTCAAAAGTGCATTAAAATTCATTAACAAACTGTAGTAGTAAAAATGTTGTAGATAACACTAACAATAGAGCGAAACCATTCAGGCAAAACAATGCTTTGGATTATACCAATTCACGGAAACAGATGAGATTAATTGACCTAGATCAAATCCGGAATCACTGAACTTGGAAAAAATTATAATGGAATGCAATCACAGAATTAAAAGAATTTCTTCTCTTACGACTTCGATATGGTTTGAGTAAACAACTTTTAATATGCTGATGTTATGACCAACTTTCTTGGAATTAATGTTTTGAAAAACTGGCCGAATATAACTAACGGATTCAAAAAATGTCGCCACGGTCCACCGGTTGACTAAACCCTAAAAACTATAGCAAAAAGACTCTCGTAATCAACGAGGTGATCTACTTCCCAATCGCAATATTCAGTCGTACAAAAAGAGATTGTTAATAATTATTAAAACTCCATGCTTTCATCCCAGCTGGGGATAGGTGCGGCTTCGCAGCGCATACGCCAAAAAAAGCATGACGCAGCCTAGAGTCTACCAAAAAACTATAAGAAACCGTCACATTCTACATAAAAACAAAATATCCACGAAGAAATAAAGATCTATCGAGGAAGTGGTCACAGTTGACTGTTCATACAGATTGACCATAGCTCTATGATTCGATTCATTTTTTATTGAACAGATGATCAGAATTACGGAAACGAACAGTTAATACAAAACGTTCGCAAACAATTTCGTAACATTCATTCCGATTGTAAACATCTATAAAAATATAAGTAAGCAATCAAAGTTTCCGCTGGTATTTCCAAAAAGAAACTGTTTATTCAGTTATGCCTTCAATGTTAAAACATAATCGAGTCTTTTATTACGATCAATGTCTCCAGTGAATGTTTTATGATCGCTTATTGTCACTATTTCGTTTGCATCTGTCACGATTTTATAAGGACTGTGAACTCCTGTAGGATTACGATTAACATGTAGGTTATACGAAAAAACTGTAGTGCGTTTCACATTAATTAGTGTTTCCTATGCTATCATAAGTTAGTAACTACATATTTTCAATATTACGTTCGAATCAGAGTTAAATTATCACTTGCTTCAATGAAAGAAAACGTCTCGCCCAGCAGTTTTAGAAAATTTTGTCAAGAATAAAATCTGTAAAACTTGAATTTTAAAATCTGTGAAATCTGTAAATCTGAAAAAGCCCAGCGTCGTAGATCACTTACATACATTTACCTCTTACGTTCGTAGAAACCCAAGTTACAGTAAGTGGTGTGTGATTACACCCTTACAGTTAAAATTCAACTTTGCACTGTAAAAGGTACTATCATTAATCCAGCAGGAAAATTATACGTTATTAGTCACAAGCGCTATTGATGGCACATTGTTTCATTAGCCACTGAAATTATATGGCGTGATGAATCATGCCAAATTTATTTTGTGTATCGCCACGACCTTCGACAATCGCGTAAAATAAAAACTAATAGCAAGTACATTATTGTTTTAGTCTTGTCATTATTATCAGCTATAAGGAAGTCATTGTGTTTCAAGGTGAGCAATAGTAATTTCTGTCATTGATTCTTTGTTTAATTCTCTTTATTTTTAATGAAGTCCTCAGTACTGAGAAGGTTGAATTTTTCGACGTAGGTACCACACGTCCCTTAATGGACGAGGCTTTGATCGTACAGATTGATACTTTGTTCTCAAATAGCATTAGTCACGCAAAGTATGAAGAAGTTATACCGCGTTCACATTAAATATTAATGTCAAACGAAAAGATGGGGCCACTCTGCAAAATTTATTTCACATCTCCACTCCACCAACGACAAGAAAACTGTTACGGTTTGCAGCGGTCTGAGTGTAACATTAAAAATTCAACTCGTCTTACCCACTTGTGTGAGGGATTGCCGCATACTCGCCCATGGACACCATTTATATTTCCTTTGATTTGTGTTGTATATCTTTCTTTAGATCGAGTCAATTTGTTATTTTTATTTATTGTTTTGGTATTGGTTCAAAATTTCAATGAGACATGTTAATATCATGGAGGGTCTGCTGTAATCATTTTATGGAAAAATTTGTAAATATTCTAAAATATAACTACAATTCGGGATTATATTGGCAATGAATCTTTAGACAGCAATTGTATTATAGAACCATGGATGCATAAATAAACTTCGAACACTTGTTTGCTATATGGCCAGTATTGCTCCATACCCCACTACTAATCCACACCGGAGTAGCATCGTGGAGTATGCTCTAGGTACCTACCTTTAGTAATTTTGATAACTATATGTATATCCATGCCAAATCACAGCTTCCTAGCACTAAGTATCTCTGCGTTATGGTATGGACGGACGGAATTTATTTTAACTATGGAACCCTAAAATGTTGTATTAAGTTTTCTCTTAGGAGAGTTGGCCACTAACCCCTCTACCAATCCGCACTGGAGCAGCGTGGTGGAGTATGCTCTAGGCCTTCTCAAGAGAGAGACCCGTGCCCTGTATTGGGCCAATAATGGGTTGAAGCCAAGTTTTCTCTTCACACATTAATGCATAGATTAATGCTAAACGACTACACCTGTACACACCTAATCAAGTTCCTCGCGTAACATAAAAACCTTTATTGACCTTCATTGTACCTACTTATGAATATAATGGCGTTGACGAACCCGATATTTCCGTTTAATATTGTGTCTGTTTATAATACGTTCGGTACAATCATTGACAAAATTCATTTACTGCCATCGATTGCTCACGATTGGATGCCACGATATAAATTGCAGTAATTTACTCATTTTCGATAGCATTTGTAACATGTAAGGTCTGTTTAGTGCCTATTTGGATTCAATTAACCTAGATTACGATTATATTGAGTCGTAAAATGACTGTATGTTGCTGTTACGAATGTTCATGGGATTATTTTTACGACGTTTCGACAATTAGGTGGGTGAACATTATAAGCTAGGTACAGGTAGTGTCATAAACTTGAGTACGTAGACACATAACTAGATGTCGGCGTACGAACTTACTACAATACTACAATAATAAACAATATACCTACTGTGAATGCAAGTTGCTAAAACTTACGTACATGTACCAGTTTAATAATGAAGTTCCTAAGTTTAAAAGTATTTGCTGCATAAACACATCTACAATTCTGAAAATGGATACTTGGTACTACGTGGGACATTGGAGCAACCAACAATTGTGTATTATTATGTATTATATTATTATTAAGTCCTTAACATTACTAGCATTCAATATTACTATGTTTCCAAGTTGTAGGTACCTTCCTTTTGTTTGAGTAAGCCACCAAGCGACTCGTCCTGTTCGAACCTGGGTGTTAATCAATTGTGTAATTAATAAGAACCAATTCTTTCTTTTTAAGCCGGCAATGCAGTAATATCGGTTTTTTGTTACATTTGGTGTGATCACTTACCATCAGGTGGTTCGTCTGCTCTTTCTTCATTGTTAAATGAAGTCATGCTCATTACATAATACTATTCGCTGCGTCTACATTATGTTACTTTAAGCAGTACTGTATCGACCCACACATTAACATCAATAAACATAAAAAACGTTATGTTATCTGTGGTTATACTCTGGTGAGTATCACCATAGACTACATGCTACCAGTTAACTGCAAATTGTGGTCGATCTGGTTGACGTGAATAAAATTATGTTTTTATACAAAATAGCATATTATTAATTTTTCAAATGGATGAATTATTATTGGTATTGTGGTGTGGTACATCTGAAAAAGAATTTGAGGTTGCTGATGTAATTTGATGCGCGGTATTATTTTCTGATAATTTTAGTTACAGTTGGTATTCTTTTTACATACCTCCCTACTTCAGTTTATACTATAGCCGTGGCAGCCATGCAATCTGAATAATTATACCTTATTTTATTGTGAACTATGTGTTTATTTTTTATATCAGATGTGTACAGCTAATCATTATCAGTATCACAACATTCTTGATGCTTTTCTTGCATACATTTATTGTACATAATTTTTGCCAACTTTCAAAGTATTTAAATCCCTTGCACGTGTATTTGTCTCTCTATCTTGTAAAGATTTTCTTTTGAAATCATGAACCTGTGTGATTTGCATCAGTAACTTTTCTGTAGTAAAAAATAGAGCATATAAACACTGTCAATAGGCAGAGCTGACGCCAATTAGTTTTGCGTTAGTTGCCATTAACCGGAAAATAGTAAGCAAACTGTTGCTCGTTTTTTATTGCATCATCACAATACATTTCATGATCTTAGAACTAGTTTACAGAAGATCGATCAATCTACAACCAAAAATGAAAGTGTTGTCCGTACAAAAACATTATGCCGTTTTATGGTAAATAACATCTTGAGCATTCTCCGTTTTTCTAGTTTTATTATCGCTGTAGAAGTTTTCCTCTAAGCTTCGATTGTTACGTGAATATAAAATGAAACAAAATCTTTACTATTTTAAATATTTCGCAAGTTTCAACCAATACTAGAAATGAGAGTTAGAATTTGAAGCATAATTAATTAATAATTAATCAGTGGTTTTGTGTACTCTTAATGGAGACGGGAGTGTAGCCCTCATATTGAGACACTCCACTTATCTACGTAAAGAAGCAACAATATGCGTTCGGTAAAATAGAAAGCTAAAAGAAGCTAGTATACCTATCTATAAAGTTATACCGAAGGCGCTAGGCTGCATAAAAATATATTAATGTTCAGTAAAAGTTTGCAAGTTTTTTTTTCAGAGCAAATTTAAAATAAACATATTTTTTATCATCAGAATATTACCGTCAGTCAACTGTGAACTAATTCACTTCATACAATTATTACAAAAGAATATTGGTCACACTTCGCTTCGAATGTATTTAAAATCTGATCTTTCGCTAACGACCAAAGTGAAAAAATTGTATCTTTACCTGTATTGAAACGTTTCGCACTTCTTATTGAAATCACGACGCTTATAAAAATATGAATGTCATACTTTTTTCGAATACCAACATGGCACTTCCTAAGTATATCGACCGGATAACAAAGGGAGCTTATGCAAGCAAATTGGAAGTATTGAATGTCTATTAAGAAACAATTGATTGAAACTAGCAAAAACTTTGTAAGTGCTATGGCGTATCGATTTGTCGCTTAATATATAAATTACATTCGGTTGGCGGAGATTAATAAAAAAAACCATAGTTTTTCAACTAGTGTCAATCATGTTAAGTATATAATAGGCACAAAAAACATATTATCACTACACTACTACTACGTATTAGAATTTATATACAAAATTGAAAGCAAAGGAAAATGGATTTTAGACAAGTGCTGTCAAGATTTGTATTTATGAACTCAATAAGTACTTACCTACCTAATAGTGTACTAATTATAATAATGATGAAATAATATTTCAATGTAATTGAATATTGGTATGTATAAAAAGTCCATACAATTTTTATTGATATTAAAATAAAGTATAATACATATAATATTATTTTAAGTCATTAGAAAACTAGTCATTACATACTACTTATTCTCCGGTGTGTCTATGTTACTCCTAGTGGTAGGTACTATGTCAACACATGTAACTTACCCAAATAGTATATTACCCAAATTACCCAAACAGTAATATTTATACACTAACGAACTCTCAAAAACGATATTTATTATTTAAGCCTAGGTTTAAATACATTTTTAAACGTTCTATCTATAGGTACATATCTATCTATACGTTTGGATGTTTCAGTGTTCATCAGACAGCAGGTCTGCGCACGCGCCGATGTTATTGACAAATCGAAGGATGGTGCACATGTCGAAGACTTCCGTTTAAAGTTTAACGACGTGGTTGACCCGGCTTTGTTTGTTGATGCGTTCACAACTGCATCGTTCATGGTCCTTCTCGTAAGCTATTAATCGCCGTAGATCTAACCAATGACGGCAAACATTACAGTTTATGAACGGGCGGTTTTGAAATGTGTAATCATTGGAGTTCCATTGTTTGCAGACTGGCAATAACATTTATAATTCTAGGATTCAGTGAGTATTATTATTTCTATTTCATTAATTTCAATAACAACAACGTTTCTCTTGAATAAACATAACTAACATATATTAACTAGTCTGATTTATAAACGGCACGGATAATATACATTCGGTAATCAAATTCATTCATTTGCCATAATGTTAAACAGTATCTCACACTAAGTTTAATTAACAGAATGTTGTGAAGCCGTCCGCTTCACAAATATCAGGGCGACTTAATCAGGGGATCACATCTCTTAATATACGGCCAACCGACGAGTGAGATCTGACACGAAATTCCCTAAAAATAATATTTAAAATGGTAATGGGCCCTTGGCTTCATAAATTGCCGCGCCATATGTCCCCGAGAAACGCACCTACTGTGTACATAAATATGTCAAGTATTGAGAAGACTGCGCCTGTATAATATCGCGGACCAAATTTCTTGATCATTGATTGATTGACAAATGAGTTAGTATGATTGTCGGTTAAAAATAAAATTCAAAACTACATAAAAATATTTACCACCACAATTTTCCTACAAATCCTTTAACGTCGTTTTTACTCGGGCATCTATTCACATGCTCATCGGCAAAATGTTCATATACATATACATTCTAGTTAGATGTTGAATGTTGTAATTAGATGTTGATTGTATCAATAAATATTGTGTAAATGGTACATTGCATACATACAACATCCTGCGAAGACATTAAATATCACATACATTACATAACACGCTCGACTCTTATGTAAATCACACACTATTTATCCCATATTTTTACACTCTATGATATACTGTGATTAAGTTTATATATGTAACTAGGTTTTAAAAATACTATCGTAATGTACTTATCTGGATTGTAGCTATGTAAAAATTGGTTACGTTTGGGTTACTTATATGGTTTTTGCTTAACATAAATTTTATACTTTAATATATTAGTCTATCTTTATTGCGCCTAGTTCAAATATGGTGATTTTATTTATGTTTGGTTCATGGTAGGTACATTCATGTTCTTATGTGCAGTATACAGGTATCTGGAATGGTATACAGGTACACATGTATCTGTATTCCTACATTATATATCGGGATTTCTTTTGGACCTATGAGTCTAAAATAAAAATAGAAACCAAAATATTAACCAAGTATCAAAACTATAAATGCATCAATAGTAAGCACGTATACAGTTGGCCCCGGCACGAGTCAAATAGAATTTTTGACACCAACAATTTTGCGTTTCCGGAGGTTTGTTTGTGGCGAGATAAATATAGCGCTTCTAAATCCCCCATTTCTATATTCCCATGCGAATTGAATGCCCCTAGTAATAAGTATTATATCCTAATGGACACTATAGGCTCTAAAAATAATACAGTAAATTCTTACAGCAGTCATGTCAAGTGAAAGAAGTTCAGAATTAAGTTTTCTTTTTATTATCTATCAAAAACTAACTTTATTGTATTTTATACAAAATTGGTATACACCAAGGTTAAAGTAACGCCTAATAAAATAAATTAAATTAATGAAGATTAGAAAAGGGTTACCCTTTTCTAAAAATTTAATAATTTTTAGAAAAGGCTTACCATTCTTATTAATAATTGAAAAAATAATTAATTTAGATACAACTAATTTTTTTAAGTTAATAATTTCCTAATTTTTCGTGATTTTTTCGTCATTCATTGTTTTAATATGGTGTTCTATTATTAGTGAAAGTATGGACAAAATGACACAATGAGTCAATATGGACGTATTTTCCTTACTAATCATAGATGATATTACTATTTAACAATTCAAGTTAAAAATTTAAGCTCAATGTACTAAAATTAATAAACACACACGGATCTCTAACAAATTAATTTATAATAATATCACTCAAGTAACAGCCACACCCAATTAATTATAATTCAATTTGTAAACTCAATTTTGTATGCATATAAAATGATTAAGTGCAAAGTTTAATGACCCGAAGGTCGCCTGGGATCGATAGTCGCACGCGCAGCTAATAAGCCTGCGAACTGGCGCTATACATACATACCTACCTTACTACATACCGATATACATAACAACTTGTAAAAGTTGTTTTATTTATTTTGTTATTTAAAATAGTTTCAGATTTTTATTTCATTTTTCCTTGTTGACTAACATATTGATATAAACAATGAATAATCAATCATAGAGAGAAGCGATGCTCCCTCCATCTTATCCATCCATACATGGCGATATTACTTCATCCATCCATTCATCCATCAGCTTTTAGAGTGATTATAGTGATTAGAACTATGTGGCCAGCTCATTGCCACTTCACACGTCTTATTCTTTGAGCTATGTCGGTTATCCTTGTTTGTCTACGGATTTCATCGATATTGCTTAGTACTGGAATACTAAACAGACATAATTTTATTTACTAATTCAAGGTCGCTGAAAATGTTCGATTGTAAGCAGTTTCGCTAAATTGATAACACTATTCAACATCACGGAACTGTATCGGTTATGCCGATAAGTTAATAAAATTGTAAGCATTCAAGTAATTGAGTAGTGTATGCACAGAATGCGACAAGACTGTAAACTATTTACACATAGGTACAAGTAAAAGGAATTTTATAAAGCAAGGTAACGTAACACAAAATATACAAACAACTTCAAGTACAGTTTCACCTGGTACGTTTTCGCACGCAGTAATTTATATCAACTACATCAAAGTAGCGATTACCTAGCAATCTATTAAAATAAGCATTGAAACTCGCGTGCTATAGCAGCCATGTGTGTGAACTACTAAAAATAGCGGCAACTCACAGTCGCTACCAAAATAAAAACTAGTAAAAGTACCCACTGATTAATTTAATGCCGAAGTTTTTGTTAGAAATAGATTTCAATGTTAAAATAATTTTTTCAATTTATAACACACCTTATTATAATATCTTATGGGTGCGTGGCATAAGCTGTCTTATTGCAGCCTTAGGGCCTGACAATGATACACCTGCTATTTTTGCCCAAAGGAAGTAACTTCAAATAATGTTCGTTTTGGCTTGAAGCGTTTAGGAACCGGAGGGCCTCAAACTACTGATTTGTTTATATATCCTAGGAAATGAACACCAAATTATTTTATATATTTTTATGCAGTGTATCTATGTATGTTATTATAATATTAAAGTCCTCTTCTGAACATAACCCTCCCCAAATTGGAGCTACTCTTACCTAGGCCTCAGGTCTCACGGCCCAAGATCCTAGGCCCTCTGATTCCAGTGGATATTTGTTGTCTTCTTTAGATCATCAGTCCACCTATTCGGGGGGCGACACGTGCTCCTTTTTCGAAGACGGAGCCGCTATTCGATTACTTTTTGATCCTATCGGTTATCAGTCCTCCTAACGATGTGGCCTGCCCATTGCCACTTCAGCCGGCTGACTCTACGAGCAACTTCGGTAACTTGCCTACGGATTTCATCGTTACGAATCTTATCTCGTAGCGTTAATACTCGTATCTACCTAGCATAACTCGTTCCATAGCGCGCTGTGTGACTTTGAGCCTTCGAATGAGGCCACTAGTAAAAGACCACGTCTCGACCACGTGACCATAAGCTATAAGTGGGATTCAGTGGTATTAGTACTTAAATTATAGTGCGTCACTTTAACCACTTCCATGTCATGTCACACTTAGGTAGGTACACCTAATAAAAAATCAAAAATACATATCACTGAATAAAATTCAGTTTTGCTGGAACCAGAAATGTGCTATGTAAAAGCAGTTAGCCTAAGAAGTAGTGTTGCTGCTTACTAGTTTAAAAATCAGTCTCTACCTGGATTGTCCAGGTACCTACGTTTATTTTGATCACATGTAGATTTTATGAGCATATTAATATTTCATTATCATTTGCGTTAGAAAAAACACTGTGAAAAAATTACCATAATCAACATTATCCATAATGATTTCAAACATAATCAAAATCTGTCTATTAAAACCTAGCCGGTTTGCTGTTTTTTTTCTCAAAATATACCCAACCGGATTTGACTTGCGAAGAGTGGTGCTAATATTTAGCAGTTTAAAAGATGGCATACCTATACTAAATAAAAAATAATAAACTGATATAACTTGATAGTCTATGAATTATGGTCAGCTGGCCTCTAAAATTTCCTCTTAAGATCAGCGTAATCGGGGCCAAAACTATGGCCCAAGAAAACAATAAATCCTAATGACAGCGCGCCCCTTGGGCACCCTCAAAAGCTCGCTATTTTGTACTATAAATAAATGCCTAGATGGATTGATAAATATAAATATAAGGGGCGAAACGAAGAAAAACAATGTTTATGAAACTGGTGTCGTTCGCATCATAACTGTGAGTTACGACTTCCGACGCCTGCCGACATATGGGCGCACTGCGGAATTTTTTCTAACGCTACTTGAGCTATCCCTATTCCCTACGTCCATTGTTATCTTAGCGTTGAAATCTTCAAATTTATCTAAAAATACGCTGCACCTTTCGAGTCATTCCGCCGTTAATGTCGCAGAGTCTTTAGCTAAAAACACAT
The DNA here is from genome assembly GCA_963932265.1 of Thymelicus lineola. Taxonomy (NCBI): domain Eukaryota; kingdom Metazoa; phylum Arthropoda; class Insecta; order Lepidoptera; family Hesperiidae; genus Thymelicus; species Thymelicus lineola. The sequence goes on along the minus strand of OZ010683.1, from coordinate 8,750,511 downwards.
TTAATTATATCTTACAGCGGTATTTTCGAATATTATCTGTCAAAGAAGTTCCATGAGAAATAAATTTTGCGAGTATAATAAGATTAACACAGTGGAGCATGCGTGTAGCCGCCGCCGCGACAGACGGGACGTTAGTCACGAGCGCTATACTTAGCCGATTGCATTGTCTTCTGAAATATCTATTAACAATTATTGACAAGGCATCGGCACGCGAATTCTCCTCGCGATAGGTGCGTCGAACCGCTATAAATATACTTTATGTGCGACGCAGCGCTACGGGCGGAGCAGGTATGTGCCTTGGGATGACCTGGGATTCGAAAGCGGATGAGAAAACAACCACCTCGACACAAGTCATTTCTATCTAAAACGTTTACGCTATCCAAAGTCCCATTTCATATGACACTCGTAACTTGTAGGATTGCAAAAAGAGTAGCAGTTTTAAATCCAGCATCAATTTAAGTTATTTCATTTGCATTTTTGCAAGTATGCCCAAGTTTTAAAAAATATGTAGGTACGGAATGTTATTTAATATTTACTTTGACAAAGGAAAAATTTGTGATGAAATCTTTTTATTCATTAGAGTTTTCCATACAGACTAGATCTTTATGGATGAGGATATTTAGGATAAGACCACGTAACTAATCAAACTTAGCGCGACTATTAAATTGCCACATTAAAATGTCAATTTAAAATTCAAGCTCTTTCTCTCTGCAGGTAACCTGCAAATAATTATTGGTAACGATGATTTTATAAAGCTAAGATGATATCTGTATAAAGAAAAGATAACAAATTTCATTACACTAAAATCCACATGTACCTAATTTGGTTCAAGTATTGAGAAGATAATGCATAGGAACACAGATCTTAATCCTTTGTAATCTACAGATTTATATGCTTCTACCTTAAACTCAGTTCCATGTTATTTTCGGGAAAATCAATCCGAATAACATAATTCAATATGCAGTAGTAGAAGCTCAAACATGTCACAGAGTAACGAACTTGATTAAAAATAACGAGAAGGCTTTAAAAAACAAAATGTTTGCTCTACACTGTGAATGTATGCTCATATCCAAACAACGATAAAACGAATGCGCATTACGAATTCACTGCTTCTGTCCTAACAAATTAATGAATTCACGTCAAAATTGCAAACTGAAAGTTCAAATTGATGCAATTCGACAATTGATTACAATATGCACACAAAGCACTATCGCGTCCACAAACACAGGCGAGCAGTCAGTCGGCCGCCATCGATTCATATCGAACGAGGGCAGCTTTTCATTTTGTATGTTAAATTAAATTTCCATGAAACAAGATTGAATTTTTCGCAATCAGTACGAACGAGGTTTGCCCAATACGTGCCACTCGTACGTATTTTACTCTACACTTACGAACATTCGATTCCGTAGCGGCAATTTGCTTACAGTTTTTCGATGTTCAAAATTCAAATTAATGCTGGTAAATGTCGTTAGCTAAATGACATAACACGAGTAAGTTTGTATGAAAGTAGCAAAGAGCAAACCACGGGCGTTGCGGTCGTTCACGGGACCACAGCAGCGCTGGCAGCGAGGTGGCGTCGGCTTAGCTAATTTACAATTTAATTATCAGCCTGGATGATGCATCGTTAGCGCGCCAAACCGAGTTTATGCGACTAATCAATTGTTTGACGCGGCCGCTGCAATCACATGCCGCACGACGCGTCGGACCTGCCGCCCGCCGGTCCCGGCTACGGTCTGCGGTAAAATTTCCAATAAATCCCACTATTGGATTAGATGTTTGTTACTGAAATTTCTCTGCACATTGATAGCTATATTTAATATCCAGACCGGCCTACAATTTTTGTTGCGTCAAACATTTACGTCCCAACTCAGAGTCACTAATGGTTACTTAAATCGCTCCTTAGTACATAATTTGTATGGTGATTATTTACTAAGGAGCGATTAAAGTAACCGTTAGTGACGCTGATTTGGGGCGTTAGAAATATTTAGTATTACGAGTAGTAACATACCTACTAATAAGAAAGTTATGCACTTGGTATGAAATTAACAGTGAATAACCATAGATATTTTCTGTGCGATAACGAAATTTAATCTAATTTTCTTACTGAAGATAACTAAGTTACTGTAACTACTTAGTTTCTATACTTTCTAATAAAGGTCACGATTTTTTTTTATAACTTATAAGTTAATACTTGACTACAATCCCACCTGATGGTAAGTGGCGATGAAGTCGTTGGTGGTAAAACGCATTAACTGAGTAATGTTAACAATGAAATTATCGTTGTTCCATAAACACAACAGCATAAGTAAGGGCTAAGTTTACATTGTAAGCCTTAACATCATACGCAATTTAATCTAATCCACCTTCACACAATATCTGAGAGTACATCTATAGCTACATCACCTTTATTAATTTCAGAACTCCACGGTCCAGTCAGTGTAGCGCTAATGAATCTATTATTTAAATGCAGTCGGTTAAAAATAAAATGGAGTAACTATTTGTGCTATCTACGTATGGAAAAGCTTTGTCTGAAAACATGAAGCTTAGTGAAGAAAATATGTTTCAATAGGTAGCCGCTATCTACAATCCAATCGAGAGAACAATGTGACGGCGTGTCGTGCCGCGTTGATTAAATATAGCTCAGAATCCGTCAAGCCGAGACTTGATCGAGCGGTTGCTATGGATTTATGCGCTAAATATTCGACAGGTGCCAAGTGTGTCGATCAAAGAGTTCGACTAGCGATGACTAACTACGCCCCAAATTTTATTCCAAATGTCAAATAATTTGAGCTACTGCCCTGCGCTCAATTTGAACGCTATTTTATATTCATCCACTTCACACACTACGACGACGAGATAATAAACTAATTATCTTAAATCTATTCCTCAGTAACGTCACCAAGCCTCGAAATAATCATTGTAAAAGAAATTAAAAAGGTCGCCGAATTAAACGAAACGAGTTGAATGTTGTTAATTTTAATAAATGGGTATTTGAACCGCTCACAAAGGAAAAGCGTTGTATACAGACATAGTATGAACGTTCACAATTCGCTAATCCCGCGGCGCTACCGTTACATAAGACAGCTGAGTTGAATATAAATGTAAAACACAATAAATTTCATGCCCCGTAGGAAATGAATATTCATCACGAAATCGCCATGCATATTCTCTTTTGCTACAGAATTTCGTGTTCTCTAACAACAGGATTGAATCTACAAGAAATTAGACCTTACTTCATAGAGCCATTAGTGCTAAATGGCTTGCAGACGCAGCGACGTTAAAGTGCGGGTCGGCGCCTCGGCGGGCTGGTTCTCGTAAATTTCAACATATAGTAAAGTGATTTACGAATAATTGTTGTGTTGGCGTATAACTAGAGAAATCTTTCCGCTGTTTGCCGTCGGTTAATTTATATTATGAGGCTTAGGTAATTCGCGAGCTACGAGTAATTGGTCTACAGAACAATAGCTTTTGTCATACTCTTATCTCGCATACAGCGTTTGTCTCTCTTCAAGTGCCTCCTTAGGAACGTTCGCATGACATTCATTTGAGTAGGGGAAACTATTGAATGAAATTTCTCTTACGTTAAGACGCTAAACTATCTTATTCGAATCTGCACTCCAACTTTCACTAAAAACTAATTACTAACTAATTGGAATTAAGTTAAAATCATGATTTTCGATAGCATAACTTTTCAGAAACATAATGACGGTAGTTTCACAAGCACCTTTTTGTTTTTGAGAAAAACATAGAAATGTGTTTTTGTACTTAAATTATTTTAATCAACCAAACACATATACCCATTAGACCTTCTTGGAAAGTAATGCTAACTGGACCAACGAGGCGTTACCCACCGGGCGACCTTAAATCGAAACATGTGTTTATCGTAACGTGCGAATCGGCCTAAAGCGAATTAGTTCTCGCACAATGCAATTTGAATGCACATTACACAACGGACGAGCTACGAGCGCTTTTTATTGCGGCATCGTGAGATCTTATCTTGGAACTGCCACTTCCAGCAGGCAAATTTCAGATTCTCTCCTCAACGTTCACAATTTTTAACCCTACTCCATTACACTAAAGAGTACTATCGCTTACTGTGCTGCGTTCAAATCTAATGTGTGCACCAACAGCAACACGGAATACACACGCACAGTGTTTAAAGAATTCAACATAAAATCAGCAATAAAATTGAAAACATTTTGTTGCGTTTTAAATAAGTTTAGCAGGGACGTCTGCGCCCGTCACACGACTTTGATCTTTGTTATAACACAGAAATGTACAAAGTCGTACACGTATCCGAACCTTTATTCTGAAATTATTTCTGAATCGATAAGAAGCGTTAATTTTACGAGCCAGTGATAATTTGCTAACTTCCGACAGACATCGCCCTAGTTGAATCGTTACGAACACTTACCGCATAAAATTATCTGCTTACTTACCTTTGATGAAGAGGAAAACCTAAATTACTACTTACCTATACTTACGTTGTACATGTAGAGTGCGACTCCATCACTCCCTATCTATTATATTCCATTAAATACTATTAATTGTATTCAATGATGATTTCCTTAACATTTAGTCCAGTTTTGAATATTAGACCTCTCGGTTTTTATAAAAAATTTACTATAATGAATTGAAAGTAATACCGTGAGAAAACTTTCACACTTAAAAGTTCTAATAGTAATGTTCTTAATAAGTACTAATATTTTGAAAGACAACTGGTATTGTAAAAAAATTTATGATATTGGGCCTTAGAATAGTAACTTTCTCATTATGAAAGCTGTGCCAATGCTACCTCGTATGGAACACAATGAAGGAAAAAACAATTTAATACTTACATTAATAGGAAATTTTCGATTTAAATCAGTGTTTTTAACGTTACAACAACACAATTGTGTTACGAGTAACTTTCATGAACCATGTATAGGTATGTCGCCAGGAAACAGAAATGATACGCAAAGGATTTGAACAAATCCCGGAGGATGATGTAATGACAACTCCGTTGAGTAATTTCTCTAGCCGCGGCCAACCGTCCCCCCACCTCAAAAACAAAATTTCATCAATAGGGATGTTGACTAATTTTAGGATTAAATTTTATTTTATAGATAGAACCTCAATATTCACGAAAAATATATTATAAAAATAATAATCTTCAATTTAAAAACAAAAATTGATAAATAAAAATCACTATCAAATATCCCACCAAAAACGTCACGTGACGTCACTAAACTATATTCAATACTATCTGTCTACTAAGTTTGTTGAATTTCCATACAAAATTGTTCCAATGACGTCATATTCTCAAAATGGCGTTTGAGGTCACGTGACAGTGAGTACAATTTTTAACATTTTAAATTAATGATATTTAATTTATTGTGATTGATTTCAATAAAAGAATCATATTTTAGGCCTTTAAATGTTACCACTAATATTTTAGACATAAATTTATATTAATTTATAACATCCCTATTCACTAAAGTAGTTTAGAAATTAATGAAATCCCTGAAATTTTCTAAGGAAAGGGTGTAGGTATTTCATCAAATCTCAGTTTTAATCACTTCGCTGCGACGAAATTAAAATTAATTAATTAATTAATTAATTAAATTACCTATTTTATTAATTTTGAACGTTACATATACATATCGTATGACAGCAGTCCACCAAGCTAGTCAAGCGAGGACTGCTGGACTTGACAAGCACTTTGAGAACATAGAAAAATTCGAAATACTTTATTAGGTATATTATCTACAATTCTTTCAATTTCTGCAACATAATAAAAAAATTAAATAAAATTCATAATGAACAGCATCTCTAATGTTCCTTACGCACTTACTCGTACCTTCAGTGAATTCTTTCCAGATACTCAACCACTATCAATATTTACTTTCAAATACTTACGTAAACTGAATGTTGGCTAAAAAGTACCTCCATTTAGAGGAGTACCACATACTTAATGGTCCGTGAAATTAATCATAATTATGTTTTTGTTTACCCTTACAAATCTGGCCGACTAATTATGCAAGTCCGTTTAGGCAATCACATTTTTTGTCTGCGAAGTATCATCCGCTTTATCGAGATATTTAATTACGAGTGTTTTTTCTCATTTGATGATTTGAATGCTATTGGAATGGCTTATGGATTTCTAATTACTCTTGTACTAATTCGTATTACATAATACCTGTCGTTCTTTCAGGAATGAGTATCAACAAGATACTTGAAAAAATTGGGACACGTATAAATTACGAAAAGTGATATTTTATAATAGTATGGTCAGCATTTTAGCATATTGGTTTTATATTAGGCATGTGGATAGATTCCAGCAGATTTAATATTCATCATTGGTGAGGGAAGTCCATCATTCTCGGAAAAGAAAACTTCTTATTTAATTCAGCCTATACATCGAAATAATAATTTACATAATGGCATACACCTCACACTTGCTATCACATATTTAAGCAAACCCAATAAGATCACTTAATAACATGCCCGCTCTGTTCCCTTTGTTATTTCTTAGCAAGATCAATTGAAGTGTCTCGCCCATCTATATTGATTTTACAGCAAAGTCCAATATGGCGATAGTATGCAAGATAGCACTTGCAATGTATTGAATGTGGTGCAGCCGTGTAGTTGTGTCGATAGATTATTGCAATCCGAGACACCTCACAGACACAGCTATAGTCATGCACAACGTACATACCGACATATTTAAGGCTATATACATATCGCACCAGAGCGCGCCTTCCATATGCTGCTTTGCAGCAATTAAATTTGGTAACGTCTAAACTGTCTAAAGTGTTTGTGATAAGCAATCGATGAAATAAAAGGTAAATTCAACAACAAAAGTAGCAAGCCCTTCCTTTTAGAGCTTTCGATCGCGTTAAAACACAGTGAAGCAGCTAGGTCTACGACTTTTCAAGTTCGAGAGAGTGCCCTGCAAAGCACGTGAAATATGAATTCCGACGGGTGGATGTCACATAAGTTTCAAGGTACTTATCTGGTAACATTTTGTTACACTCAAACCCCGCCTTTAAAATACAATTTTACGCCATTGAATTGTTAATGGAGCAATAAACGCGCGTAATATTAAAATTATTCTCACAATTTTATCTGCATCAGAATAAACCGGACACTGAGTATTGCTCACACTATCCTGGTACAGGCCAAAACATGACAGATTTGCGAGCTCCGACCGCCATAGGTGCCGCCTGACAAGGCCGCCACCGCCTCCTTCGTTGATACGACTTGTTAGAGTATCGCCTTACGCCTTACAGACATTTCAGGCTACGGTTTATACATTGAACTGTTCGATAAGTTAAATATGCAATACTTTCTACTTACCTTCGATTTGAATTTTCTAATAATAGCTTTAATTTGAAAAAAACTGCTGGCAATTAAATAATTTGGATTATTACGCTGTGTTATTTCTATAAATTTCGATAGTAACCTGTGTTCAATTATTTTATCCAATAGGTTATCTGTGTTATAATAAATTGAAGATTTAAATTTGATTCAAAAGTAGGTTACTTTATACTTTCCAAAGTAAAGAACTCATCGCCTTATTTGCCAGTAAGGCTTTTTACTCTTTTTCGGTGGATGTTTTTTATAAATTTCATCGTTAATATCAAAGGAGGTGAGGCAACACGCGCTCGAAGGTTCTGTAGCCGCATCGGCTCAAAACAATGGCCAATTATTTTCCCGCAATGCGTTTATTAATTACCAGTCTTATACTTGCGAGGCCTTTGTATTTTAATTTTGACAAATTCACAGATTTCTCAGAAGAAATGCTTCGGTCATAGCGGCATTCTCTGCCACTTTAACAAGCAAATCGCTTTATTACGTCTTCCGTACCCGTTCGGGTGTTGTAATGAAAACGTACATCGCTGTAAAAGTTTTTGTAATACACGAACAAATAGGCATGTCTAACCTAACCAGGTTAGTTAGGTAATGGTGGCCATTATCAAATTAAGATTGCGCAGCCAACTGAGCATTATATTGGTCATGGTGGTTGCCTTTGTTTTATAAATGCGAGCAATGGCGAGCATCTACTAAATATTTATCTTTTTTACATTTGTAATTATCACACTATTCACACTATGTATGTATCACGATTAAATTAAGAATTCATCCACTTTTTGCTGCTTTGGTTGAATCGGATAGCTTCTGAACGAATGAAAAATGTTATATATTACATAACAAACCTGTTATTCATGCGTAAGTAAGTAAAACTTTATTGGGAGGTTTCTATAGCTAGTCAAAAAGAACTAGTTAGAGGAAAGTCTATTGTTGACACTCCCCCAACGATTGACACCTTTTTCGTATTATGTCCTAAACAAAGCATAAAGTACTTTTTTATGTATGATAACTTTATTATTAGTCTCTATAATTGTCATTTGTTAAATTGGCATCGTTTACCAAATTACTCTTCTTATTTCATTTCCTTTGGCGTTTTTATTTGCCCGTGGCAAGTTAATGTAGAAGTTTGATTGCAATTAAGATATAAATTGTGTTCTTTTTATGATTTTTCAAAATTTTACTTATTGGAATATTTTTCGTAGTGACAATCATTAGATTTTCAATAGTTTGAGGATGTAACGATTGACAACAAAATGTCAATCAAAATATCTGTATATACACCATGAAGTTATACATAAACTTCGTGGTGAATATACAGATATTTTGATTGATATATATATCCGTGCCAATAATAATAATTATAAGGGTTCCGATTTTTCTTCGGAATCCCAAAAACTTTAACTACAGAGTCTTAATATAATAACATAACTACGTTATTATGCAAATCTACGTAGTTTTTATTACACAGTTTCATGTATCGCTCTTTAAAAGTTTACCTACTCATTTGTATCATAATCCTAATTCTGGCAAGTAGTAAAGAAAACTGAATCAAAATCATGAGCAAGCATAACTAGTTATCTTATAGCTTCACAATTCACAGGCACATAACATTAGTGATAGCGGGCTATTCTATAAAGCTTAAGGTCTCACTTGGCACGCTCCTTTATATGGTACAATCAGACGTCTAACGCTTACCTTCACTAAGTAAGCTTGCAACAAATATCTCTTGCTGGCATAATCTTGTTCTGTGTAGTCTATTTCAATAATAATAAACATATGACATACGCTAATAATTATTTCGAATTGAGAATTGGAGAACTCAAACAAACTCATGATGCTGATGAAATTAATCCATTTTAAATTGACCAGCTCAACTTGAACAGCTAGGTGGTAGCAGGTGCCCCTTAATACTGTAATTGATACTAATTCGCAATTTCCAAATTAATGAAAAACATATATTTATTACTACAGCGGTCTTCAAATACGTTTAAAATCAAAGGACATGATTCTCTACATGGCGGAATGGTTTTGCAGTGTGCTTCGTTCATAATCCTGAAGCTTTCCGATATGGCTAACGACTACTATTCGCTATTTAATTATACCAACCAAAATTTGCAACCTAAACTGACCTCCAAGGCTCAGTAGCATCTACTCGAAAAGCTGACTATCCACCTCCTTACTTCAAAGCGTCGGTCGTCGGTACAAAGGAAGGCAAAGGTCCCGAAGCGGAACTGCTAGTAAAAAAATACGAGGCATATTGTTGAAACAATGAAATCACCCATAATGGTGATAACGAAGAAATGTTGTCAACAGATGATACAGATCGAAAGCGCAGCAGCGATGCTGGCGCGCAGCCAACAAGGTGAATGCCACGACGTTCCACGCACTGGGCCACGCAACCCACTTAACCCAGCTCACGGAAACATTCGTGTCCTTCATCGTAGGTACTGCGTTATCCTCAAATGAATCACGACAACTACTACCTATAGTACTGAATAGATACTATTAATTGTAGATACTGCCAATGCAGGCCATTGGTTGACAAAAGCTTGTAATGATTGAATTATCCATCAAATAACATGATTAGCAATCCAATACTGAGTCATGAATTATATTTTACCACGCTCCAATACGGATCCTATTGAAAATTAAGTGACACATTGAGTCTTGTAAGAACTTGCTACCAGCGTGAACTTTATTAGACTAGTCTTATAAGAAAACAAGGTACCTAACTTTAATTATAAAAGGATCTAATAAAACTTGTATCTATTGTTCAACTGAAAATAACTATGTGATGTTGCTACATATGTAAGCTGAATATATATAGTTGTCCAAATGGACAACGTCGGGGGGTATGTAATTGCAGATACCTGCTGAAATGCAAATTGATATAATGCAGGAAACGTCTGAGTGGGTCTCATAGCGGGCACGTATACCGCATGAGTAGCATAAGTTCGTTTACATACGACAGTCTGCTGTATTTGCATCCCAAATGCTCGATGCGACCGCTCGTTTGCTCGACTTATCTGCGTAGCAGGCGAAATATTACAGTTTGTGCATCACCACTCACATTGTGCATATCTGAATGTCAATAAAGGATTAAAAAAAGACCACCGGAGGCGTTCCCGCACCAGCCGAGGCGGATGTGCTTTCCACCAATGAGAGAGGGGAGCGCAGCATATTCATAACGATATTACCGCCGACGGAGAACCGGCGTCATCATAATTCATATATAATAACCCTTTCGACGTCGGCGCGACGCGGCGCGGCCTTGCGTCTCATTCCTTCGCCTGCTCACTTCTTAAGCGGAACAGAGACGCTCGCTGACATTCATAATATCATAATTCATAATTTCATTTCTTGCATCGCCAACCACACGCGTGCATGAAAAACTCTCATTTCATTCGCACTCGCCGAGCCTGGCCTACATCTCGTCGCGAAACGGGAGCGATGAACTATCTGCGCCGCGTAAAAATATCTGGAATCAGATGTAGTTTACTTGAAATAGGAAATTGGTACATGATGGGTACGTGGAGATGATGACAGCGACTTGTAATTGGAATATGACGGGACGCGTGCGCGTGCGCTCGGCGCGTCTCATTCGTCAGTTTATAAATAGAAGGCAGCGTCTGCGTCGTGACGACTTGCGCCATTAATTTATATGAAATAACTGTCGGCAGTCGGAAAAATAAGTTCGACTCGGAACGGCCTTCTAAACGATAATATTTGTGTTTTACGGAGAAGCTGGTCGGAGGAGTCCGACTCGGCCGTTGATAAACGCACTTCAGAACTCTATTTATTAAAAATTCAGGTATAAAACACAAAGTTCATCTATTACCAGTGAATGTTTAGGTAATTTACCTTAAAATATGAATGCATTGGTAAAATTTACTAAAGAATTTTGAATATAACAAACATTTTGTAAATGCTGGTACCTACATATTTTGATAAACAAAATTAAAGCGACATCAAGACATTCGTGGCATCATCCAATAAACAATTATAAAGGTACCGTTTTTCTTATTACACTTTATAAGCTTCAGCAAAGCCACTTTCACAGTCCTTTTGAAATCCAATAAAGATCCGAAAATACTGATTTCAGACATTATGATGGTCGCAGTGAGGGCGAAAGACAAGTGGGACATAAATTCGTTAGCGCGCATGTAATCGTCACGAATGTACTAACAATAACTCACCGCATTAAATTTTAAAGTTGACATCAGAAAGAACATCTTATAAAGCCGTTATTTAGCTCGATTTTAATGACTTCATTCAAAGGAATGTGTTAAAGGATCCAATGTGCACAACTACATAAGAATTTTTACAGTAGTAGGTTACATTAGTAGTTAGATACGTTTCCGTAAAATAATTTTATTACGACTGAAGGACTAGGTTAGGAAATTAACTACAGCGACACCTATAAAATAGCGTCAGTATTATGAAGCAATTATAGTTGGTAAATATGCGAATTCCAAGCTCAATCATTGTACCTAGTCGTTTACTTACTCATAAATTATTTTTAATAAATGTCAAAGAATTATTATATTACTTTTTGTTTAATATTGTACGATTGTTGACGATTACACAGATTTTGTAATTAAATGTATGACTAAAGTATGTTTTACTTAATGAAATAATTATATATTATTACTTCCTAAATCTGTACGTATATCCCACCAAAAACATTATCATGTAAAATGTTGTCAAGACGAGACAATATGGCTCTACATAAAAAGGTATCGCATGCAGAGCCAAGCTTCTAACTTTAAACGCTCTAACACTAGCCCTATTTTCACAAACTCTACACCTTAGTCAAAATATGTGGCTTAGCCGTTTATCGATATAACAATCGCTACCTATCAATATTTAAATTAGAATTTCTTGCAAATAACACATAGCGTCAACCCGTTGTTATCGAGCAATCTATATGACTGTATAGGTAGTTGTGTGACATTTCATGCGTGTGTATGTACAATCTCCCAATTCATATTCGTTCTCTTGTTATTACTAACATAATAAGAAACACTCGTAATAAAACCAAAAGAGCATTTAAAACTTAATTATCCGATTCGTTGCGGCGCCCATTTTCGAAAACTTTTCGCCAAGCTTTGAACAAATTTTCTATGACTAAGATAACAGGCTTGGTCTACGTGGAAAATCTTGACAGTTTTGTTCTAGACAGACCCTTCTAAAACTTAATTTGAAGGTGTTACATCGATGAAAAAATGACATGCCTGTCGTGTCAGAAGCCAAAAGTTAAAAAAATTGATGACACGCCTGTAGTGCTATCAGCAACGAATCGGTTAATAACTGTCATAGAATAAGGTATTATAGGTAGTCTAATTAAATACCTGAGTAAAATATTATTTACTGATCATAATAGTGTAACGTTTAATGAGTCCACAATACTTTCACTACCGAATAATTTACACTTCTATAAAAAACATATACCTAATTTAAAGCTTAAATGATAAATTCGAAACAAACAAGTAAATTACATTCCAAAGTAGTCAAAGATCAGTAAGGATCAGTGTTTCGCTTTAAATATAATACCGCTAAGAATTCCTAACCTCTCGATGAAGTCAATCCATGTATTTGTTAGATAAAGAGGAATTAACCTATTCGATTTAAAATCATTTTATTACAATATTCTAATTTCAGTATTCTAATTTCTTAAATGTAGTAGCCAGTAACAAATCTATTAAAACAATTAAGGGAGTTAATACATACCTATAGCTCAAGATTTACTCCCTATTGGAAGTATTTTAAACTCTTTGGTGTAAATATCTCATCAGTCATCAGTTATATCACTTCTTTTTCGCCGACTTAGAAATGTATGATCAAGTCAACCGCAAATATGCTTTTACCAAGTGCTTATCTTGAACTAAATACGTAGATTTAAAAAAAAAGCGTAAATAAATGCTTTGGATGAGTACCATCTGTATTTATTGTAATTGACTGTATTAATTGGCGGATATAGTAAAATGTATATTTAATTACTTAGTTCTAGCTATTGTTCTCAAGTAAGTGGCGTTTGTCTTTTTTGAGAATAAAGATTCTATAAACATAAACATAGATTTTTTACCAGGTAGAGTCAAGTAGGTTATTTAATGATTAAAAATAAAAAACAAACAAACAAGAAGTACTTTTACACTGTAAAATTTATTACAGTTCCTACTTACAAATAAATCCATAACCAATTTTAACAAATGAATTCCAGAGTTACTGAAAGTAAAGTCGTATTTAAATCTAAAGATACATAAACACATCGCCCTCACGCTCCTCTCTCCATAAATAAAATAAATACAAATATTCTCACGTAAACGAGTAAGTCGAAAGCGTTCATTTACATTTGTGAATGTTGGTAATAAATGGAGCATCCTCTAAATACCAAATTAAATTGAAATGGAAGGGTAAGTTGCCTTAGTAGCAAGAAGTATTAATAGCAAATATAATTGCAATTATCTATATATCTATCGTTTAAGGAGCTATATTTACCGATCATATCAATAAGCAATTAAAAAACTACTAAAGCAATTGGTATAATATCGGTATACCTACCTAATTTGTTTTTACCCAACTGCGTCAGAATGAGGGTTATGTTTTTTTTTATAATTATGAAAAAATCTAACGATCCAATTTATACTTATTGACGTTGCTCGTCGAACGACAAGACCTAAGTTTGATTTCCGCCAATAGATATACATATATGTATTATGTTGACGTTTTTGATGTCTTATTTAACATGAAAATCTCTTACGGAGGTGCAAATTTTAATATCGATCGTCTTAATGTACACAAGTATATAAGAGAAATATAAATGGTACTTGAAAGGGTTAGCACACCTGCTTATTCTCGTCCTCAACAGATTTACGACCAGGTATTAAATCAACAAATAAGATCATCCAAAAAATGCCACCAAAAAATATAATAAGAGCATCACAAAAAGTTCGGGCATAACGTCAATGTCGAGCGAGCTCCATTGGCTGGGCGAACAAAGAAATACTGCCGCATGTCTTCTCTGCCGATTTTATTATAAACGTGTAATTTAAGAAACAATATCATATTGCTTATAAATAGGTATCTATATTATAGAATACGTATATAGATACGAATTAGCTTTGACCTATTAGCGCCTTACTGCAATTTATTGATCTCTCATCATTTTGAAAGGCGTAGAGTGCACCAATTCAGATTAGTGAGGGGATCAGCAGCCCATCCGAGTATAAAAAGTTTTATGCCACCCAAAGACCACTAACGTGACTTAACGACAGCTATCTATCGATAACAAGAAACAGCTTATCATGTCCTACAAATCACGGAAGTAACACACTCAGGACTTACTTAAGCTTAAGCTTAAGGTAAGTTATTACCAACCAGCAAAATACGAAATGAATAAAAGTAAAAACATCAATACACGCTGTTCTATGAACGCACGACAGGAACAAACTAAAAAATAAATATTATGATACTAATTATACGCAGCTTTATTTAGATTATACTTATCTAGTTTATAACATATTTTAGTGCACCATAAACAAACATAGCAAGATTTTACAGCTCCTGACGGTCCCGACTCACATTCGAGCCATTGTGCCTCTTATAATTTTTATTAGGGGCAATCCGTCCGCCTTGATTTACTCCTTCCCGAACTGATGGATCTTTCATTTAATTTACGATTTTACCCTTGTGTTCCAAATGTAATAAAATGTTACAAAAACAAGCAAAAATTACGTCGTCACATATGTATTTGTTTTTCGTGTCGATGTGAGACCACAGCAAATAATTGTAAAAGCAAGTATTAGCAGTGTATTTTCGACAGCTATAGTATATTAAATAGCTGTTAGTGGATAGTGATGACATACGGACCCGAGACGTGGTGCTTTACTATTGGCCTAATCCACAAGCTCAAAGTAGCGCAGCGGGCTATGGAGAGGGCTATGCTCGGTATTTCTCTACGTGATCGCATCAGAAATGAGGAGATCCGTAGACGAACAAGGGTAACCGACATAGCTCAAAGAATTAGCCGGCTGAAGTGGCAATGGGCTGGCCACATAGTGCGAAGGACCGATAACCGTTGGGGAAGAAAGGTCCTCGAATGGCACCCACGTCTCGGAAAAAGGAGCACAGGACGCCCCCCTGACCAGGAGGACTGACGACCTGAAGAAGACAGCGGGCCGCTGGATTCAGAAGGCTCAGGACCGGTCAGAGTGGCGCAAGTTAGGGGAGGCCTATGTTCAGCAGTGGACCTCCAAGGGCTGATGGATGGATGGATGGATAGTGGATAGTGGATAATGGTTAGTGGATACCCAACTACAAGGGGGACAAGGGGTCTACAAGGGGGACCAAACTTCACACTAGTTCGGAAGTAGTAGAGAGACCGCAGGTATGCTAATTTCCACACAATTTTCTTTACTAAAGCTAGAGTTATTAGATTATAGATTTGATTTATACTGGTGAGCTCTGTGACTTTCTGGAAAATTTTGTTTAATAAATTATCTTAATGAATAATAATGACGTTACAGAATGAAGTTAATTTAATACCAACTTAGTAGACTTGTATGAAGAAATATAATATGTAAATTAAGTATCAATAATGGATGAAACAAAAGAAATATTTTCAAATTTAAAGGTCATTACCACAATCTTATTTCAGTTCTTATTTGTTCAGTGCCCAAGCTGTGCGCGGTAGAGCTTTGCAACTTTGTTGTTAGGTTAACTTTTCTTTAAATTGTAATGGAAAAAATGTCTTAATGACTAGAATTAATAACATGAACTACATGCACATTAATAAATAAGAGGTTTTTGTAATCTGCGATCATTAAAACGCTTTGGAACAGTCCGTCGATTCCTTAAACAGACTTCGAACATATTTTCAATCAAGTCAGTAGTTTGATATATGCATGTCAAAAATTCCTACAATAAAATTTTTCTGTATGATTTACCTATTATAAATACGAGTACATGCCGAACTATTGTAGATACATACATTTTTTTAGGGGACAAAGTAAAATCGAAACCCTTATAGTTTCGTTGTCCGTCTGCCCGTCCGCGTCTGTCCGTCTGTCCGTCTGTCCGTCTGTCCGTCTGTCCGTCTGTCCGTCTGTCCGTCTGCCCGAAGCAAAGCGCCGAGACCCATAGTGCTAGAAAGCTGTAATTTGGCATTTAAAAACAATTTTTTTCAGGGTACCTGCCCTACAAGTAATGTGAGGATGAATTTTTATTCGTCGCGTACCTTATAGTGTGGGGTATCATTGAAAAGGTCTTTCAAAAATACTATGGGTCTTTTAAGACCTAATTGCTAATTTCAGTTAGAGTCAATTGGGGGATACTTGACTCTAACCGAAATTACCCCCTCTGCTGCGTGAACGGTTGGAGTTGGACAAGTGAAAAAAATCTCAAAAATAGATTATATTATCAATTTACAAGGAAAATTATCACAGCTATGTTAGCATAAGTGGTTAATGAGTAAATAAACTTACTTCTTCGGAACCCTAAATTACACGTGGCCTGACACGCACTTGCCCGGTTTTTTTTCTTAAATAAGTCAATGCTTAACCGCAATCCCACATGATGGTAAGCGGATATGAGGTGGTGAACGCACTAACCCATCACTAACCTTATAAAAGCCTATTTACAGTACAGTTAAAAAATTGGTGAGTATTTTACATTAGAATTTTTGAAACAAAATATTTTATTCATTGGTAGGTAAAACATGATATAAATAACGCCATTTTAATAAATTTTTTAAACAACCTACCATTTCGCGAAATTTAGGATCATTTTTCATAATATTTTGAATTCACAATTTTTTTATCCGACTCACCGCGTCGGTTAGCACCCGACATCCATTTGGCAACGACTCAGAAATTGTTATTATTGTAATGACTCTTCAACTCATAACACTACTGCCTTGGCAAGTGTCTTCCTATCCTCGATAGGCCATAACTCGTCAGAACATTAATGTCAGAATTGATTCAACGTCTACGTAATGTTTGATTTATAGACTGAATGCAAAAAAGACATCTGAAAAATCTGAATCTGTCTTGTGAATTATCAAATATTTTTATTAAAAGTTCATTCCTTACAATTCTAAGGCTACAACGCCGATAGAAAAAGTACGTGAAACAAAAATGTTAATTATTTTTAACTACGTCATGACCGAGCCAACCCAACACGTTCCCGGGGCATCTCATTTGCAAGTAACAGAACGTGTATTATAGACCCAAGAAGGCAATAAGATAAAAAGGCTCTCAATAAGGCGCGATCACAGGCAAAAATGAAATAAATTGCCGGTGAATAAGACTGCCGTGTGTAATTGAGGCGAACACGCTTGCTCATTAGACGGACGAAGACGCTACCGCGCCGACCGGCGACCGCGCGACCGCCCGCCGTCGACCTTGCCCGGCTTGCCCCTTGCATATCGCCATCTAACAATAACAATACCTTACTTACCTTACTTACCTTTTGATTCTTCCGACATTGCCCAAATAAACTATTTTATTGTAAAATAAATACGTGCCGAATTCTTAGAACATTCACATGCTTCTAAAAGTGTAACAATGACTACGCCAGACCTTTAGCAGAAATGCTGTAAAATTTAACGCATTAGCATAACAAAGATGATGAGTTGTTTGTCGAGGCGGCTGTATTCACTAAAATATCACTTTCACTGAAACACATGAGCGTTGTATCGCAAAAAACAATTTACTTATTCTTTTATGTTAGTCTGGAGAAACCGCAGCCGGTAGACAATGACAAACTAATGACGATGGGGCTACGAATATTGAAACACTTCGTAATGAGTCTACAAGCAATACACATGGAATTGAAAAACATAATATTAGGAAAATGTATGGTTTGCTTAAAGCAGAAAATTAAATTTTTACTTTTGCTAAACAGGGAGAATGAGAAATCGGTGGAATAGTATTTGAGTTTAAGTAATTTTAAAAGTACGTATTTCATTCACAAGTTTTATTAATTAGAATGTTTCATCTATACAAATAAATAAAATTGAAGTGTCTGTTTGTGATTTTGAAATAAATGATTTTTTGAAGTTGTAAATCTATACTTGCACGATATCAAAACCAAAAAACAAGTTTTTAAAATTTTTGTCTATCTGTCTGTCTTTCTGTCTCTCAGTCTTTCTGTCTTTCTGTGTCTGTCTGCCAGTCTGTCTGTCAAGACCTTTTTTCTCAGGAACGCAAGAAGGTAACAAATTGAAATTAATTTCCAACGCAATCAAAAGACACTCGGTTAGAAGAAATAAACATAGGTTAATGAAAAAATCTAAAAACTGTGAATTTGTAAGTATCACAAAGAAAATTATTTTAAACCTATTATATTTGCAGAACTTGGTAAATTGATCGGATACCATATCATTGTATGGGGACAACAGTTTTTCAGAGGCAAAGTTAAGTTTGTTCCTGAAATCCGTTTATCAATGGCAATGGATTGAGTGATCTTAAGGGAACCGTTTTTATTTCTTTTGAGATAAGGAACCCTAAAAATATCGAAACGTTATGTCGTGTATTGATCTTTCACTGTAATTTAATGATCAATCATACTGCTTCAAGAGTATTTTATGTTCTGCTATGTTCTGTTAGTAAATTAAAGTGATATTTTTTCCCAAATGAAGTGAGGGCAATTGCTAGTATACTTACGAGTATAAAATAATGTTAGATTTTGCTGTGCAACAGTTGGCAAAAGATGGCCCATAACATTGTGATCAAGTTTTCGGCGAAGAATCTATGGTTCGTGGTAAAAATGTTAACAATGAAACTTATGTTCAAATTAAAATTCACTACATTAGAAAATGTCTTTATATAAGTGCATGATGCATACATTCCAAATAAACTAGAACCTAAGACCTACTTAAGATCAAAATTAATATTTTTTCTCAAAACAATCTCCACGGCTTTCTGTATGCGTAACGAGGGTGGTAGATGAGTATGAGCGAGCCTACGACACACATCTCCACGCACCATTTGCATGCACCCGAGCGCATCACGCCGCATCCCGGTGCATCCCGGCGCATCCCGCCTCACAACAGAAATAGTATAATGTCATATCAAATGTCTAAAGACGCGTGCCTGACGTGTAACGCGCTGTGCACCCCACCGCAGTATGCAACCCAAAACCACTAAACCTTGTAAACATGTCTAAGTCTTTTACTTAGCGCACTCTACTGTGACAAAGTTCATACAATACTGAGTTCACTATGATTTTAGTGCTAGAATTAGATGTCTTTACATGGATTTTATTTATTAGACGCTTCGACGCTGTCAAACTTCATCTCAACTAAAGGTGGACAATAACAATGTCGTCAGTGTTAACATTTTATTATCATCTCAAGATAACCAAAACAAAAAGTTTACTACGTACGGGTCAAGCCATAAATCTACATTTTAAAACTGACAATTTTTTGCTCGTTCCTATATAAATACAAAAAATCGTTGGTTCCACCAACCAACGTAGTCATGACTAATTGGCGTTAGAAGCAAAGAACGGTAGGGTGCACGACAAACTCGTTTTCTGGTATTGCAAATATAATAATAAAATTTTATTACCCCGTTTCTCAAAGGGTTTGTTTCAAGGCTCTAAAAGGGTAGTCAGTGAAACCTCGGTCCGTGCCCATCATAAGTCAAAACGGATCGATTGTTTCGTTGCATATCGCCATAAATCTCCCTTAGAAAAATATTCGGTGAATGGAAGTCGTGTCCTCAATACAAGATCATTACACAAATATAGATTTATGTCATTTGTGCACGTACCATTTCATTGTGGGTGGTTAAAAAAGGTTTTTGCAAAATTTCTCGTGACTTATTATTCTGCGAAAAGAAAGCTATTTGTAAATGTACAGTTCAATTCTCGTCACCTGCCGTAAAACAAATGTTGTGTTAAGAAATAATATCTTAAAGAGCAGAGTGGTTATTTTTAATTTTCAATATTTAGTTGTGGCT
Organism: Thymelicus lineola; assembly: GCA_963932265.1. Lineage (NCBI taxonomy): Eukaryota > Metazoa > Arthropoda > Insecta > Lepidoptera > Hesperiidae > Thymelicus > Thymelicus lineola. The sequence continues at coordinate 8,730,196 of OZ010683.1, read as the reverse complement.
GGACATAATTTATGTGCAACCCAAATTACACAGAATGTTTATTGTTTTACATTGTTTAATATTATATAAACAAAGGTAAAATATATTTATGATAATGGTGATAATATTAGAATCCGTGGCATGATTGTCGTGTGATGTAAGAGTGATGGCGTGGGTTAACGCAGGGGTCAGCGGCGCCGTGCGTCATCGCTAACGACGACAAATGACGTGACGCGACGCTCCTGGGATAGCTGAGGCACGTCACGGTATCTGCTATCTCTCAACGTGGGGATACTACGCTATATTCGTGTATCTTGGATCGAATTCTACTATTCGATATAGAGGTGATTATGATAAAGAAACGATAGTAATGTTTTGGGATCAATGACACCATGCTAACGATGACATTGTGACATGACGTCAAGTTGAACTTGACCGTGAATAATAAAAATTATATTTATTTTGCAGTGGCAAATTTTGTTTACAAATAGTCGTAGGTACAATTCTCCTGAGGCCTAAACATACCTGCTCTCATGCGCATTGGTGAAGCCAAGTGTCGGAATATTTATCGTCGAAAGCTTCCGACAAGGCTTAACGACTGATATATAATAATTATAATAATAATGACCGGCTTTACGTGCCCTTGGAAGTAAGTAACTTTTGCTACTAGCGGTCAACATTGCATACGTATTACTGAAGATCAGCACAAGCCGCCGCGGCGCCGGTCTACAAGCTTAGCGCTTCTACATAGAGATTTCAAAGCTTAACTTTTTGGCTATGACACATACCTATACAACAAACATATAAATCAGTAAACATTTTTATTTTTTGGTAAGCTATTAAGTTTTGCAAAAGTCCGTATTATTTATTTATTCTCTAAACTATACATTTAATTGAAAGTTTAATCTTACGATGCATAAATAAATTACAGTTATTTTGCAACAAAATATTCAAAAATCACTATGAAAGTTCAAATAATAGGCAGGTTCAAGACACTGTCAGACATTGATACCTATTAAACGACTTCCTAGCATATTATTTTGTTGTCATATTACCTAACCAAATAGTTTTAAAATTGAACCACAACTGTCGACAATGCTGACATGTTAGTTATTGAAAGGTCGTAACGTTTTTTACGAACCAGAAGGAAGACCTCACTCATCGGCACTATCTATCAAACCATTCGTTTCCTTTTGTCAATGACATACAAATTAGGTACATTCATAAACTGAAGGGAACAGTAGCTTTACTTGAGATAAAATTAACAGACGTAAGTTTTGTTTATATAGTGAACTAAGTAGATACTTGACATTATCATAAATGTCAAAGTAATATTTGTTATGGTTTTTACTTTTTGATGCATACAGATTCATACCACTGCATTCATACCTTTGTTTTGGTGAAATGAAAGAGATCAAACGATCCTGAAGCCTACTTACCTAACAATGACCCTGCATGCAAAGCCAATGACCTAAGTTTGATTCCTGTTGCAGATATTGAGGCGAAAGTAAGTATAAAATAATTCTTAACATGAATAAAAATGTATAACTATTTATTGTTACAGTCTTTACACGAGTTTTCATATTACTAACCCATTATTTATTTTATTTATTTATTTATAATCTTTATTGTAAAACCTACAAACTAGGCTTACAAAGGGCGGACTTAATGCCATGGGGCATTCTCTCCCAGTCAACCCATGGTGTAGGTGAGGTGTGGTAGGCGGTAACAATAAATAATTGAACGGGATGCTATGCTGTAGTAAAACATATTAATAATAACAATGAAATGTATACATACATAAATATAAATTAAATTATTTCAATACTTATACAACTTTATTTCAATATACTATTATAATAATAATAATACAATAACATCTAAATAAATATACTAATAAATAAGTTAGTAGTAGTATTAGTATGCCGATCGTAATCCAATGAGCGTATGAATCAAAATAATAAATAAATTGTAAATACGTAAACAATTCATGGCGAGACGAGTTTCCCACAGAGATTTAGCATCGAGACGGTGCCGGCTGCATGCGACACAAAAATAGCACACATTTGTCGAAAAATAAAAATTTCCCCAAATAGACGGAAATATACAAAAATGTGAGTCGCGGAGCGAGGGGCGAACGTGATGGCGTGCCGTAATGTGCGCCCCTAATTAAAACGTTAAAAACCAACCGCCACTGAAAAACGTCAATTCTGAAGAGAAATGGACCGTCTAAAGCATCACTTATATTATTTTTATAAATTAAGTAGCGAACAACACATTGAAAATAACATTGAGGTTAACGTTTCTCTGAAGTACTCTGAACTGTCTTATATTAAATCAGTGTTTACGAAATTTGTAGGTAATTTAAGATATGATATTTTGATCATTGGTTTTACGCGGGGGAGCGAAGGAATTCCGCGTGTCGCACATAAATTCGGCTGGGTTTAGAAATTCAGCAACCTTTTCAACGCAGACAACGACCGAACTGATAAATCTAGCTGTTAAACCGATATGCAGATCGACATCGACATTCATTACCTAATTAAAATCGCAAGTCCCTTCCGCTCGCTACATTTCTCCAGCGCGCTGCCAATAAATTTCATCCGCCAGTCGCTCCATAACGATAACCAGTTCCTCGGGAACTATCGTTCAATCTGCCGTCGATGCCGTATGTTGATCCGGTCGTGTACCCGCCGCTCTTTGCAGACGAGCCTGTCGATTCCTATGTATTATTTAGTGCCGTCACTAGCGAGTGCGGACTGCAACGACACGACGTGCGGCTGTGTGCTGCTCTCACGCACACCGTCACACGCGCGAATGTCTCGAGCCACGTCAGCCCAGAGATAACGAGCTCACATATTCATAAAGAATAAAGAATTATCCAACAACGGCAATAGACTCTCCACTCTCCGCGCCCGCCGCATCCCTCCTTCGTCGTAATGCTCTCATTCACACTCTCCGCCCGATCGCGATCTACCCGTTCCCTTCTAAGGGCTCAATAAGATGAGCTCTCACATCGACTTGGTCGGAATTGGATTATAGACTTTAATTTATTCCGTAGAAGAAATATTTCATTTTTGTTCGGATCCCGTCCGTGAAACCCTTTGGCTTCTCGCAAGGTCGTTTTGAGTGGTTTCTAAAAGATCAGTGTAGACCGAGATGTAGCGACCAGTTTTAATTCTTATGGCGCTGAATGGAGGAGCGATTCGGCCGCCCGGATCGGGTCGGGACAAAAGCTCGTTATCGAATTAACAGGTTCGGAGTCCAACCCTCGAGCAGCATCTTTATGGGCGACATATTGGATTCGAAAACTTGTTATGCTTCGTCCTAAATAAATTATAACGAGAAATTGTAATCATTAAATGGATATATTTAATGCGTGTAGATGTCGGCGCGGCGCGATGGCGGGCGGGCCCGGCGCGGCGGCCTATCTCGGTTTACATGAGTGCCTGCACCCCAGAGATACCGCGCGCAAATCTTTTCGACCTTTGTCACTGCTTCATTTTGTACTGTTTCATTGTGCAACTTTTAAAGTATTTTCAAATTTTCATTATTGATGTTCATTGCTTTCAACTATTTTTGATAGATAATTTTAGACGATTTTAATTTATCATCCAACTTTCAAAATCTATGCACTTTATTTATATGTAGGTACACAGACAACACAACATACCCTCCAATTAATTTCATTCATCATTATTATTTACTTCCTTTTCAAATTTCGTGGCATCGTCATTATAATCTAAACTGTAAAGTAAAGGAATCATTTATAATGAGAGAGTAATATTTTGTTTCAAAAGCGTGATTAATAAAAAGTAAAACCAACGATGTGTTGAGTACAAAAAGCAGCGCGTTGAAATAAAATTTTATTTTATTTTATATAGTGATCGTTAACACGGGCCGTGTCCAATATTAAATGGACACCGGTGAAGGAGTAAAAATTAAAGACAAACATAAATATTGGAGGAAAAAACTTTGATTCAACATTGAACTCTCGGCACACTATTTCGATTGATGATTGGAATGAAATTCGATATTTTAAGAAACCGTAGGCGGTTCGTTCACAAGTTATAGTAGGGATGGTCACGAAGCCTTTTTACTATCCTAGGTGAATGAAAGACAGCAACTTGGTGAATCTACCATCTACGTATTCATTCTTTGTTATTATAAATATTGTCGGTTTCTAAACTTAGTTAACTCTACTTAGATTCTACTTTTTAAAACTGTAACACAAAGTCTTCGAAGCAAAAGCATATACATATTTATAATATTCATAACATTAGATACATCCACATCTTAGATGTAATTAAAAAACAGTTTTTTTAATTACATCTATGATTCACATGTAAAAAAGAAAACCATTGGCTATTAAAACCATGGTCTACAAACAAACGTTGAATAAATCCAATGTTAAAATCTACTTTGTATAACTATCATTACATTTCAACGCTCGGTCGGGGGCAGTTAATAGAGATAAATTTAAGTATTCTCCTAAATTATGCATAATTACGGATATTTGAGGTGTTACGAAGGAGGCTGCATGCTGCATTGAAACTGGATTGGGAGTGGAAAGGAATAAATTAGAAGTTAAGTTATGAGCGGTCCGATCTAACAACATGAATGAAACCGCCCCCCCTCCCTCCTCCCCCCTGGTCTGACCGCGTGTGGCCTTACCATGGCCGCCACAGGACCGCACTTGGCTAACTCTAATAGTACAATATTTTTATTATATTTGGTAAATTAGCCTTATACATGCCGTTAAAACTAGGCACCACTTATTTTATAATATATTTTTAAAACCAATTAAAAATTTCAAATAATTGATAACTTAAATGATACTATCAATCCTTTTTGACACTTTCTATTTGTTTATATATGCATAATAAAAAATTTAATATAAATTTTGTTTAATACTGATAATCAACAAAATTAAATTTAAAATACAAAAATAACATCAAGGTAGAGTCCGGCCCTGGCAGGAGGTGAGATGACGCGTTATCGGTGCCGGTAATCTGAACCCAAAATATTACGATTCAAAACTTGGTCAAGACCTTATATCCCGAATATAGTAACTTTGGGACCATTAAAGGGAAAAGTGGCCATTTATAACCCCGGCTCAGAATACTTTATTTGTTTAGTCATAATAAACCGTTGTCAATTAAGCGGCCTTTGAAATTAATGCGTTTTTATTTTTCTGTTCGGAACTTTAGAGATACACTGGTAATACGTTGATGCTTTTTACATAATTTATGTAACATCCTTGATAAAACTCAGATATTATTATTTAAAAGTCGTGCATTTTACCTAATGTAATGATAATAATATTATTGACTATTTATTATATTGAATATATGATGATACTTTGATACCTTTGACCATCGTAGAGTCAACTTACCCTGAGGATGCTCCGTTTTGTGTCGAAACACGTGTTGGTGCTGTTATGTATGTTGGTATATACTTTCAATTATTGTAGTGCATGTTTCCGTTGTAGGAAGGAGGGAAGTGCCGTGCATGTCTTAAAGAATATATCATCATACATGTTACCCGCGGATTGTTGCAAACTAGACTAATACTAACTTAATAACACACTGTGATTTCACTCGCACTTAGGTCACGTTTATCCTTGCGAAAAGTAGCCCTTATTTACCTACACGTTTCGAAAATGCCTTTATATAATAATTTTAAAGGTTCTGAAAATCTAATGCTAAGTATGAGAAACAGTAATCTTACGAGGATTTGATTTATAAATCTTTAAAGGTTTCTCTTAGCGTAGTATGGACGAGTTATTGGTATTAAACAGATCCAATTACCTCACGTCATGGTATTTTATTACTAATATTAAACACAAGTATTGATACCAATAGCCAATACTACACTTCTACGGTATCTCATAATCCTCTCATTTGACGTAATAGCGTAACATGATGGGATACGAAACTTATACGCGCGTAACGAACCATTTAAAAGTCGGTATTAAAGCTATATTTATGAATTCTTTAATGTATATTAGGAATACTACTTGTCAATGTGCCTGCAACAGTATTTATTTAAGCTCGGTAGTGAAGCGACCAACAACAGCCAAGATCATTAATGCTAATTGCTAAAATGCTACATCGCTTCAAGCTACTATTTACATCCAAATAATCAAAATTATACTAAGGTATATTTGTACCTTATTTACACAATAAGTACATTGAGTACTTACCTAAATTATTTATTTTAAGACAATACAATGTGTGGAATCATGAAAAGATTCCCTAAAATGCAGATGCAAGTAACATTAATATAATAGTGTACAAAATTTTGGATGAATCTTTTGGATTTAACATTGTTTCAGTTTTTAAAAAGCATATTTTTGAACAGTAATCCTACAGTTATGAACCTATGTTACATTATTTTCAGTTTTTCCAAATAACAAAAATACTTTATAGCATAATAAGATGTTTTATCAATCAATTTTCTTTCTCAAGGAACTATAGAATCTCGTCTACACACCTTAACCCCTAAAGGCACCTGTTTAGATTTTTTGTCAGCCAAGCCGGCAAAGCAGTGTAAAACGTACCAAACTTGGCCCCTTTTACAATGTTAAATGTTTTTGGTGAGAACGAGTATAGCATTCGTGCCAACTTTTTTTTGTCTTACATTTGTCAGCTAGTCGAACACATTCTGAGTTGTCGGGTGCAATTTATATATTGTATGTGTGCGTACAAAAATTCCGCTCCTCGTTATGTGTCGCAATTTAATTGAGATCTTATATTAATTAGGGTGGCGATGTGGCACGGACGCGAATGTGCCCGCCGCACGCAGCCTCTGCACGCAACTCGGCAAACACATAAATATTGACTTCTGTATGAGGTGTTAATGCCATGCACCTACTAGATTGATAGCACGACACAATAAAATTCATTGGCCCCTATATATTCTTTATATTTTCGTACTTGTATTTCTGCAAATATTCTGAGAAATCGGCGATTATTAACGGCTGGTTTATAAATAGAGAAGACATCAGGTGTTATTTTTTTATGTTTTATGTTTTTTATGTTTATTTTTATGGTAATGGTCGGCAACCAAGCTGCCAGGAATGCCACCTGATGATAAATGGTCACCGATTTCTATTGATATCCAGAGATGTTACTCACGCTATCAAAGTATCAAGAAGTAAATAGCATCTTTCTTAACTAGCTCAACCATGTTGCAACCGAATTATAACATGTTTGATCAATTGTTTTGAGAAAAAAGTAAAAAAAACATGTACAAAAATACAAAGCAAGCAGAGTTGGCCCCGTCCTTAGATGAGAAGATGTACTACTAGTTAAGGATAATTGAACTAATACATTATAACCATGTTGTAACATAAGACAAGACGTTTTCTCTATTGCAACTATTATAAATATTTACTTTACTACATTGGTACATAGGATAGGGCCATAACTCTATTACCTAAAAATTACTTTTCAGCGCAAGTAGATGAAATATAGCTTCATCCTTTGCTGATAATAGCAAAGAAGATTTTTTTAATGTAAATTTCTAGAATCAAAATGTAAGTTTCTACAAACAGTTTATACTGTTGCTGAGAACATTACGATCCTTCTAAAGGTATAGGTTTACTTTATAACTTCGTGCGTGTAAATCTTAAATTCAAGTTCTAACTTAACTCAGTCTTATTCCATTATTATCACTTACAATAAAAAGTACTTAGTAGTAATGACATAAGCAACTTTATTCACAAACCACATCCAGCAGCTCAAACGCAGCGAGTTATTAAATAGCGATATCGGTTCAGCATAATGAAAAATCAAGACACGCGTGTTCAATCAAGGATATTTTTAAGTCGCGAGTGGTCGAGTGAGTGTGGGATGGCAGATTTATTGTTCCAGGGATGGAGGGAGTCAGAGCTCGCGTGCTCGATGACGTGATATCACGCCGTCACGCGTGTTTACAACCGCGTTATAACAACTTGTAAACGAAGTAACAAGCCACTGATGTGCATGCAGTGCGTTGGTTAACTTGGGGATGGGGAATAATATGCAAAAACGTTATCATTTATTATCATTGCTTTACGTTGGACTTTTACCAGTACAATGTAAAAATTGTCACGAATCGCATTATCCATTAGGTATTATCACTTACAATAAAAAGTAGTAATTATGACTTATAGCAACTTTATTCACAAGCCACATCCAGCAGCTCAAACGCAGCGAGTTATTAAATAGCGATATCGGTTCAGCATAATGAAAAATCAAGACACGCGTGTTCAATCAAGGATATTTTTAAGTCGCGAGTGGTCGGGTGAGTGTGGGATGGCAGATTTATTGTTCCAGGGATGGAGGGAGTCAGAGCTCGCGTGCTCGATGACGTGATATCACGCCGTCACGCGTGTTTACAACCGCGTTATAACAACTTGTAAACGAAGTAACAAGCCACTGATGTGCATGCAGTGCGTTGGTTAACTTGGGGAGGGGGGAGAATATGCAAAAACGTTATCATTTATTATCATTGCTTTACGTTGGACTTTTACCAGTACAATGTAAAAATTGTCACGAATCGCATTATCGCAGGTACCTATGAATTTTGTAAATAAACGAGTTCGAAGTTTATACGATTACTTTAGATGATATGCTTTTAACTAGCTTAATACCCTGAATAAACACAAAGGCTACTTTTTATCCCGGAAAAGTTCATGGTTCCCGCGGGATTGTAAAAAATCGATCTCTACCGCATGCGAAGCCGCGGGAAAAAGCTAGTATGATAATAATAATATATGATGAGGAAAACAATTTAATTAATCTAAATTAGATTTCCTTATTCTTATAAAAAATCATGTAGACGCAACGAGTTTCTACAATTTTATTTATGAGATTTGCAAATATTATTATCAATATTCAAAAGTCACTTAATATATCAGTGTTCTACCTCTCAAAAATATAGGCATTCAAAAGTATAATTTAGCAATTTGCATCCTAAGTTCTGACACTTGCCAACATTATTATGTGAATAAATTTATTTGATGAAAAAATTATAAGCATGTTAATTAGCAAATGGAAATTTTAACACGTCAACATAATTAATAACAAAAATGTTGGATGGATTTACTCAATTTGAAGTAGAGCCTTTGTAATTCTTCTGCTTGAAATAAACAAAGAACGAGGCAGTTACTCCAGATTTCTGCTCAGCTCTGCTGTTAAGACTCGCTAGTCTCGCTACATACCAACAAAAACAAACCAGACACTACTCGAACAGTTGGCAAAAAATTTGGTTAGCAAGGCAATATACGAAAACGTTCCGTACTAACTAGAGCGCCATTAAAACGTTAAATCATATTTTACGCATCGTTTATCAATGATAATAACACAAATAATTTATAATACGTATTAAACGTTACGTTTATAATATTATTTTGGCTTGCTAATCTAACTCTTTTGCCAACTATACATGATGGGTTTCCAACATGGCCTTTGCACTGGCAACAATACAATACACGTAATAGATGTCCACAATGGTGTCTCTACAACATGGAGGGAGCTTAGTAATTAAAGTTTTCATAATATTTAAGCAATTAATGGAATACCATGCAGTGATAGCCTAGTGGTTAGAACGTTGGTCTCCCGAACGCGGGGGCCCGGGTTCAAATCCTGGCACGCACCTCTAATTTTCAAATATTAAGTGCGTATTACAAGTTAATTATCACTTGCTTCGGTGAAGGAAAACATCGTGAGGAAACCTGCACACCTGAGAGTTCTCCATAATGTTCTCAAAGGTGTGTGAAGTCTACCAATCCGCACTTGGCCAGCGTGGTAGACTATGGCCTGTACCCCTCACATTGTGAGAGGAGACCCCGAGCCCAGCAGTGGGACAATTATGGGTTGTTGCTTTGCTTTGCTTTTGCTTTGCTTTAATGGAATACCAAAGATTGTCGTTTACATCATTAAAATGAAGTAAACGAGAAATTTACATAATGCCGGATGTAATAATTATTTAGGGTGCAGATACTAAGCCAAGGTTCCCTAAAGCGAAATGAGCGTTAATAGAGAAGAAATATTTACCTATGTACCAACGTCCTTCTAAAATTAAGCGTATCTGAATGTCACTTAACTACACTCTAGTGTCAGAGAGACAGCTAACAAGACAATTCCTTGTAGGCCTGCAACGCGTCTGTAATTCTTCCGATAATATGTTTCCACGTCAGATATTGGACCATCTTGTGGCCAATCTACTCGTTTGCCATCTCTCATAAAGTACTTAATGCTCTTCCGTGTTATTTATAGAATGCACATACGATAGAAGCACAATTATATGTAGGTGCAATATGTCACATCATATTATACACACGATCAGAAAAAACCTTCATTTGTGACATAATTATAACCTACCTATAAACATAATATAAAAAATATTAATACCTACATAACATACAATAACATAACTTACCTATCAATTACATAAACATGCATATATGTACAATACACAAATTCTTTTTAATATCTGAGTATTATTTATCTACGAATATAAATTGTACGAGTATCGTACGCTTTGTTTAAAAACCTACCTGAATGGTTCACAAAAAAATGTCGTCATTGTCAAGCCCACTAATACTTCATACTTAATTTTCAAGTTATTTCCTTCTCATTGAATGCAAGGTCTTTATCAATAATTTCTCTTGTCAAAGTAGTAGTACAAAATTTTGCTGCCACACGAAGTGATTTTATGTACAGGACAGTTACGCTCGTAGACATGAGTGGCACATTGCTAGCCAAGAAAAAAAGAAGTAAGGAAGGAAAGGAAGTAATTTCTGCAAACGTTTACTACACGGAATTTTGGCCAAGTAGCAAGGATGGATCTTCATCCATCCTTGCTACATTTCTTACACTTCTTTGAAACTATACATTGAAAATAATACAATACATACTTAATTATTTTCCTATTACTCATTGGACACAGAATAATAATGAAGTTTCTAGAATGTTCTGTTTCTATTTTACGTATTTAAATAATATATTGTGGAAAATTACTCGCATAATTAAAAAATATCAATGACTTTGACAAGTTGTAAATTGAAATAAAGGGAAGAAACCTTGCGCGTTTTACCACATTTTATCTCTTCATTATAATAATGTTGTTGTCAAATGTTAATTACAGTTTTATATTAAAACCTTTTTATTTTAATTTTGTTTCATTCCTAATACCTTTTGAAGCGTTTTTGCGATAGTAGTGTTAATTAAAGTAATATTGGATTTCATGTAAATAATTAACATGATAAGAGTGATTTTACAAATCACCTAATGTGTTTCGCTCGTCTTAAAAACATGGAAAGGAACGGGAAGAAAAAAGCATTATAAAGTCCCCTAAATTTAATATTATATGTCACGAAACCAAAGCTTTATGAAATCGGATATTTTTGTCATAGGGTAGAAGTACGTATTCCCGGTAAGGTCCGAGTAACCGGTAACTAGTCAGTTTTTCTATCATTACACCATTCTACCAATATTACCTTAAAGTTTGTTATTGGCAACATATTCTTGGTAATATTTTGCACAAATGCTAATGCAACAATGACTAAAAAGTGCAATGGTCTCGAAACTGTTTAACATTAAAAGTGGCATAAAGGAATTTATTACAAAAGTGCTAAGTTCTGTCACTGAACTAGGACGTCACCGCGTCATACTGTTGAGCTTTCCATGCTGCTGCGAATAACAATACGATAGGAGGATTACATTATTTAAATATTTGAATAAATTATCTAGCGATATAACCTGCAACTTTAAATGAATTTAATTGGAATGTTAATATTTTAACGTTTCACATCTATTGGTACTCATAAATCCCTACTGGACCTAGTACCCGGCAAAATCGTACATTTTCTGTCGGATATTGGTTCGCGCATCAAACTTGTACCATAACCCGTTAAAGTATCGTTATTGAACCTTATTGCCTTCACATAAGTCTCATTTTAGCTTGAAACTGTACACTTTTCTGCCGGATACTGGTACGTGCATTAACACTTGCCCCTAAACCTGTCATGGTCCTTATTGCCTTGAGTTAAAGTCTCACATTCCTTGGAATTAATAATATGTACCAACCAAGTTTATTTTGGTTGCTTTTTCGTTTTTTTGTAGTAATTCTATATTATTGCTAGAAGATTAAGATGGATATTAAGGCATGTGGCATAACTTGCAAGAGATGTTTAATTTTTAAATTCCAGCTAATCATTACTGAGAAGCAGAAGGCAATATTAAAGGCCATGGAGGCAGTCGAAAAAGGGGCCTTAATTTCAGCTGCTACCAGGCAGTACGGTATCCCACGTTCAACGTTGTTTATATCTAGTTCTTTCAGTAAACCTGATTGTATTCAAATGTAGAATTTGTTAAAATGAAGCCATAAGTTGATATGAAGCCATAAGTTAAAGCATAGTTACCTTATTTTGAATACTAGATAGATAGCAAGTTCAATTTCTTCTATTTTGTACGGGTATTTAAGCGTTTTCTATCTGATATACTGATTCATGTAAGGTTAGTGGTATACATATTTGTTACTAATGACCCAAGTGGTGTCCGGGTTCACTTTGTAGAATAGCACCACTCCCGTTTTTCCTGGGATGTTGTAAAAGGCGACTAATAGGATAAAAATCCAATAGATGAACAAATACCGGTCATATTACCTGCGGTCATCACCTATGGCATACACGGAAAAACCACGGCCCCCAGTCCCCGGCAGTCCCACTATTCCTGACTACGGTAGCGGTCACGGTAACGGTGGGGCAGGGGATGCGAAGATTCGCCAGAAGAGATTGGGTTACCACCACAAGCAACAACGACCTCTGCACTTGGCAACATTCAATACCAGGACAATGAAGACCGATGATAAGATATACCTACGAGCTGGAAGCTAAGATGAACAGGTTGAACTGGAGCATATTGGTATTATCCGAAGTCCGAAGACAGGGGGAGGACATGATAATACTCAAATCCGGCAACCTTTCTATCACCGGGAGGGCGAACAACTGTCCCAAGGTGGTGTCGGGTTTCTTATCCACAAGTCCCTCATCAACAACGTAATACAAGTTCGGAGCGTGTCGACCAGGGTAGCGTATTACACTCACAATATCCAAACGGTATTCATTGAAGGTCGTACTACGATCCGACTTCGACACATTCTGACGCTGAGGTGGAGGTTAAGTGAGGATATTATTATAGTAGAGCCATGAATACCTCTAAATCTCATTTCACAGTTGTGATGGAGGACTTCAACGATCGAATAGGCATGCGAAATGGCGACGAAAAAAAGGTGAGGCCTTTTGGCATTGGATGTCGGAACCAACGAGGCCACTTGCTGGCTAACTTTCTGGAAAAATAAAACCTCTATATGATGAACTCCTTCTTCAAGAAGAAGCCTCAGCGCAAGTGGACTTGGATTAGCCCTGGCGGTTCCACAAAGAGTGAAATAGATTTCATTCTAGCCAGAATGAAAACTATCTTTGTCAGCCGACAAACGGCACATATTTAATGATGATCTCAGTGATTAGTAGGTTTAAAACCGGGAGAGATCACCAAATGGTACGAGGCACATTAAATATCAACGTCAAGCTCAAGCGGTCTCACCTAATGAAATGAACTCTCCGCCCAACAGCTGTCCAAATCCAAGGCTCCGAGAACTTTCAGTTGGAGTTGCAGAATCGATTCGCGTGCTTATATTATTGTGATACAGTTGACTAGTACAATAACAGGATGGTAGCAACAGTCCACGAGGCAGGGTTAAAGTTCTATAAAACCCGCCTCCGTGGTAGTTCTCGGATTCTCTCAGAACATACACTCGGTCTTATGAGGGATAGACGAGAACTGTGTGTGCAGTCTCCAGCCTCTATGGCAGAGTACAGGTGCTTCAGTAAGCAGATCTCGCAGGATCGCAGGATAGGCTAACGACAAGCGAGCTAAGTTGACCCGACACTATACCGAAGATACCCCGGACGTCAGTCTGTATGAAATTGGAAGGGCCCTGAAGCAGCTTAAGAACAACAAGCCACCGGGCGATGACGGAATCATAACTGAGCTGTTAAAAGCTGGAGGAAAGTCTCTCTTACTAGTGCTTCAGAAGTTGTTTGATTCCGTTATCAGTAGTTTTGAAGAACTATAGGCCCATTGCACTTCTAAGCCACGTTTACAAGCAGTTTTCAAGGGAGTACCCTAATAATCGCATAGCACGCAGACTTAACGACTTCCAGCCTCCCGAACAATCCGGATTCCGAAAAAGCTATAGCACCATGGACCACATACATTCACTCAGGCAGGTGATACAGAAGACCGAAGAGTATAACCTGCCGCTCTGTGTAGCTTATGTGGATTACGAAAAAGCCTTCGATTCTATCGAGACCTGGGCGGTGCTGGAGTCTCTTCAGCGGTGCCAGACATCGATATATCGAGGTGTTGAAATGTATATTTATACAAATCAGCCACCATGTCAGTCCGATTACACAATAGAATCACGAACCCCATCCAATTGCAGAGGGGTGTCAGGCAAGGGGACGTTATTTCCCGGAAACTGTTCACCGCTGCTTTGGAAGACATTTTCATGCTAATGGAGTGTAAAGGGCTCCGCATTAACATCAATGGTGGACACCTCACACATCTTCGATTTGCTGACGATACAGTAATCCTATGTTAGGACTATGCTAGGGGACCTCACAGTACCTCACAACGGGTGAGTCTTAAAATGAACATGGACAAGACAAAAATCATGTCTAATGTCCATGTCACACCCGTACCGATAGTTGTTGACGGCACTGCTCACGTAGTTGTCGACGAGTACATTTACCTGGGACAAATGATCCAGATGGGTAAGTCCAACATCGAATTCGAACAACTCGAACGAACGACTAACTCGAAGTATCCAACTCGGCTAGGCAGCGTTCGGGAAATTACGACATATATTTTCATCCAAAATTCCTCAGTGCCTGAAGTCGAAAGTGTTTGAGCAATGTATGTTGCCAGTGTAAACTTATGGACCCAAGACGTGGTCTTTTGGCGTTGGTCTCATTCAAAGGCTCTAAGTCACGCAGCCCGCTATGAAACGAGCTACGTTAGGTATTTCACTACGAGATAAGATTCGTAACGATGAAGTCCGTAGGCAAACAAAAGTTACCGACGTAGCTCACAGTGTTAGCCGACTGAAGTGGCAATTGGCAGGCCACATCGTTCGAAGGACAGATAACCGATGGGGTCACAAAGTCCTCAAATTGTAGCCACGTCTCGGTAAATCACTGGTCGTCCAGACAACCTAAACGTCGACCAGATGACCTAAAGAAGACAGCGGGAAGCCGCTAGATTTAGAAGACCCAGGACCGGTTGGTGTGGCGTTAATTAGCAAAGGCCTATGTCCAGCAGTGGACTTTAAGAGCCTGTTAGATAGATATTTGTTACCAAAGTTATAATAAAATAGGTCTTTTTTACCTATGAAATTGGACAGATGACCTAAAGAAGACAGCGGGAAGCCGCTAGATTTAGAAGACCCAGGACCGGTTGGTGTGGCGTTAATTAGGAAAGGCCTATGTCCAGCAGTGGACTTTAAGAGCCTGTTAGATAGATATTTGTTACCAAAGTTATGATAAAATAGGTCTTTTTTACCTATGAAATTGGACATTTTATAACCAGCATTTTCAGATTTACTTATCTGTGTATTGGTGAGCAATTCGAAATTCAAATAAATTTTATTTCAAAGCCGTGTTATTTTAATTTCAAATTCAGTCATCTGGTTTTTAGATAGTGATTTTTTTTGTGAAATTGTGGTAGTTTTTGGCGCCATGGATAAATTGAAGATTCGTACAATTTTCGAATATGAGTTCTTACGTGGAAGTACCGCTGCACAAACAACACGAAACATTAATGACATGTCCCGTACATGCCGTCCCTAACACTGCTTGCATAAACATGGTCCATTATTGATTCAATCGTTTTAAATCTGGAAATTTTAAGTTGAAGAACGAGCCTCACGGTCGACTTGTAACCATTGTCGACAACGACGAATTGAAGGCGATAGTGGATCTAACTCAATCCATGGCTGAGCTTGCTGCGAGCTTTGGAGTTAGTTTCAAACAATATTGAAGCACTTACGTCAAATCGGAAAGATAAATAAGCTAGATAAGTGGGTGCCACACGCATTAAGCGACTAACAGCGAGACTTGCGCGTCGAAGCATGCATAGCACTATTAAATCATCATAGAAACGAGGGAATTCTAAATGGAACTGTTACCTGCGATGAAAAGTGGATCTTGTACGACAACCCTAAGTCTTCGTCTCAGTGGGTGGACCCGGGTACAGCACCTAATCAGTGCGCTAAAAAACATTACTCCTAGGAAGGTGATGGTAACTGTCTGGTGGACCAGTGCCGGACTTGTACATCACAGCTTCTTACCGAATGGCACAATAGTAACGTTAGATGTCTATTGCCACGAATTGTAAACAAAGATGGAGAATCTCGCAATTCAAGAACCAAGAC